>OX465275.1:57169510-57509510 GCA_949987645.1 Tachina grossa | reverse complement strand
AGATATGAACTCTTTGTTAAAAATTTTCTTTAATTTTGTTTATTTAATTGAGTAATGAACTAAGTTTTTTAATGAATGTACAACATGTTGAATTCAAAGAACTCGTGCATTCTTTGATAAACAGAAGAGTTAACATAAAAGGTGGGCAAATTTAAAATTAGGAAGTAAAATTGCTTGGAAACACACTTTTCTTTGACAAATTGAGATTAACTGATACCAATGTGAAGCAGAAATATGGAAATTAATAAAAGAATATGATATCGAGCAAATATTTGACCTTTAGAACGTTGTCAAAGTCCGCTCTTTTCACAAAATTTCGAACCTGATTTTGCAACAAAGCTTCGCCAAATTTCATCTTTTAGAGCTTTCAGGTTTTTTCAGGTTTGCTCAAGTAAACCCGGTCTTTTAAATGAAAATTCACAAGAGTGTAGCGTTTCATAATTGAAATTTCTTAACCTTATACTAAATAAATGTCAACGGATGACTGGTCAGTTTTTGACATTCCATAAACTTCACAATTAAAATTTTTTGTTCAAGAGTGTAGTTCTAACTTTTTTCTAACTTTTTACTAATTCTTTTTTAATAATTTCTTTTAATTAATATTTTCAATTAAGAATTTAATTTTTAATTGCATTAATTAATTTGAGTGAAAAAACTTAATTGATATTATCAAATTGTTTATTGGTGAAAATTTAATTAATTTTTTAATTGATATTACAAATATTTTAATTGATATTGCAAAATTATTATAATATCTTTTTGTGTGTATTATTTTATACGCATTATTTTACCAATACACACACACTTAAAATTTATTAATTTGTATAAATAATATCGTGAGTCCTCACGTTGACGGCACGAATATAATCGTAAAGTTTCTTATGACGGCTGGTTAAGTGGACTTAGTGGGGTATGTCGTGTAGTGATATTTGTTTTTTTTTTTTTTTTTTTTTTTTTTTTTTTGATATTAGATCATGCCTCAGAAAATAGTAAATGAGGGTTATCTGAGGACTGCGTGAAGGAGTATTTATGTTTTATGTTTCATGATCTTGGGATAAAGACGTATTGGACGCGTGTTACTGTGCTTTGGCTAGCTATGCTCTTTGGTTATGTCTTAGGGGGTTTCGTAGTTAAGGTTAGAAGAAGTCGCTTCCTAATCAAAGGGTTGGAATTACCACAAATACTTTGGTTAAAATTTTTCACATTTTCAAGCAATTTTGTTGATGTAAATTGCCTTGATTCAGGTATTTACAAAATTATGCAGGTTTTTTTTTTTACCCGACTGTGCAATGCAAAGAAAGGTATTGTGTTAATCAGTATGTACATATGTATATACGTATGTATGTATGTACATATGTATGTACGTGTGTTCTTTGCGGCACTATGTAAATCGAGCTCGTCGACCGATGCTGATTCTGACGTCAATCGATTTGCCTTAATCCCGGGAGTGTCACTAATTATATGTCAGTTGTCAAAATTCAATATGGCGGCCAGCAGACGCCATTTTGTAAATACGAAAAAATAAAAAGTCGGCGAACTATATCAAAATGGGTATTATTCGACAGATATTTTAAAATCATCTTTAGGTTTCTCAAAGTATTTTTCATTTCGAATGACGATTGAGGATATTTAACGGTTCAAAAGTGGTCGCAGATGGGTTTTTTGATTTGTTAGCGAATTGGTCCATTTAAAAGCTAAAAGTATGCTGATGCATCATTTAAGTGATGGCAATCAATATTAAAGATAATCTCACATTCGTTTTACAACGACTTTTTCAAACGTCACGCTTATTATTAAAATAAGCTTCGTTTTCTTCCTGCAGTAATTTAAACAATAAAAAAAATTAAAAATTTTAAAAACCCTCGAATATTTCTAGAAAAAATGTGAGTGATATCTTCTAAGTGCTGGACTGATTTTATTAAAAGATATCTAACGACAAGCCACCTTTCAAAAAAAAAAAAAAAAAAAAAAAAAATTAAATTAAAATCGGTTCAGCAGATACACAGACACATACCACAAACTTATAAAACACCTTTCTTTGGTCGGGGGTTAAAAAACAACTATATTTTAAATAAACTTTGTACTTAATTGGATGTTAAAAATTTTTAAAACAAAATTAACATTATAACCCATAGATGGCGTTGTGGTTTTGAATGATGAGTACGTGCGCCAAAATCGCAAAATCTTTGTGCAACTCATTTGCAATTTCCGTTATGGTCGCGAAGATGACGAGCTAATTGGCTTGCGTTTCCAAAAGGAAATGGTCTTAGTGTCACAACAAGTCCATCCGGAGCAAAAGAGCGATATGCAAATTACGAAAATGCAAGAACGCCTTTTAAAGAAATTGGGTCCCAACGCCTTTCCTTTTGTGTTGCAAATGCCCCCCAGTTCACCAGCATCGGTGGTGCTGCAGCAAAAGGCTAACGATAACACCCAACCTTGTGGTGTCCAGTATTTTGTTAAAGTTTTTGCTGGCGAAAATGATTGTGATCGCTCTCATCGTCGCAGCACGATTAATTTGGGCATACGCAAAATACAATATGCTCCCACAAAATCTGGCATACAACCCTGTACAGTTGTACGCAAAGATTTCCTTTTGTCACCGGGTGAGCTGGAATTGGAAGTGACATTGGATAAGCAGTTGTATCATCACGGCGAACAGATTGCCGTAAATATTTGTGTGCGCAACAATTCCAATAAGGTGGTGAAGAAAATTAAGGCCATGGTGCAGCAAGGCATTGATGTTGTTCTCTTCCAAAATGGACAATTTCGCAATACTATTTCATTTGTGGAGAGCAGTGAGGGCTGTCCCTTAAATCCAGGCTCTAGCTTGCAGAAGGTTATGTATTTGGCACCCAATTTGGCCGCCAACTGTGATCGTCCTGGCATAGCGGTAGAGGGTGATGTTAAACATAAGGATACAACGTTGGCCTCGACAACTTTGTGAGTTTAAATGTTTCTGGTACAAGTTGCCTGATTTAAGTGTTTTATAATTATAATTTTTTCTTAGGATTGCAAGCCAAGATACTCGTGATGCTTTTGGCATTATTGTTTCGTATGCCGTTAAAGTCAAGCTATTTTTGGGGGCTTTGGGCGGAGAATTATGTGCTGAATTGCCATTTATTTTAATGCATTCGAAGGTAAGTGAAGTTCTTCTCAAAACTATATTCAATATTTAAAAAGTATACTAGGTTTTTTTGACCGCAAAATTTTCCTACTTACTCTGGCGTGGGTGTGATAAAATTCGTAAATTAAATTATTTTATTAGTTGCTTTCTTTATTCCAATCAGTGATTTTTTATATTAGTTTCTTTAGCAATATTTTATTATATTTTTTTTACATAATTTTGCATATTTTTAAAAAAATTTTTTCTTTATAAATTTCCCTAACTGCAGCCTAGCCTCAAGCTTCAACAGGAAAAGGAAGTTGAAGAAGCTTAATTTATCTACTGCTGCAGTGGCAACAACAATTACACATACTACTACTACTACTACTACTGTTTATTATCTCACACATTTGCTGCAACTGTTGCATTCAGTATAGTTGGAGTCTATTATGACACGATTTGCATGTTCTTTATTTATTTAAAAATACTTGAATGTTAATATATATAGATATAAAGTGTTGTAAAATATAGAAGCAAACTGGATTCTGTATCAATTGCTTTAAATCTTCTTTAAGTACATTATGTGATTGTCTGTATGTAATCCTAAATAGTCTATAAATATAATAATATACAACGCTGAAGATATAACTATACTAAAATAAAGTATTTGAATATATAAATTGAATAAAAAGCGGTAAGCGGAAAAATACTTGCAAAACAATTATTCTCACGACTTTTTTGGAAGTATTTTTCAAAGTTTTAAGTTTTAAAAATTGGTAACTTACACCTGAGTTAAGCGCATGGGCTTAAGAGATTTTCGTTGCTGCCTTTATTCAAGAATAATATACAATTTAATTGTAATCGGCTAATACGGTCAACTGCGTAATTTTTTTTGGGGGAAATTAATTTTAATTTTTTCATTTTATTAAGAATTTTTATTTGTCTTTTATTAAAATATTTTTAAACATTAGTATGTTAAATCCTTTTTTTGTATTTGTTTCTTTATTTTTATGGTGTTTTCTAGTCTGCATATATTGAGCTTTATTTGCGGTTTTATTGTAAGCAACAAAAATTAAATTGTTATAATATTCGAACTAGTTTTACGAACGATAAAATTTTACAGCCCTTTTCTTAAAAGTTATCAACTATTATAGAATTTTGATAATTTTTTTGATAAAATTTTAATAATATATAATATATGGGGTCAATAGAGCTTCATATTGTTAAAATTAATGTTTGAAGAATGCTCACGCTTTTCGTAGGTCCATACTTTTAACTATATTTATTTATTTAACAAGTGATAATAATTGATTTTTCTACTGTGACACTGTTGTGACCGTTTTACTCTTTCTTTCTGCTACAATTCGAATATTTGAAATTTATAATTAAAAAATGTACAGGGATATAAAACCCAAAAATATTTGATAAAAGACACTAAAAGGAAATGAATTCTTAGTGCTTTTTTTTACTCTACACTGAAAGGAAACCCTTCATTCAGACAATGAAATTTTTCATTGTATTAATGAAATGTTTCATTAAAAGTCAGCTAATGAAGCCCTTCATTGGATCAATGAAGAATAATTCATTATATCTATGAAGTTAATTTTGGCGGTTATGTCATAAATAGAATGAAACTATTTCATTAATTCAATGAAACTTTTTCATGAATATAATGAAGTTGTTTCATTGATTTAATTAAGTTTTTACATACTATAAATGAAGTTTATTCATTAATATAAAGAAAATTTCATTAAAGTAGTGATGATATTTTCATATATATAATGAAATATAAGCAGTAAATAATGAAAATTTTCTATTACAGGGTGGGCCAAAAGAAACCAAGGGGTGTAAAAGTTTAATAACTTTTTTGTTTATTAACTTTTTTTATTTTTTCTTTCAGATTATATAATATACAAAATGGAAATTTTTTCTGCACTAAGTATGAAAAATGATGTCTCTTAAATGACCACCGTTTTCAGCTTCGCACTGATGGGCTCTTTTTAGAGCATTTTCCGTAACATCTTTCAAAACTTGTGGCTGTAGCGTTCGAATTTCTGCAACAATGTTTGCCTTGAGTTCAAGGATTGTCTCTGGCTTGTTCACATACACTCGCTCCTTCAAAAAACCCCAAAAGAAAATAGTCGGGTGCTGTCAAATCTGGCGATCGCGCTGGCCAAATAATTTCCGAATTTCGAGAAATTATTCGCTCTCCAAAAATTTGACTTAAAAGTGCCATTGTGTCTCGGACAGTATGGGCAGTGGCTCCGTCCTGCTGAAACCACATACCAGGTCTGTTTTCAAGAGCAGGACGTTTTCTATCATAAACCGATACCGCTCTCCATTTACGGTTACAGCACTTCCATCTTCATTCTCGAAGAAGTAGGGCCCAATGACATTTTCAGATGTGATCCCACACCATACTGTACACCTGATGGGGTGCAATTGACGTTGATGAATGGCTCTTGGATTCTGAGAATCCCAGAACCTACAGTTCTGCTTATTAACAAAGCCATTCAAATGAAAATGAGCTTCATCACTCATAATCAAATTTTCAATAAAGTTGATTTCATTTCTGGCCATTGATCTCTGGTTTAAATAATAAAATTCTATTGTTCTGGTTCTCTGTTCAGTTGTGAACCTCTCCATTATAAATTCTCCGAGTGTTGTCTATATAATCTGAAAAAAAAAAATAAAAAAAATTAATAAACAAAAAAGTTATTAAACTTTTACACCCCTTGGTTTCTTTTGGCCCACCCTGTATAAACATGAATTTATATCCCTTCCAAACCACCTCCTTCACAAAATATATATATATTTTTTTGTATTTTATTTAATATATACAAATACATATGTTTTTAACATATTTACATATGCATGTATTTATTAAAGAAAAAGAATTTAAATTTAAGGAACTCACCAGTTGAGTTTAAGCCAAATAATGTTTTAAGAAAGACAAAAAACTAACATTTTTATAGTAAAACTCTTAATATGTTTTCGAGAATCACAATACACAACCATAAGTTTAAAAGAATCAAACAAAAATCTTAACAAAGCAAGCGTCTTTATAAGATGTTTGGCACAACCTTTTTGTGTTTGTATAGAGGTGAGGGAACTGAATGGATAAAAACACAGAGAAAGAGAGATATACATATATGTATAGAGAGAAAGAGAGATCTGCATATATGTATCTACTACACAATGAAGAATATTACATTGTATAAATGAAATGATCTCATTGTATTTATGACGACCACACTGCTCTGAAATTAAAAGAGATTAGAAAAGTAAGAAATAAAAATATTTTTTAACAAAATAACTTTTGATATACTTATATTTGACGAATTATATACAGTAAGTAGATAAAATCTAGTGGAACTTGCTTACATTTACGCCAATTTTGCTAAAAAGAAAATTCATTTAAACAATGTAATCATTTTCATTAATACAATGAACTATGAAGAACACATGAAGAGCAGAGATTGAAAGATTTCATGTATACAATGCAATTATTCATTGTATTAATGAAAAGTTTCATTAATATATTGCAGAACATTTAATGAAACCGTTTCATTCTCTGCATGAATGATTTTTCTTTTGGTGTATACTTAAATAGCTGTTGTTGTTGTTTACATTTATTTTCTTTTTACATAATCTTACAAATACAATTTGAAGCCAATGTATTAATGGTAAAGTAAGAAAATAAAAAAACATGCTGATTATCGAGTTCTTGTTTCAACTTTGTTATTTGTTGTTGAGCTTGTCATTTGTTTAAATGAAAGTTTATAACATAATAACTCTAGTTGTTCTAATAAACTTTGGGTAAAGGTTCCCTGATGATCTGCATTAGCAACAGTGAAATGCGCATAGGATCCAGCTAAACCCCTCAATAATCAATTTCAATGTATTTTTAATAAAAAAAATATATTTTAAATAATATAGTTTAAAGAATTTTAAACGGAAATGATTTCTGTTTAAAATAGCTTTCAAAAGGCTGTAAAATGTTTAAACTTATAATTCTCAGTTCTTGGAGATATATTTTGTAAAACTTTCCTTACAACGCTCACAATAATTTTGGTTTAGAAAATGGTTCAAAGTATCTTTGGTTAAATACTTACTTTGCAGTAATTCATCTTAATTGTTTTTTGAAACTGTGACGAGTGCGACTTTTTTGTGTGACGTGATATGGCCTAGTATGAAATTAACATTTTTTTTGACCTCATATATGTATATAATCAATATAAATGTAAACTAATGCAAATAATGGTGAACTATTGGCATTTTCTTTTCTGGAAAGAGTGTAACATTTTTAACTTAAAAAAAGGACAATTAAGCGTTTGTTTAAATAACAAATTTAAGCTCGCAAGGGACGATACAATAATTTCTAATAAAATGTATAATTGTGAAAATCATTTATTCCAGAAAATAAAATGACATCTGTCGAACTTCAGTGCCCTAGTTAGTTTAATTATTTTTGTTGGAACTTTATTTGTTTCTGTTTAGGTTTGATGATGCTCGCATTTTTAAGAAAGCCAAATTACTGTGCTAATTTTTAACAGACAAATAGCACCAACGTTATTTGTTTTTGTTGTAACAAACAGGTTTTTGAAACTGATTTTAAGTTCTATTATCTTCCTTATTTGGTTTGAAAAATTTATAGTAAATTATTTAGTTTCAATTCATACAACACAACATTTGCAAAATTTTTAAAACTCTCTATTGAAACTGCATTCATGTCTACACTGTGAAGTTCTGATTTTGCAGCTTAATATATTTTCTCATATATTTTTCATGATAATAAGATGAGATTGACAAACTCCACAGGAACTATATGTGCATAAAACAAAGTACACTTTTGCATTCCTCTTTCGCCTTTCATCATCGAACACGATGTTTCCTAGTGGCGACGAGGACTTTATAAAGCAAAAATGTGCTTCTCATTCATTCTATGAAACTTTTAAAAATTTTGGATCTTAGTTCTACAAATCCTGTGGTAGACCCCATTTCAGGAAAAATATTATTTGATATTTTAAAATTAGTTTTTTTTTTGTTTTCCAATTAATTTTTATCGATCATAATGTTCTTAGCAATTTTTCGTTTTCTGTTCCTTTTTCTTTCATATTTTTCTTGTAGTACCTTTGAGTTTATTGCTTTGTTCTGTTTTTTGTTATGACATCCGTAGAAAAAAAAAAACAACTCAACGTTGGTGTGTGACGGGTGTGACCAAATATATCCTTACTTGAATTTTAAAATGTAGTTCGACAAATTTTTGTTATATTATTGACTTCGCTTGTTCTTTTATTGTTGAAAAGTATCAAGTATTTATTTTGCAAAGTAACAATTTTATTAATTCCTTTAAATTTTTACTGTGATTGATGGAACTGAAAATTTTAATGGTTCAAAGATTTGACAAAACTCTCATTATAAGACAAATAAAGTAGAAACTTCAATAAAAATCAAGCAAGAGTGTATAGCCTTTTTCAGAGACGACGATTCTTAGGAAATATAATAAAACGTAAAATAAAAATCAAAACATACAAGAAGGAAGAGCAGAGTGTTTAGTCTATGATTATTTGAAAGCGTTTCCAAATGGATAACAATGGAAAACTTTTTATTTAGTTTAATTTAATAATTCTCTGGCTGATACATTTTCACTAAAATTAAAAAATGTATTTCCCCCTTTTTAGTATAATTTTGCGTGGAATCGCCTATATTGTCAAAATCAAATTCTTCCAATTAAAATATCGGAATAACGTTTTATTTTTAAAGATTACTTATCTGTTAACGTTTTTATTTTTCAAAAAATATCTTGTCAGTAAAAGCTACAATTTGTAAATGTTTGTACCCGCAAAAATATGTTGCTGTCAAATTTCATTGTGGTTTACAATCTTCCTTTTAAATATTAAGAACAAAAATGGATATAAGCAAACTCAATTGTTTGGAGACGTTATGAGACCAAATGCAAAGGAAATACAAAAATATGTTCACACGCATACAGTCGGATCTTAATAATTTGAAACTTTTTAATTTGATTCTCTAGGTAAATTGAATTCTTTTGCAGGTATCTTGAAAAACATTCAATAAATCTAAACAAAAAAACGTGTAACTTGGTCTTCTATGTAATTTGAAACTAATTTTAATGGCAGCTTGAATACTAAAATTTTGCAAAAATATAGTTTTCCATTAGTAATTATAATTAGTGGTTACGCTTTTATGGGCACACGAAATGCCAGATGTAAACTCAGCCACAAGCTATAACTGTTTGACAGATGGCAAGTGAAAAATTGAACAACAACGCATTGAAATTATTAAATTCATCATAAAAATTTATTTTTTATAATTCGAGCTGTTGGGTCGCCATGAGGTAACTTTTCGACCAAAAATTGTGGAACTAGTGGACAAATTGGAGCTGCTGAGACAAGTATGTGAAGAATCAATCTCTTGCACTTCGCTCCAGATCAATTGTGAATATTGGTGTTGTATCCCGTAGCGTTGAGAAAAACTCAAATTGTTCCATTTCTTGTTGATCTCCGCAAACTATTTTGTGTGGCCAAAATTGGAACACAGTGATGTAGACGATATTTAGTTTCAACAAGATGGCTCTTCATGTCACACAAGTAATAATATAATCGCTCCTGGCTATGTGATTTCTCGAAGAGGCGATCTCAATTGGCCACCGTGATCTTGTAATGTAAAGCATTCAAGCTTTTTTCTTTGGGCTACGTGAAAGATAAAATCCATGTCAATACCCCATAATCGTTTCAAACCTCAAAGGTGCCCTCGAATACAGCCTCAGTTGTGTGAGTGTAGTATAATGCCTTCATTTGTCTTATACTGATTTTCATTGGCCTGCCTACTCTAATCTTTTCAATTAAATAAATTATTAATTAATTTAATTAATTCGCTTAAAAATCAATATTTTTACAAATTTACGAGTAAGTGAACGTCTTATTGCAAACCCCTATATTATAAGCTTCTCTAGCTTATTTAATTTTAATACTTAATATTGTTTGTATGTAAGAGTGTTAATAAAAATCACTTTGTTTAACTTGACTGCACATTGATTTACACTTTGTTTCACAATATACCAGCATTGCTTATTCTAAAATTTTTTTCTTCTATTTAACAACAATATTCTGTTTATACAAACTAAACTATATTTTATTAACTTGGAGTGTAAAATTAAATAAAAAACTGTATTTACTTATACTAACAAACATTTTTTTACTTTCAAGCACTATCAATTTCTAGTTTTATTTCTTTTGTGTATTTTTTTTTCATCATTCCAACATTTACTAACAAACCAATTTTCATGCCAGTCTAGCAAACATACATACATACAAACTTTGGCACACGTAAGTGAACAAATCTTTAAACAAACGTTAAATTACACAGATGACACAAGCACACATGTTCAAACATACGCATACTATTTTATCCATACGGTATTGTGTGATGATGTGTTAACTTGTAAAATGGCAATAAATGGTGTGGAAAGTCCAAATACAATATACACAGCCATAGCCACAGTATAATTCACACTCACAGTCTTTCTCACATTCTCACTTGTAGTCACTCAGTCAATCAGACACACACACACACACACACACACACACACACACACACACGCAAGAATATGTAAAATACCCCTCTAGTCAACTTAGAACCATATGTCTCTATGTCAATACTCTTTCTCCAGCGACAATTGCACTAGTTAAAATGTCGACAACTTTCCTTTTATGCGCGAGTAGATATTCGTTAGAGACAGTTCTAGTGTATTTCTGGTGATATTGTCAATGAACGCGTCAATAGTTTGTTTTTCTTTTTTATTATGTTGTGCAATAATATTAAATAAATATATGTAGACGAGGGTCACTAAAATCTACGAGTGAATCTTCGGTTCAAATATATCCATATAATCGTAAAACAACTACCTTCTCAATAGTGCTAAAGTCTACTGATAGATTATGAATGACAAATAACATAGGGTTGTCATTCATAATCTATTTGTTATATGTCAATAGGCATTTGCATTGGCTGGGGTACACCTAGTCAGTAGCATTATTGACAATGTCACTAGAAAATCACTATAAGTTTACTATTGACAACGAGAGGGATATATCGATATTGTAGACTAGAGCCCCTAAAATTTACTAGTGAATCTTTGGTGCCAATGTCTCCATGTGGTCCCAAAAGAACTACTTAATCAGTAATTCTACAATCTAGTGGTGGATTTTCAATGACAAGCTAATGTTAAATGTCAATAGATGATACCATTGGCTGGGGTACACCTGGTCAGTAGTGCTATTGACAACGTCACTAGTAAATCACCACAATTTCACTATTCGCACTTTCTGCAGGGACATAAGGCAGCAACCTTGCCCTACTACACTACTACAAACGTAGTGACACTTCTATTTATTTATTCATTCGTGTTGTTGCAGTTGTTGCTGCTGCTGTTGTATCTGAGTACAATGAACAAGTATTCTCGAAGTGAATACAACAATTGAAGGTTTTCTCTCGGTACGTTGTTAATGTTATTTTCATTTCATTTTTTATTACCATTGTTGTTGTTGTTGTTGTTGTTGCAATTGATGCTCCCACACACACATTAATACAATGAGTCTAGTTTGTTTAAAAATAAACCCAGTAAACACAAAGTCAAACCTTTGAAATAAGATGACCTTATCATTTCATAACAAGCACAATCCTTAAACCTTTTTCAAAGCAAAGCAGTGATTAGAGTCTAACATTAAAATTCAAGTTGATATTCATTTGAATATAAACATGTTTTCTATGTGTTTGCTGGGATTATGTTCACTGTAGATGTATGTATGTATATATGTATATGTTGATTTGTTATAATAACGGTATATTTGTTTAACAATAAACATACAATTCATTTTAGTTTGCAAATTTTTTATTTTTTTTGTTTTTTTTTTGTCAGAATGATTCTTTCGGTGTGAGAGAGATATTTTTATTTTTTACCATTTATTTATTTATTTTCTTTTTTTTTTCGTTATATTGAAATTGGTTTCGGATGCTATTTTTGTTTTTTTTTTGGTTATACATACGTTCATAAGAATGATTCAATTGGGTCATATTAGAACATAATCTGGGTTTCCTGTCAGTTAAATGATATTTTATAGGATTCTTTTTATTTGTGTTTCGTAGCTCTGAATTTTTCCTTAAAACTTTTAGAGAAATTGAATACAGAAATTGCAGCTTAAAAATGATAAATGAATTTAAATAAGTTCCAGTTGCTAAAAATGTTTAGAGGAATATAATAAAAACATATCGATATATTATTGGAAAATAATAAATTAATTATAGAAGTTTTCATTGCAGAATTATTTGTTATACAGTTTGGGTATTCAAATGGTACTCTTAAGTGTCTCAAGTGTCATAATAAATAAAATAAGAATTTGAGCAACAAAAACTGGTGCAAACAAATTCTGAATAATTATCCTTTGATTGTTATAAAAAGCAAAACAAAATATGGCAGAGATGGAAAAGTTGAAGTATCGTAATTTTGTAGATAGCATATGATGCTCAAAAATTGTGCTACTATTCGATAGTCTTAAAAAATCTTAGTTTTTGGGGTTTTCAAGTCAGTGTCTTAAGTGTCATAATGTCTTTATATTTAAATATAGTTTAAAAATTTTTTGTTGTGGCTCAAACAAAAAAGTCATAAAATAATAAGACTTTCTGAGCTATGTTTATTATTTTGTCATAACTATACGTGGAAATATGAAAGGTTTTATTAAAGGAATTGAAAAAGAGAGAGAGGGAGAGAGAGAGAGTAAGCAATGTACAAAGGTGCTAAAACAAAAAAATATAAATAAGTCCCTATTAACACTATGCAAGTCTTATTGCTAAGCTGATTAGTTTATTAGGAGAGAGAGACGGGGAGAAAAGAAACGTTGCCGTTCCCCTCGTCTCTCTCTCCCTGAAACTAATCAGCTTAGCAATAAGACTTGCACAGTGTGATTTGGGACTAAGTACAATATTTATAATTGTAAGTTATGGGGCGTTGCTCACAGCAGTCATATTTTTTCGTGTTAAAACAGTGGTGTCAAAAATAAAACTATAGTTGTATGTGTGAGAAAAATTGTCTTAATCGTCTCTGAAGTACATCGAAAAAAATAAATACTTGCATCAAATACAGTTTAGTGAAGCAGGTCAAAACATATAAAAAGGAGTCTATATGATAGAAATCTAAAAAATAAAGAATAAAAATTAAATAAAAAATTTGGGGGCGGGCCATATTTTCTGAGTTACGGGGCTGTTAACTTTTCATAGGAAACTGAAGAATTTCTTAAAATAAATTTTTAAATATCTTATCTAATAGAAACGTGAAAAATAAGAAGAAAAAATTAAACAAAAAAATTGATTGCGACCAATATTTCCCGAGTTATTGGTCTTTTAAGTTTTGATATTAAATGCAGTTTAGTAAAGCTGCTCCAAAAAAAAACCAAAATGACTTTTTAATATATCGGGTGTTTTTTTTAGAGGTATAGAACTTCGAATTGAAATAAAGCACAAGAAAATCGTTTTAATTTAATTAATTTGGCTTTATTGGAAGGATAATTTTATGCCATTAATGCTTAAATATGATTTTGGGCATGTGGCCACCGCGGCTGGCTCGAATAAAGCCAATTCTACAGGTCCAATTTTCAACCACTTTTTCGAGCATATGGGGCCGTATGTTGGCAATAACGCCACGAATGTTGGCTTCCAAGTCCCCTAACGTTTCTGGTTTGTTGGCGTAGACAAGCGACTTCACATATCCCCAAAGAAAATAATCCAATGGTGTCAAATCACACGATCTTGGTGGCCAATTGACAGGTCCATTCCGCGAAATTATGCGCTCATCGAATGTTTCCTTCAATAAATCGATTGTGACGTGCGCTGTGTGGCATGTAGCGCCGTCTTGTTGGAACCACAACTCATCCACATTCATGCCATCCAATTCGGGAACAAAATAGTCGGTTAGTCGGCTCCAATTGCTGTGCACGGTGGCGAATCGATTCATTCGAGTCCTCTTCAACACTTTGCTCTACAGCGGCAATTGTTTCTTCGGTGCGCAATGTTCGACGTCTCTGCGGATGCGTATTATCACATAGAGTAAACGTAGTGCGAAAACGATCCATGGTTAACCGAATTAATTGCTCTGATGGACGATTATGTCGACCATAAAATGGACGGAGCTTGCGGTAAAATTCGCGAACTGAACCATTATTTTCGAAATAAATTTGCACGATTTGCAAGCGTTGTTCTTTTGTCAACCTGTTCATGATGAAATGGCAAACCAAACTAAATATTAATCACTTGACAGCTGACAAAATGGCCGCCAGTTAAAAAAGTGATGCCAACTTAAAATTCTATACCTCAATAAAAAACACCCATTATATTCATTTCTTTCCTTGAAAGTTTTGTAACATAAAATACATTGAATGTCGCAAAAAAGCATTACTGATCACAATATTTTTCGCATACCACTTTTTTTCTTTCACTGTATCTATAAAGAATTTAATACGCCCGCTGCGCATGTGTTATCGTCGCTGTTTCATTGACGACTAAATGGAAGAGAATAAGAATGTGTGTGATTTTAGTTAACACAATTGTGCCATGAAACTGTCATTATTGTTTTAAAACATATTTGCTTAATTCACAAAACCTCTTGTATCTCTGTATCGATTGTATTATCATATTAAATACAAGAGTGTAACATTTGTTGTATGAAATTTTCATATAAAAATGAAATACACTATTACACTTTTATTTCAAATGTTTTTAAAATGTTGTATTCAAAGAGAGGCTCTCTGAGAGAATTTGTATGTAGCTTGTTCTTCTTTTTTCATTAAAAATACGAAATACATTAATACACAACACAGAGGGTGTTCACAATTAAAAAACCAAAAGTGTATTTGATACACAAATACACGATAAAGATTGTTGTGAATTAAGCAATTAATTTATGAAAACCATTTGAATACCCCAAGTATTTTATCTTGTACAAACATATTATGTAAAAAGCTTATACATTCAGCTTGGGAAAGGACAAAAGTTTGTGATATATTCATTGAGTTAAATGTAAGTTAGGTTGAAGGCTTTCAGCTTATTTTCTAAATGAGCGATGTGTATATATTGATTTAAAATATTTGATTTGATATACTTGTTGCTATTAAATATTATTTATTTAACTTATTATTCTCAATGAATAAATGTAAGCTAAAAAATAGTCAAAAATGTTTCTTTAAATCCCAACAGTTTTCTTTGTCGTAGGTTTTTTACATTTCTTTTTGTTTGATTTTCTCTGTAATTTTGTTACAAATACCAGTAATGCTCGTATTGTTGTTAACTTTTTAGTATTAATTTTTTTTTTTTTTAATGCATGTATTTTATTTATTGTATCTTCAAATATGAACTATTAGGATGTGACTCGAGTTTTGTTAGATATTTGCCTGCGTATTTTGCAATTTCTTCAGTCACTAGTGTCATGTTTAAATCACGATGTATATTTGAATTTTTGATGTACCATGGAGCCGATGTTATCATACGTAAAATTTTGTTTTGCCTTCGTTGAATTTTCTCTACATTTGAAGCTGAAGTAGTAAGTTTGATTTGTGATAGCTTAGAATCAATGTGGTGTTTCCATGAAAGTCGTCGATCAAGGTGTATACCAAGATATTTCACATGTGAATGTTGAGAAACAACTTGATTATTAATCCGAATGGGGGAACAAGTATCTCTTCGTAAGGCAAATGTTACTTGAACACACTTTTGTTCATTTACCTTGATTCTCCATAAGTTTTACCAAAGCTCCATCTGGCTAATGTGTTCCTGGAGTTTGCGGGATGCCTCATCAGGGTTTTCGTGCATACTAAGGCAGGCTGTATCGTCGACAAATGTGGAAGTATGGATACTACTGCTCACAGGCATATCACAAGTATAAATCAAATATAAAACGGGTCCCAGTATACTCCCCTGTGACACACCGGATGAAATAGTTTCAGGCCTACTCGTAAAGTCTCCTTCCACAACAGTGAACTTACGGGAAATAATGTAACTTTCCAAAAGATTTAAAATGTTTATTGGTAAGTAAGTCTTCAATTTTAAAATTAGGCCTTCATGCCACACTTTATCAAATGCCTGGTAAATGTCAATAAACAGCGCAGAACAATACTTTTTTTTCTTCAAAAGTTCTTCTTATAAATTGAACCAATCTATGAGTTTGTTCAATGGTGCTATGCTGACTTCTAAAACCAAATTGATGGTCTGGTATGCACCCACTACTAATTAGAATTGGGGACAATTTTGTTTTGAGCAGTTTTTCGAAAAGCTCTGACATTGTTGATAGTAGACTTATTGGCCTATATGACTCAGCCTTGGTTAGATCTTTGCCCGGCCTTGGAATCATTTTAACCTTGGCAAGCTTCCAGCTGTGTGGATAATACTCCAGTCGTAAAATGGCATTAAAAATGAATAACAGGATTCTCATTGCAATACGAGGCAAGTTCATAAGCATCTGGTTACTAATTCCATCAATACCCGGAGCTTTCTTCGGGTTGAGTTCTGCAATTAATTTTTGTAAATCACGCGTCTTAAACTTTATGTGTTGAGGGGGTAGAGCGACTACACTTGGCAAATCAGCAACACCAGTACATATGTTTGGCGTAAAAACGGATTTTAAGTGCTCAGCAAATATTTTACCTTTTTCAGTATCGCTTCTTGCCCAACTTCCGGTAGATGTGCGTAGAGGTGGCTTATACTCAATGGGTGTTTTAAGCTTTCTAGCAGCGCGCCACAAAGAGTAATTAGACGCTGGTGTGACATCAAGACCTTCCAGATAATTTTTAAGAGATGCAGTTTTTTCAGACGCAAGCAACTCTTGGAGTCGTTTAGTGCACTATTTAAATCTGATTTTATTTTGTGGTTATCTGTGCTGTTGCCATTCCCTTCTAGCTCTTCTTTTTTCACGTACGAGACGTTCAATGTCTGTAGAATAAATTTTATTAAACCCAGTCTGTGGATGGGAGATAATGGCATGTTCAGCAGCCTGTTTAATATTCTCGCTGAGATTGGCAATGTTAGATTTAATATCATCGGATGTTCTAAGCGTAATGTTTTGCGTACAATGACTACTGATATATTTTTTGAACCCCAGCCAATTAACACGATTGATCATCTTCACATATGGGTCAGGTAAGTTACTTCTTAAGGGACTACAAATTGTAATGATCGTCGGAGAGTGATCGGACGAAAGATCAAGAGAAGCTTGAGCTTGAATTAAATCCCTGGAGATATTTTTTATGACGCCAAAATCTATAACATCCGGAATTTTTTGTATGTCAGTAGGCCACTCGAAATGACATCCAACCCCATTTTTGAAATAGTGTTGAACAATGCTCGACCTCTGGGGGTAATAAGACGCGAACCCCAGAACGTATGCTTAGCATTGTAGTCGCCGGCTGCTACAAAACAAGGTCCAAGAGATTTGTGGAAATCCTCATATTGATTCTCAGTGATTGAAAATCTGGGAGGGGAGTAAATTGATGATATAACAAAATTTGTACAAAAACTTTCAATGCCAATATTTGTTGCTTGTAGGTGTTCTTCACAAATGTTATCAAGAACATAGTGATTGAGTCTTGACTTTATTAGAATTGCTGATCCACCGCAAGCCCTTCCTCTAGGGTCCGTTGTATCATATGTAGTGTATCCATAAATTTTAAAAAGACTTCTCGAAGTCAAATGAGTCTCAGATACTAACATTACATCAATATTTTTTTCCGTGAGGAAGTGCTTAAGTTCATTTTTATGTTGCCGAATGCCTTTTGCGTTCCAGAAACATATTGTTAACGTGTTCGTGGCTTATTAATTAATGCTCAAAGCAGAGTATTCTGCATTCGCTGCATTTCTTGCATCATGCTAGTCATATTTGTTGTAAAATTGTTTATAGTTTGCACCAGATTATCAATAGTACTTCAAGGCGATTAAAATTAAAGCTTGCGTCAGTATTATTCTAATTATTTGGCGGGGAAACAATTTGTGTGGGAATTGAATTTGTCTTAGCAGCATCTGCATACGCTACACGGGAAGTAACAGGTTGGCTCATTTGCGAAAAAGTGGCAGAGTAAGCGTTTGCTGATTGAGCTGGAGCTAATTTAGGTTTTTGCACCATAGTCTTCTTTACGAAAGAGTACACAGGACAACTTCTGTAGTTAGCGGTGTGATTACCTCCACAGTTACTACATTTTTTATCACTTTGATTTTTTGGCTTATTGCAACTAGCAGTGCCGTGTAATTCGCCGCACACAACACAAACAGAGGGTAAAGTGCAGTATGTTTTTGTATGGCCATATTCTTGGCAATTATGGCACTGTACAGGACCTGAACGCTTATGTGGCTCTTCAACTGTGATTTTTCGGTACAAGAGGTATTTTAAATTATAAATTGGATGCGTCTCATTTTTTTTTTCAATTTTATATCATTAGGCTCAAGTTCAACACGAAATAGGGGTTGGGGAATCTTCTCTCTATTTATTATATTGGACACATTTTTTACCTTAAACCCCTGGAGGACGAGTGCATCTTTTATTTCTTCGGGAACAACATAAGAATCTATGCCCTTCAATACGATCTGCATGCCTTTAGCGCTCTTAAGCTGGTTTGTGTAGAAGCTTGTTTTATTTTTTTCAAATTCAGCAACCATTTTGCGGAAATCTTTTTCGTCATAAATTTGAATTTTTGTTTCATCGATGTTGCCACGTTTTATTGGGACAATGTGAAATTTATTCTCACCACTGACCGACATTAATTTTTTAATGAGGGCATTTGAATTTTTTTGTCTCAAATAGATTGGTGGCGGCTAGGATATTTTATTCGAGGATACCTCGGGTTTGTCGTTGTCATCTTGCAAAATTTTAAAGCGGTTTTGGCGATTAGTTGAGGCTGCGCTGTTATCCCTTTTATCCCATTTTTGGAGCAGATGAAATTTTTTAGTGTTTTTCGAAGACAATTAAAAATTGTTTCGAGGATTGTGATTGTGTTTAAGAAAAAGCATTGTTAATATAACAACTATGATACGGAAACTCAACAATTTACATTATTAATAACACAACAACTTTAATTGAAATAAATTTGAAGTCTAACAGAAATAAATGTTGAAAAAATAAATAAATTCTAGCAAACTATTTGTTGATATATTTAATTGAAAATATTTTTAAGATTTTCCTTTAACTTACAATTTCGATAATTGTATTTACAAAAATTATTGCAGGTTGAAAATCAATTAATTATTTAATTGATATAACAAAAAAATTAATTATTAATGTTTTTTATGGGAATTGTTACAATTTAAGTTTAAAATTTTTTAAACGCACTAAAAATCCCAAATTAATATTTTACTTATTAACTAAAATATTTTTTTTATTAAGAATACATTGAAATTGATTATTGAGGGGTTTAGCTGGATCCTATGCGCATTTCACTGTTGCTAATGCAGATCATCAGGGAACCTTTACCCAAAGCTTCTTGGAACAACTAGAGTTATTATATTATAAACTTTCATTTAAACAAATGAGAAGCTCAATAACAAATAACAAAGTTGAAACAAGAACTCAATAATCAACATGTTTTTTATTTTCTTATTTTACTATTGCTACATTGGCTGACTTTTTTTCAGCTTCAAATTGTAGTCGTAAGAGTATGTAAAAGAAAATAAATGTAAATAACAACTACTATAGTTCAATTAAAAATCTAAAAATGTCTCAATTCATCATGGGTACGTGAAAAAAATATGTTCACTTTGCAATCACTGTTCACTTGGCAATCACTAATGTTCGAAAACCAAATAAACGGGAGAATGCAACAACAAAAGTAACATAATATCCACTACTATAATACTTATATGCATGTACCGACGGTACATCGAATAAGTAAAAATATTTAATGTGATGATCGTAAAAGATAAGCAAGAATAGTTAAACATACGTAGGTAGAGTAATATAACTTCGTGCTAACCTAAATAGAAAAATTAAAGAATGGAAAAACAGGGGAAATAAATAGTGATACTTACATATGTATTTACCAAAGGTAAATCAATAATTGTACACAACAATCATTTCTCACATTCCGTTTTATTAGAATTTACGTTAAATAGCTGATGTTAATAACAATCTCTACCCAAGTAGATAGACTAGAGTGCTGATGAAGTGCGTTGCTGTACAGAGAAATATCGGTATTTCCCCCAGCTTAAAAGTCTAATTTAATTTTTCTTCTCTTCTTTAGAAACTCACATTAATTAATAAAATATTTCATTCAATAAAAAGAATTCAAATTACTGAACTCAAGCCTGACTAAAAATTATTTCTAATTAAAAAATATTTTACTTAAAAAACGTTTAAAAAATTTTAAACAAAAAAATTAATTGTATTTACAAATCAATTTTTTCTGTGTACGGACTCTATGTAATACTATAAGAATTTTGGATTTTTTTTTACTTTTAGGATTTTTTCAGTTTTAGGCTCTTTTTTAGTTTTGTCGTTTTTTAAGCTTTGGTGCTTTTTGTGTTTTGGCGACTTATTTTAGTTTTACCGATTTTTTTTTGTTTTGGCGCTTTTTTCTAATTGGTGATTTTTTCGGTTTTTGGTGTTTTTTTCAATTTGGCGATATTTTTTCATTCTGGCAGTTTTTTGGCGATTTATTTTAGTTTTAGAGATTTTTTTATTTTGGCTCTTTTTTTCGTTATGGCAATTTTGTCGGTTTTTGGCAATTTTTTTTTCAGTTTGGCGATTTTATAATTTTGGGATTTTTTAGTTTTAGTGTTTTTGAAAATTTCAAGAGTTTGCCACTCACGGTCTCCAAGATGCAGTAAGTTGTCAAAATTATATAGTCAAAATACCATTAACTGATATTATATCTTTTATATTAAATTTTTTTTTTAATTTTAGTGTGAATTGTTGTAGTCTGTATAAATTTACACTTGAGCTAAAGGTCTATATTGCTAGACCTCTTTTGCTTTATTAGCTTATAATTTCAATTATAAGTTAATATAATAATAAATAAATAAATAACTACACTAATGGCCTATTTCACAACTGCGAAAGAAAACTTTCGACTGAAATTTTATATTGAAAACAACAATAAAATATGAAAATTTGTTTTTGTTTTCAATACAACTTAAGTCGAAAGTTTTCTTTCGCAGTTCTGAAGTAGGCCATAACTTTGCAAATTCCAAGTGTGTATAAAAAGTCCGCCAGATAACTTTTTTTTTGAAAATGCTATAAAAAAACTACTGAAGCTTCGGCTGTGTGGCACGTAGCGCCGTCCTGTTAAAACCAAATGTTGCCAATATCCTCCTCTTCAATTTTTGTGAACAAAAATTCGTTCAACATGGCCCGATAACGATCGCCATTGACTGTAACGGCCACTCCTTGCTCATTTTCGAAAAAATGGCCCAATTATGCCTCTGGACCAAAATCCGCACAAAACAGTGATTCGTTTTGGGTGCGTCGGCTTTTCAATGTATGCGTGCGGGTTTTCTGTGCCCCAAATGCGACAATTTTGCTTGTTTACATACCCGCCAAGATCAAAGAAGGCATCTTCTGTAAGTCGATCGCAGGCCCACTTAGCGAAGCAAAAACGCATTGGATGGTCAGTTGGCTCGTTCAGCGGAAGGATAAAACTAATTATCTGTCAAATCAGACACGAGGTAAGTGTTAACATTCACGAAATAAGCACTAGTTCAAAAAAAAAAAAAAAAAAAAAAAACGTTAGATGGCGGACCCTTTATTACAGTGGCCGTTATATATTCTTTTTTTGATTCCTTGTATTCTCTCCCTCAAATCAGCTCAGTTTTATGTAAAAGAAAATATAAAAAAATGTAATAGCGATAAAAATATAAGAATATATATGTATGTCATAGCGAGATAATAAATCAAAACAAAAACTATCCATACAACTAACTGCCACTCTAGTCTATATACAATTGCATGAATTTTTCGTTGCTCGTTTTAAGACACCCTTTAATTTTTAACCGTTATGTGTTTGTTGATATAGCGGCCAAGGTTATACATGTTCTGTAAACATTTCAGATTCGTAGCTCTTACAGTTCTCGAGAAAACACTCTTTGACGGGCAGACGTACAGACGGCCTGACGGACAGCTAGCGAAAACAATCGGGTTACTTTTTGCCTTTGGTGTACAAAACACTAAAAAAGAAAAAAAAACTTGGTCCTTTTACGCACTAAAGCATAAACACTGCACTTTTATTTTGTCTATGTGACGTATGATTAATATTAAATTTCGGATCAAACACACGGTACACAGTAATACCAGATTTACATTAAGCATTTTTTCATGAAATTTCATGAATTTTGTTGCACGCAACTTTTTTTATTTGCTAATTGCAGCGCTATAAAAGAGATTTTTATATAAAAAAGGGCGTATAATGAATCTTTGATGCATGTTTTACAAATTTTCTGATATAAGTTGCTCCTCCAGGCCTCCTATTGACAAATAAAAAACTTGCATGCAACTAGTTTCATGAAAAAAATGCTTAATGTAAATTAAGTATAACTCATAAATTGGATTTATTGGCCAAAACCAAAGTATTTTGTTGTCATCGAGTTAGAAACTTTTTAGAAATTAAACTATAAATAAACTGTTGATTAGTTCAAATAAACACATTTTTGAACTTGAACTTATTTATTAGCATTAAAAATTCTTTGAAATTTGAAGAATTAAAATGAAAATGTCTATAACCAAATTGACTAAATTTAATTGAAAAATCCGCTTACTCTTTCGTTTTGTAAATTTTCTCATACAATAGATTAAAAATTTTCTTGTTACTGTGCAAAAGCTAAAAAAAACAGGAGTAAAACCTTATACTCTATTTCTCGATTTTGGTGACCAAGAGTATATACTAAAATTTGGCAAGACTCTTACTGCATTATTGCCATATATAGTTTATAGCTGTCACCAAGTCTGCATTACCTGTTGGCCAAAAACTGGTGACACATTTTCCTGAGGGCGCACTGATTTCGGAATTTGTATAGAGTTTACTAGCCTTTGGTAGCACTATCGAAGTGGATAGAGTACATGTCCAGTCAGTGTGTTTTTCCAAATGTCTTTATTTGATGCATAGTATTAACACCGCAATTGTACATAACTTATTTATTTGTTTATTAAAAATACTAATATTAAAAAAATATAACATTCGTTATAAATTGGAATAAATTTTCTAATTTAATTTTTCAAAGTAAAATTCAATACATTTATATATATTTCCCTTTGACCTCAACTAAGTACTTTTGATAAATTCAAATGATCAAATAAATATTTTTTTAACATGCTTAATGACACTTCTAAACCTTATCTTTGTTAAAAAAAAATATATAAAACCAGTTTAGTTTAACGACTTCCCTCAAAATGCATAATATTGCAATTAACGTTAAATAATAACACATAAACATTTTCCAAATATTATATTCTTAGTTTGTTTAAAATTTTTGTCGCAAGCGAGTAAACTATGGCACGAAAGAAAGAAATGAAGTGAAAGAAAAATGAATGGGTGACACCATCAACCGCTACTACCAGCATAAAATAAAGTTTATGAACAACGGTTCCCCAAAACATTTGTCATATTTAAATTTTCCAGGAAAACTTGCTCATACATCGGAAAATGTATGAGAGTTTCTTGTATTTGCAGAGTTTTTTTTTAGTTTATTTGTTTTATTTCGGTGCTTATAATGCCATCACTTTGCCTTTCTCTAAAGAGCTTTCAAAATACCCAGCAAACATATTGGATTGTTTTTATTTCAAACTATTACGTTAATTTTTTTTAAAAGATCTAACTCTTCCAAGTCACTCTCACTATTATAAGAAATGTTTTTATATATTATATTAGTTCCAGCTTGGAATTTAATTGAAAAATCTTCAATATAAACAAATGTTTTATTTAACTGAATCTGAAAACTGAAATTATTTTTAACTTTTTAGTGCTTATTTTTGAAGTCTGTTGAATTTTTTTTAGAGTTTCATTTCTTAATTTCTTGCCAATTTCGTGCTTCCAAGGGTGTTGTCATACCTATCTGTGTAAATATTAGTGCCACTTTTATAAACTCAATATCGCGTAACTTTCAAACCTTAAAGTGTGTGCCGAAGTTCGTCAAAATCGGTCAAGTAGAAGTACGAGAAATATTTTATTAAGCTTTATTGAACATGACTCCACCCCGTCCAATTTGTCAAGCAAAAAATTACTTCGTTGTACGAGCCAAAACAATTTGTCAAATTTCATTTGAATCGAATAAGTACAAGGTCATAAAGTTTAATACTAAAGTGTGTCGGGGTATCGCTCACCCAACTTTTTAAATTCAATATTGAACCTTTTTTACACCATAGCGTGTGTACAAAGTTTCGCAAAAATCAATTAAGGAGGAGCACGTTAAATGCATATAATTAAAAGTGTTAATGGCTGTAATCCGATCCCACTCTTTAAAAGTAAGATAGTGCCTTTGTTAGAGATCAGTATGTGCAACGGGTTCTTACGGTCAAGTAAAAGCACGTGATATAGAATATTAAGTTTTTATTTTAAGAGAAGTAGCACTCAGGCAATTATTGCCTACTAATATTACTAGGTGTTACCTTCTTTCGGAGAGGGATGGTAATAGAAGATATGTGGTGAAGGAAGAGATAGAAGATAGCTTCATTCTTTTATTTTTTATTGATTTTAGTTTATTATTATTGCTAGATTAATTAGAAAATCAGTTACATGTTGAGAGTCTTTCTATAAACAAAAAACAAAATGCATACAGACATTTCTTAACAAACAAAAATATCCAAATCTTTCATATATTAAACGTATCCGGAATAAATATTTCTCATGCTTCAGATATTAGTTTTGATGTTTGTTGGGCTTGTGAAAATTTGCTCTAAGCAAGTTCAGCTAACAGTCTTGATAGAACAATAGCACATGCAGTATGCAAAATTCTTATTTGTGCAATTTCTATGCTTAAAAAAATTGAGATAAAAAAAATAACTAACCTGTTCTTATTTTTCTTGTCTACGGAAATATCAAAATTATGTTTTAGTCAATAATTTTAAGTAACAGAATACCCAGTTAAAAAATTGGAAGTGATTCTAAAGGAACTACATTTTCATTGCTTCCAAAAATATCGATATTTTTAATTTGCCGATAGTCAGCAGAAAATCAAGCATAAGTTTATTTTAGTCATGCAAATACTTGTAAGTTCTCCATAGTTTTGGAAAATACTCATCAGAATTAAATACAAATGGATTGTTTTAAGGAAATTTATGAAATAATTTTTATTTACTTAAATTTACAGGAAAATACTGTTTCGCGTTTAAATTCATGTCAAAAGAAACAAATTGTTAAAACAGGTATTTTTTTAAAATTTTTCGTAAATGAAAATTTTGCTTAAAGTCTCTTCCGATTCGCTAGCTAGGCATCGAAAAAGAGAACTACACACACACTAAAACGTACAATATGAAAAATAACAAGCATACACTAATCAACAGTACTTCTTTTGAGTGCTTGTTACAGACAAGCTTTCTTCACGTCATCGCTTGCTACACCTGATATACACATACACCAATACATCAATCGTGCTTCGCTTATAGTACGACAGCATTTACTATTGGTTTAGTATAATACATGCGACGTGAATAGATTTAAAAATCATGACGTTTTTACATTTCAAGACTGTTTACGCAGCTCTTTTATGCAGATCATCAGGGAACCTTTACCCAAAGTTTCTTAGAACAACTAGTGTTATTATGTTATAAACTTTCATTTAAACAAATGAGAAGCTCAACAACAAATAACAAAGTTGAAACAAGAACTCAATAATAAATAACATGTTTTTTATTTTCTTTACCATTACTACATTGGCTGACTTTTTTTTTCAGCTTCAAATTGTAGTTGTAAAAGTATATAAAAAGAAAATAAATTGACTGCACCAGGTCAAAAAATATTTGTGTGACAACACTCTACTCTTAAATAGCGGTTGTTGTTATCCAGCTAAAAAAATTATATATGGTCCATATATTTTTAATATATGAATGTATATAACTATATATGAATATGTATGAATTCATGTATGGAAATGTATGGAATTATGCATGGCAAAACTATCATATATGAACTAATATATGGACTAATATATGAAATGTATTATAATATATGAGCTCATATATGGAAATTTCATAATGAAGCTCTTCAAATGTGGATCCATATATAGATATAAGATTTAATATATGGAGACATATAAGAATGTATGCATACAAGATGCCTCACATAAGATCGTTTTTGCAATCAAAAAAGCTAGGTATTTTATCACTTGTGAATTGGAAATCCAATAGAAAATACATACGGTATGCAAAGTTCATATGCGCACATACTCAACCTTTAAAAAAGGAAAACTTTTGTTACAAAAAAAAACTTTCTTTGTACGATTTTATACACAGAGAAAACAGATTCGTTGTGACAACCGAATTTCTTGCCAATTGAATTTTGGCGGTTGCAGCAACTATCATAGAATTCTGCTATGGCGACAGAAATTTTCTTGTGGTACCACTATATTTTAATTATAACCCTCAACCCAATAGTTGCAGCAACAGAAAAAATTGGTTGACAGTATGGAATTTGAAATAAATGTTATTCTTGCTACCGAAAATTTGGTTATAATAATTAAAACAATATCATAATTGGTACCTGTAAAAGAAATATTGGCCTTCCTTGCTGAAATAAAAATAAACAATAAACGCAAATAAGAATACACAATTTAAGAAATTTATTATTGGACATGTTGTCATAAGTTTATGTTAATTGAAATTTATTTCCTAATGGTGAAGCATGTCTATATACATTTCTTCAACCACACATTTTGAAAAGCCACAAACCTGTTATCTTATGCACAGACTTTCAAAAACCATTTGAGAATTTAAAAATCATAATACCTTTCAAAGTCACAAAAGTTAATTTTTTAATTTGCTGCTATAAACTATGATAGTAAAATCAACCTCTAGTTAGTTGCAGCAACTGATTGAAAGTTTTTATTTTAATTTTAATATAGAACGACAATTTTTTAGTTGCTAATACCAAAAGTTGGTAGTAAAATTCTGTTCGTAATATTTTATTCGGTTGTGTTAACCAATCAGTTAATTAGTCATGACAAAAGCATACGCTCGGTTGATGCAATCAATTTAAGTACTGTCGCAATCATATCTGTGTTACAATTATGCCCTTATGGGAATGAACATGGATTGTTTTTTGGATTAACAGAAAATTGATAGCGTGAACTGAAATATAGTTAATGCAAATGATATTTTATTGGTCTAACCGTTTTCCAACCAATCTTTTTTATGGGTGTAGATATAAGATTTAATATAACTATGAAGACTTATAAGAATGTATGCATACATGATGCCTCACATAACATCGTTTTTGCAATAAAAAAAGCTTGATATTTTATCAGTGGTGAATTGTAAATCCATTAGAAAATACATACGGTATGCAAAGTTCATATGCGCACATACTCAACCTTTAAAAAAGAAAAACTTTTGTTATAAAAAAAAACATTCTTGTACGATTTTATAGATTGTGGCCCCATTTAATATATCAAATAATCAAAAGGATAATCCAGTCATTAATTTTATCGCAAATAACAGAATTCTCTAGATGAGAAACAAAGTTCATATTACTGCAAAAAATTGTATTGAAAATTATTGTTGTTAGCATTAGTTTTTAATCTGTTTTCTTAAATTAAATTTTATGTACCAATATGAGTCTTGTATTTTTTAAATAATTGATTCACCTTTTGACTTAAAATGATGATTGAAATGAATTTTAGTTCGATTTTCATTATTTGTCAATTTTTTCATTAACCCTAGAATATCATACTTATTTTTATATCGCAAACGTCATACTTCGTCGAATCGACTACGACCTATTTCAAGAGCCAATAAAAAACGTCTTGAGCAAAAATAAGTACGAAAATAGATTTATTATTGATATTTAGCTAGTTTTTAATTATCATATAACGAAATTCATATATTTCTTTTAATCGTTTAACGTAAAATTAATATTTCACAGACTTCTATCAATTGGCATTTTTTCTTAAAACATAGCATTTATAGCATGAATTGTATGAAATATTACACATTTTTTTCCATTAAGTCTTGTAGTTTCTTATAATAAATTTATTAAACTAAAAAAGCAACATTAGTTTCGAGTAACTGATATTAGCGGCTAACGCTATACGAAAAACGAAACAAAAACAATCACAAAAAATATGTTTTAAATCGAAAATAAAATCGCGCGTCGTCATTTCGACGAAGTATGATAGTGTAGGGTTAAATACAACCTCCCTGCTCGAAATTTAAAAAAAGTAATTTTAGTAATTTAATTTATTGCACAACAGTGCGATTTTGTGAATCAAGAAAGTATGAATATGAACTTTGCATACTGTAGAGGGAATATATGCACATACATGTATGAAAATGTATGAATATATACAATCATATATGCCCATATACCCTCATTTTTCGGATCCGAACCATATATGGGATATCATATATGCTCCATACATATTTTTTTAGCTGGGTATTTACATTTATTTTCTTTTTACATACTTTTACAAGTAGAATTTGAAGCTGAAAAAAAGTCAGCCAATGTAGTAATGGCAAAGAAAATAAAAAACATGTTGATTATTGAGTTCTTGTTTCAACTTTGCTATTTGTTGTTGAGCTTCTCATTTGTTTAAATGAAAGTTTAAAACATAATAACGCTAGTTGTTCTGAGAAACTTTGGGTAAAGGTTCGCTGATGATGATCTACATTAGCAACAGTGAAATGCGCATAGGATCCAGCTAAACTCCTCAATAATCAATTTTAATGTATTTTTAATAAAAAAATATTTTACTTAATAAGTAAAATATTAATTTGGGATTATTAGTGCGTTTAAAAAATTTTAAACTTAAATTGTAACAATTCCCATAAAAAATCACTAATTATTAAATCTCAAAAATTATTGAAAATAAGTGTTCTACAGATCGTAAAACATTGTCAGCAAATTTTGTTAAATATTTCTTAAAACCCATTTTGATACTCACCCAGCTGACAAGAAACTTTCAGACAACTGGCCATCAAGTGAACACATTTTGTTGCCATTATCAGATTATTGAATGACATTTTTAATTGTTAGATGTGCAAAGTTTATGCAAAGTTACTAAATTTTTGCACTCCACTGCTTTTTACTTGAGAAGCTGTTGAAGCACAAACAGCTTTAAAATGCAATAAACTTATTTTCTTTCTCGTCTATTAGATAAAATACATTATTTTTGCTCCTCCGCAAAGAAAATTTTTTGAAAAATAGTATATGAACTTTTGAAAAGTGGAAAAACAAACTTCAAATACCTTAAAAACACATTGGGGGTCGACTGCAAAAGTGTGTAAAACTTTCTTATTACTCTGGTTGTTTGTGCTCTTACATGTCAAAGACGTCTTTAATATGGAAAATTATGAAATGTTTTGAATATAGAAAGCAGAAAAAACTTAAAATAAACAGCAGTAAGAGAGTCAATAAAAAGTATGTTAATATGCTAATAACTTAAGTAGAAGAGAATTTAAAAACAAAAAAAAAAATAAAACTTTTTGCCATTTTATTTTTAAAGAAGAGCCAAGGAGCTTATTATTAAAGATAAATGCTCGTTTGTATTTTTAATAGATCTTTAGAGATTTTTAAGCGCCGCATGACTTTTATCAAAGTTACTGTTATTTGCCCAAATGACTGTTTGATGGCACTCACATTTGAGAATATAAAATGTTGCCAGAATTTAAAAAGAATAGCGCTATTTTAGCGTTGCCCTCTTCTGAATAATTTATAAATAAAATGTTGTAGCTCAAAATGTTTTGATATATTTTGTTAAATTAGAGAAACAATTCAAGTTCGAATAATAATAATTAAATTAAGTAAAATTAATAGTCATGGGCCTGTGGCAAAAATTAAAAAAAATATACTTAATAGTAACAAACTAAACAAGTTTGTCTTACGTAGAGCAAAAATAAGAAAATTAACTAACATGTGCATAATTAGTAAATAACAAACGACAATAGCAAGACTGTTGTAAATTTAGAGATGGTAAAATTGAGCTTTGATTACAAAAAAGCTTCCAGCAAATTGATATACGATGAATCAAAACAATTCACATATTCCATTTCCACATAGTGACACACAGTGATGGTGAAGGTTTAGGGGCCTTCGAAAACAGCTGGTTGTTCCGTTCAACTATGTGTTTGTCAGAATATTTACAACTAACTTTGATGTTCTTTCTGCATTAAAAATTATCACATGTAAATTGTTTTACAAAGCGATACAAACTTTAGCCTGATAAAATTATATATATAGAAAATTTTTTATTTGAAGTGTTAAATGAAGAAACTCTGCTGCTGTTACTTGTATAATTTTGGTTAAAAACAATATTTAGTAAAATGTCATTTAAACCCCCCTTCCTTTACATTTCATTTCAATCAAAATTTTCTGAAATACTGACTGAGAAAAAATACATATCGAAACAGTAACAAACACTGGGTATCCATTTATTTTTCCCCAAAAAAGTAAAAATATTTTTAATAATTCTTTTATTTTTATTTTACTAATCTTTAATTAAATTATTAAAGCATAAAATTAAAAATTAAATAAAAGTAGTTATAATATTAATAAGAATTGATACTCGCAAATTTTGTGAATTAATTATAATACTTTACAAATTTCAATGAATCAAATGGATAAAATAATTTTTTTGCTTTCAATAGTTGAGAAAACAACATATTTGTATGAAATTAAAAAAGAATATTAAAAACGATATGAAGATTAATTGTGTAGCATTAATTCAAAAACGCCACTTGTAGTTCTGACGTTTTTTGAGTAATTGAGCGAAATGTTTTCGTTGTCGAAAATCAAAAGTTGTTTCTTTGTTTATTTGAGACGCTAAATCTCAAACTTTAGTCTGTTTTCTTATCAGCTTTAGTTTTCGAAATACCTTTGAAATACACTGCGCAATAAACTGACGAAAAAACATTTCATTGACATGGCTTGTGGTGTGAAATATCTTAGGATTTCTTATAAGGGATCTGAAATTAGAAAAACACGTACAGTATATTTAATTTTTATTCTTTTATTACTTTTTTGCAAAAAAGTTAAACTCCGTTAATTAGTGCCTATTACTATTACTAGGTGTTGCCTTCTTCAGGAAAGGGATAGTGATAGAGAAGACAGGTGGTGAAGGAAGAGATAGAGGAAAACTTCATTCTTTTACTCTCTGCTTTTTGCAAGTTTTTTAAATAATGCAGTGCTGCAGCGCCTCTGGTGTCAATGAGGTATATTAAATTTTTGAAGCTGTATTAAGTAGCCATTTTATTGTTCATTTTGCTATTTGAAGATTCTGCTACACAATGCCGACGAAGGAGGGCGCTGTGATATTACATTAGCATTAGTAACCGCGGAAGCCGGTACAGTTCAGTGACCAGTGTATATATGGCTTCATCACTTGAACTTTCCTACAACAAATAACAAAAGTGGACACTAATGCACATCAGAAAAATTCCTGGTCTTGTTATATTACTGGCTGTAGGAGACCGAAATCGAACACAGGACCTTAGGTTTTGTAGCCAAACGCACTAATTACTTAAAAAAAGTTTTTCGTAAAATTGTAAAAAAATTTCATATATTGGAATCACCTTGTGAATCTTTCTAACTTTTACCCCAGATTTGTAATCTAGACAACATTTCTTTTAATTTTTGTGTATTCTTTTATAGTTTAAAATGTCATTTTCATGTGTTTTTTTTAGTTTTGTCAGATAAATCTTACATGCACGCAGAAGCTTTTCAATTGTCATGCCACCCGGAAAAAAAATTAAAAGATATAAGTAAGTTCCCAAGATATATTATAAACAATTTAACAATCATTTCTCATATTCCGTTTCATTAGAATTTACGCTAAATAGCTGATGTTAATAACAATCTCTACCAAAGTAGATAGACTAGGGTGCTGATGAAGTGCGTTGCTGCACAGAAAAATATCGGTATTTCCCCCAGCTTAAAAGTCTAATTTAATTTTTCTTCTCTTCTTTAGAAACTCACATTAATTAATAAAAATATTTCATTCAATTAAAAAATTGAAATTACTGAACTTAAGCCTGACTAAAAATTATTTCTGATTAAAAATTTTATTTTATTTTTATTGACGATACCAATTGTTATACTAAAAAAAATTCAAAATGATACAATAGATTAGAATACAGTAAATTTGCAAGAATTTAACTTGGGCTCTCGAAGACCGTCATTCACTTTGCAGTCAACGCACTAACGATTTCAGTTCAATAATTCAACATTTGATAGTAACCTTCTTTTACCATTTAAAATGGCTAAAAATGTAGTTCGAAAAATAAAAATATGTTTGAAATAATCCAGAAATTAGTTAAATGTATGGACAAGATTAAACTCATTTTCATTATGCTTTAGATTTTTTACTTTATTATTTTTAATCGCCTTAATATTCATTTAAAAGCTTTCACGATTATTATATTGCAATATATAATTATCAGGGAAATGGACAAGGACTTCATACATTTAAAAAAGGTGTTTTAGGCGCCTAAAATATGGCATTGAAAACGCAAAATATGCACTAAAAAGAATAAAATATGCATATATTTTAAAAAAGTTTTGTTCAAAAAAAAAGTTTTAAATTTACATAAACTAATTAGAGATATAAAAATATTTTATTTTCTGAAGAGGTGTGAATACAAGCCTTTTATATTAAATTTGTACACAAGATTTAATATGACAACGATTTTTTCTGCATTATTTACTCCAAATAGGAATTTTTCAAGATATGTTTATATTATAGTAAAGGAGCGATACGTAAATTAGATGTAATAAATTATAGATGTAATCAGATCAAATTTAAATAATTATTTTTATATAGAATGTTACTACTTTCAGCTTTAATACAGGGTGGGCCAAAAGAAGCCAAGGGGTGTAAAAGTTTAATAACTTTTTTGTTTATTAATTTTTTTTTATTTTTTCTTTCAGATTATATAGACAACACTTGGAGAATTTATAATGGAGAGGTTCACAACTGAACAGAGAACCAGAACAATAGAATTTTATTATTTAAACCAGAAATCAACTTTATTGAAAATTTGATTATGAGTGATGAAGCTCATTTTCATTTGAATGGCTTTGTTAATAAGCAGAACTGTAGGTTCTGGGGTTCTCAAAATCCAAGAGCCATTCATCAACGCCAATTGCACCCCATCAGGTGTACAGTATGGTGTGGGATCACATCTGAAAATGTCATTGGGCCCTACTTCTTCGAGAATGAAGATGGAAGTGCTGTAACCGTAAATGGAGAGCGGTATCGGTTTATGATAGAACATTTTTTACGTCCTGCTCTTGAAAACAGACCTGGTATGTGGTTTCAGCAGGACGGAGCCACTGCCCATACTGCCCGAGACACAATGGCACTTTTAAGTAAAATTTTTGGAGAGCGAATAATTTCTCGAAATTCGGAAATTATTTGGCTAGCGCGATCGCCAGATTTGACAGCACCCGACTATTTTCCTTGGGGTTTTTTGAAGGAGCGAGTGTATGTGAACAAGTCAGAGACAATCCTTGAAATTCGAACGCTACAGCCACAAATTTTGAAAGATGTTATGGAAAATGCTCTAAAAAGAGCCCATCAGTGCGAAGCTGAAAACGGTGGTCATTTAAGAGACATCATTTTTCATACTTAGTGTAAAAAAATTTCCATTTTGTATACTATATAATCTGAAAGAAAAAATAAAAAAAAAGTTAATAAACAAAAAAGTTATTAAACTTTTACACCCCTTGGTTTCTTTTGGCCCACCTGTAGAAGAAAATATTATCTTGAAATCACCAAATGACAATATTTATTAAATTTGGTACGTGTTTATGCTTGTACAGTCCTTCTACAACAATGCTAGCGAATTAATTTGTTTGATCTTTAAGGGAAAAAATATGCATTTGCATGAAACCCCTGTCCCTGATAATTATATTTAAGTTAATTTTTTTTGTCTAACACATAAATCCCCTAAAAATATGCTAGGGAAAGTAAAACCCAAACACGCACATAATAAATCAAAACATACGCTCATATTATTTACCTTTATCCATATAAAATGAAAATTATACCTTTTATTAGTCGAAAACCACATTACGTGCTATTTTCAATAAATCTCATGCATGTCTACAAGTATAAAGTAAAAAAAATAAAATAAAATAAACTACAAAATTCCATGGACCATATAAATTTTGATATATGAAGTAGGCATCCAAAACAAACATACAAACAACGTTAAGAAAACAACACAACAACAATTTATCGATGAAGTTTATTCAACAATATAAATAAACCTACAGTTAGTGTATATTTCAAAGTCCATTTTGTATAGGAAAAATTTAAAACATATTTTACTTATATACATATAATAATATAATTTTTTCTTTGTAAAACAACAACAACAAAATAGTTCAGTTCCCCCAGTTGATGTCAATGTGCTGACAGGCACTTGTTTGTTTTTTGAATACTTTTTTTTTATATATATATATTTGTATAAGCTGGTAGGTTGCATTTAACAGCCATATAAAATATGTTCTACTAACTATACAACAGTTTAATCTTTAATAGTTACAAGATCTGGCAAAAAAAAAAATTACAAAACCTTAAGTACACGTATCAGAAACATACAAATACACATTTGGGGTATTCACAAGGGTGTTCTAAGTGTCATAAAGTCATAAAGTCCTAACATTTTAAACCAGTTTAAAACTATTTTTATTTTCTTTCATATAAAAGGAGTACTATATTAATACAGTTCTTCACTTTATGTATTTGTTACTGTCATAACTAATTATTTTGGTTTTTACTTTTCTTTTTCGACAAAATGTCCATTTACGTTTAAAGACGTGGCGTTTTCTTAAGGAAATTTCTACTCAAATCATTATATATTGCAAAAAATATAAAAATTCGCAAGGGATTAATATAATGGAAACAATATCCTAAAGCTAATTATATATACCGCAAAAAAAAGTAATAACTCGAGTATAGACTTACAGCATATAAATCGCGAAAACTTGCAAAAATGCGAATATCTTCTAAACATTTCCAAAGCCTCAAAAGCTGTAAACGAGCAAACTCAGTAGATTTTATGAATCAAAAATTATCTCACGTGCAAAAAATTTGCGAAAATTCGCGAATAATTTTTTAATTGAAAAAAACTTAAAATTTATTTAAAAAAATGCTTAAATTGTAAGGAATGCAAAAAACTTTTAAAAATCCGCAATTACAAAAATTCGCAAAAACTTGGTGACATCAAAAATATATTAAAGTCTGATACTTAATAAAAAAAAAGTTTAAAACTGTTTAAAAAAAAAAACAAAGAATTGGGAACAATCACTTTTATTGCAAAAGTTTGCAACAAATTGCAAAAGTTGTAAACAAGCTCCAAAATTACTTAGAAATGCCTAAAGATCTAAGAAATTCCAAAAATCGCAGAAAATTGGCAAAATTATGAAAATTCGCACAAACTGATAGATGTATTAAAAATCGGTAAAATGGTAAAAAGGCAAGCCCTAAAATAACACATAAATACTTAAAGATATAAGAAATTTCAAAAAATCGGAAAAATTCGCGAAAATGAAAATTTGCAAAAACTTGCTAATACCAAAATAATAGCAAAGTGTGATATAAAATAAAAATCGTCAAATGTGTAAAAAAGGCAAAAACTGCAACAACAAAAATAATTCAATCAGACAATGATGTGGCTTGATTCAATCCTATTTTGTTAAAATTACACACAAGAGCAATAAGCTTTATCAAAAATTACCTGATCGCAAAACTTAAGAAAATTTGCAAATAAATTCCAAAGCCTTAAAATTTTAAAAGGTCAAATGCTCGAAAAAAATTTGTTTTACATATTGCAAAAATTCGCAAATAATTATCGGAAACAGATAGAAGCCGTTAAATAATTTTCTCATAATTTAATTTTTGTAATATTTTTTCTCATTTGTTTTGTATCATATTGTTTATGTTTCAACTAACACACTAAAATATGAGGGGTTGCTCACAGCAGTCGCATTTTAAACTAGTTTAAAAGTTTAGAACATTATGACGTTATGACTTTAACACTACCGTGTGAATACCCCAATTGTGTATGTGTATTTACAACACAATAAATATGTTTTTGCTTACAGGCACACATACAGACACACACAAATGTGTGTTATTGTTAATTTGCAGCATGTCATCAGAAATATGTCAAAACAACACATGAACACACCTTCTAAACAATAAACAGTTGAGCTACACTGATAAGCACAAACTTTGGTACATTAAGTTTAATTTAGTTAATACAGAAACAAATTATTTCTAGCTAGTTAGCTTCACATATTAAAAAAAACTCATTATTGCAATTTTCCATCCCTGGCGTGTAATACTGTCCAACAAACACAAAAAGAGGGGACTAAGAACTTATTTTAAGGCCTTTTTAAAGCTGCACCCTTGTGTAGTAAAAAAATGTTGAAAATCGTGTCACAATTAAGTTTTTGGTATATAGAGTCCTCAGAACATTTATTCGGTACATTACAAGGAACACTTTGTTGATACACACAAACCCTCTAACTCCCCTGTTTCGTGGGTCCTTATGGCTTGTGGCTTATTCACAGAAAAAACGATTTGAAACAAATTTTGAACAACCTGTATTGTTGAATATGGAAAAAGAAGTTAATAACATTTTTTATTTGATTCAAACACAATTGTTAGGTATATAAACAAGAAGTTGTTGAAAAATATGGCATTCATTCATACATACAACAACAATAATCTCGGAAAATAAAATTTTACTCAACAACTTTTTTCTTTGATTTTGCACAGAAAAAAAAGAATTGTAAATACAACTAATTTATTTGTGAATACAAATAAAATGTTATTTAAAAAGGCACCTACAACCATTTTTGTAAATACAAACACACATTTGTAACATAAGAAAACAAAATCAACTCAATTATTTTCATTTAAAATTATTGTGTTATTCACAATTGAGTTGTTAACAGAAAACAAAAATTTTTAATGAATTTGTTTTTCAAATTCTAATGTGTTGTTTCGTTGTTTGTTTAATTTTTTTTTTTAGAACTTGGTTTTTTATTAAACTTTAATTTAAAGATGTTTGGGATGAATCGAACCGGCAACCTCTTGACTAATAGACTAACGTACTTACCACTCAGCTAAAGAGCAAATCGTTATTGGGTACTTAAATAATGAATACACGCAAAACCTGATTTCTTATGTTTTTTCTGCATGGTGTATTTCGTTGATACAATCTAAAAATAACTTTGTTGATTAAAAAAAACAAGCCACGACGTTTTTCGGCTTCTTGTCGGAATTTACACGTATATAACACCAACAATCAAAATAAACAACAACATCAGCACATGACCACGTTGAGTCAATCAACAAGCAAGGAAAACACCAACACAAACAAATGAAATTAAATGTTATTTTAAAATGTTATTTTAAAATGGAATTGATAAATTACAATATTCAAGTTAATGACAAATATTATTGAAATTATAAATTTTACTCAACAACATGGTTTTGTTGAACATAAATCTTGTATATTTTTTTCTGTGTACATATTTTAAATAATCGTATTTACAATTTTATTTATCAAATAGCTAAATACACTCAAAATAAAAATCAATCCATCCATACTTAAATCAATCCAAAGCGGTGTCATAAGTACGGTAAGTACGGATTTACTTAAATCAAGTACAGAAGGCTTGATTCAAGTACGGATGACTCAAGTGCTAAATACTTAATTTTATCCGTATCTAATCCTGAATCCGTACTTGAAACAAACCCAAAACTGGATTGATTTCAGAAAACTTGAGATTGAATCAAATTCAAAATGGGCTTGATTCAATAATATTCTAGTGTATTTAATCGCGAAGCCCTACTTAAAATAATCCTAAAACGAGATTGATTAAGGAAAATCACAGATTGAATTAATCTAAAAATGGGGTTGATTTAGTGCCGAATCCGTACTTGAAATAATCCAAAAACGAGATTCATTTAAGAAAAAATTAGATTGAATTAATCGCTAAATGCACCTGTTTTAAGAAATCCTAACTTGATTTATTGAATAGAAAGATTTAATTTATTTTTTAATTAACGTTATAATAATTTATTCGACCTTTTAGTTTAATATATACAAGTTTTATTTAAGCTTTAGGTCCTTTTTGTAAATAGTTGATAACAATATTTATTATTTTATCGATATTTCGCTGCAATGTGGTGTAGAAGCTATCGATAAAATAATAAATATTGTTATCAACTATTTACAAAAAGGACCTAAAGCTTAAAAAAAACTTGTATATTTTTTAATTAACTTTTTAATGTCCATATTTATATTTTATTTGTTTTAATTAGTTTATTCCACTTGAAAAGGTTTTCACCAAACTCCATGCGAATACCAAAAACGAACATTGCTTCCTTTACGTCGCTCTGTTACATGTTTCGGCAGAAAATTATTATGGAAGAATGCTAAATGAGACCAAAATTAAAATTCTACGGAAGGAAAAAATTATAGATTTTAAATTTATATACATAGGTTCTCTTAGCAGTTAATTGAATGATTTTTTACTAAATAATAATAGGCACTTTACCTGCAAGATACTGCCTCCTTGACATCAATAAATAATTATATATTTTGCTCTCAACTAAAGCCCACGTTTCTAAGTTGATTACATTTAAAATCGTTATCGCTCCAAAGTGCAACCCCATCAGTGCTCTAAGGGAAACTATGTCATTAAGAAGCTAAGGGTTCTTGGTCACCTAGAGCGATAACACATTTTTGAGTCCGGTCTTACAGCGAGTTGAGCAAAAAAAAAAATATTATCAATGAGAAATTATGAGGCATGCGTATGCATAAAGTTTTCGTACCTATTACTATTTTTTTACTTAATATGTATGTATGTATATTTATAAAATTTAAAAAATCTACAGATTAAAATATACTTCTAATTATATATACATCTTTTACGGACATTTTCATAATGTTAGCAAAGTGTGTATTTTGTTTTTTTTTATTATTTGCAAAGACTGAAGCGATAGCAATTATATATTGGGTTCACAGACGACAATTTCAGTTGAGCAAATTTTGGGATTATGGAAGATGAAAGAGAAGAAAATGAAGATGGGAAAGTATCATATTTTCCTCTCTCGCCGATGAACTAAAAAGTTGCTAAACTAAAATTGCAGTGTGTGCAACGGCACTTGTTAAATACAACACGCATAATCGATAAAAAAAACTCATATTTTTACTTACGCCTTAAATATTGAGAAACAGCTCCGCAATCTAAGCCCCTCAGAACCTTTAGTAGTTTTCCTTTGCTTTCATTTTTTATTTTATTTATTTAATTATTATATATAGTTTTATTTTTTTTTCACTTTTTTATATTATTAAAAACAAACTTTTTCACACGAGTATTAAAAATCAACCGCGCCTAGTCACTTTTAAATAAATTATTTTCTATTAGAAATACAAATATTATATAATAATTTTTATTTGAATGTATTGATTTTCTCATTATATTGAACTTCAATCACAAGCACACTAATGAACTTGAAATTTTTTTTTTTCAAAGTATTTTTATTTTTCTTTTCATATGTGTATAAAGTAAGTACACAGCCGTACTTTAAATAAGATTTTTTTACTCAATTTAAGAACTTTTTACTTGATTCATATTTTTTTACATAATTTAAGCACTTCATACTCAACTTAAGAAACTCCAGGATTGGTTTTCCAAAGTAATCCCGTTTTTGGTTTATTTTAAGTAAATGTTGGTGCTATTCGTACTCAAATTTTTAAGTACGATTCGTACTAAAAGTAAGTAGAAAAAACTTTAATTTAGTACGACTTTTTTCTTGTGTGATTTTCATCACATACAATTTTATAATTATTATTATTAAATGAGTAATAGCGAACACCATTGACAGTAACTGCCTAACCGGCCTCATTTTGGAACAAAATACGGCCCGATGATGCAGCCAGCCCATAAACAGCAGCAAACAGTCAATCTTTGTGGGTGCATTTGTTTTTCGACAATCACTGTTGGATTATCATTCGCCCATATACGGCAATTTTGCTTATTGACGAATCCACTGAGGTGAAAATGTGCCTCATCACTGAAGATGATTTTCTTCGAAAATTGATCATGCACTGTTGCCATTTCTTGCCATCATTCTGACTATTGACGACGTTTGAAACGGTCAAGAGGCTTTAGTTCTTCAGTCAATTGCACCTTTTGTAAGCGTGAAAATGCAAGTCTTTATGCATAATGTTCATCAAAGACGAGCGTGATAGGTGCAATTGTTGGGCACGACGACGAGTTGAGGTGGACAGCTCTTCAGCCACACTACCGCGAACAGCAGCAATATTTTCTGCATTACGAGCTGTACGAGCATGCACTGGTATTTTCACATCTCCTACAGACCCGGTTTGCTAAAATTTTTGCACGATTTTTCCGATTGTACGCACATTTGGTCGATTATACTGACCGAAAAAATCACGAAGTGCACGATATGCATTTTGATTTGAACACCTATTTTCGTCGCGTCGCTCGATCGTGTATCTTTCCATGGTTTGAATTGAGTTAGTCTGGAATTGAGAAATGTCAAGTGAAATGCTGAAAAAAACTTGACGTTTAGGTGTGGTTCACATTCAACATCGGCCCTTAAAATTTAACCACCCTTTATTAAGATTTTCAAAGACATAGTTAACAAAAAAAAAGTCAACGAAATGTTAACTAAAACAATTCTTAATGTATCATATTAGTATACAATTAAATAATATTAGTAAATCATTTGAAAGATTGCATATTAATGTTCATATTGATGAGATGTCGTCATCCCCATATGGATTTTTCCATCAGTGTTCAGCTATATTTCCGACTATATTTTAATTTTTTAAAAATAATGATGAACTTCACTAAGACAATACTATACAGCCAAAAGTTTAACTTTATGCTTTATCTTCGTAAAATATATGACGTCTTTCCCAAATGGTGATTTAAACTATTAAAATCGATGCAATCAACAATCCTATCAATTGATATTCACAATATATTACGTAGCTAGTAAAATCGATGCAATCAACAATCCTATCATAACTTTTCTTATCAATTGCAAGTGCCGCTTATTGCACATGTCTGTATTTCTGTTTACTTAACTTATACCTTAAATGCTACGTGTTTTCTATACCATTGAATTATATTATTTTTTCTCAACTTTATATATGTATATTTAACATTTAAGCTTCACAGCAAAAACAATAGAAATTTGCTGGAATTGTTTTTGAGCTTGTATGAAAGTAGAGATATAAGAAGGAAAAAAATAAGCTTAACAAAACATCAATAACAGGCAAGACTCCTGGGAAATTATTGGCAAAAACTGCCAAATAAAAAAAAACGAGAAGATCGTGCAAAAAAGGACATACACATACGATTACATACTGACATACATATATATGTATACTCGTATGTATATATGTGTATAGAACCTGACCGCATCGCTTACCTGAAAGCAAAAACAAATAGAAATGACATCAACATACTACATAAATGGAAAATATTTTGCCCTGCAACTAGTAAAATTTTCACTAGGTATTTTCTTCAGAGTCGTGTGTCTTCATTAATACCATGAGTGTAACGAAATAGGTAGTGCTGTCGTTTTACATTTTCAATAGCTAAAATTATGTTAAAGGCTTACATTATAATTTTTTTTAATCTGTTAATGGCTCGATTTTGGATAGAAACCCACCTTCAGTTGCCTTATCAATTGGCAACGCAACTGTACTAAAATTAGTAGCATAAATTTTAACTTTCTTCCGTTGCTTAGAAGTTGTCAAAAACACAATTATAACATGTTGACAACTGAAAGCAATATAAACGAAGTTTCAAAATATATGAAATATATGTAAGTGATAAAAAATTTGTAAGCAAAAATGCTTAAAGAAGATTACCTTAGTGGAACTACAAAATGTGTATTTAACCAACAATTTCTTTGTCTTTAAAGCATATTGTCACCTTCCCAAAGGAAAATTTTATTTATTTAAATATTAGTTTTTTAATCCTACAACCTGTTTGCCTTAAAAACTATGTAAGCAAGTAAATTTTTCTGTTTGCCAAATATAATTGCAATGTGGCAACTGAAATTAACTTGTGTCATGCGTTTTAACATTCTGGCAACTAGCTAAACAAAAAAAAATATTCCCAAAAAATTTTCAAACAAACGTGTGTTTTGAATTATAATTTCGTTTCAGTAAATATTTTTTACTGCTCCAGTAAATTATATGTTCCAATTTTATTTTATGTGAAAAAAAAACTGTATAGAATGAAAATTATCTATGTAAAGTAAAATTTGTAAAAAAAAAATTTTAGATTTATTTTTTTATATTTAAATTTGTTATTTTCAGCTAAATTAATTTTAATATACTTTAAAAAAATTTGTCTGATTTTTTTAAATTTTTTCTAAAAATTATTTTATAGATATAAAAATATTTTATTTTTTTTAAGATTCTTGTTTGCGGTTTTCAAACTTATTCTGTTTGTATATTCTTGATTTAGTTGAAGTCTACTGACGAGTTCCAAAAGCGGGAACGAAGCAAACCATAAAAACAAGCCAATTTTTGAAAGTAAAAAAAATAGTTGAACCTTTTATTTGATTCAGTTATTTTGTTCAAATAAAACTTTTACTAATTTTTTTTATAAAAACTGGTAAGAATTGTTATTGATTCAGTTAATTTATTTTTTGATAATACGAAAAATTTTAGTGAATGTGTTTTTGTAAATTATAAAAAAAAAATTTGCTGAATAATACAAAAAAAACTCCAAAAATGTTTTTCTGTTCCTTTTAATACATTTGACTGAAAATATTTTGAGTTTCAGTTAACTTTTTTCTCTAACGTCATAATAAGTTAACTAAAAATAAAATTTTTTTCCACTTAAATTTTTACAAAATTGTTATCAGAATCTACAAATTTCTTTGTAGGTCCGCATTCATACAAAAAATTTACTGATTCAATGAATTTGGTACTGAAAACGAAATTTAGTTTTTTCTGTGTAGAGTTCGGTTGCCATACATAACTGAGCCCTTAGATAAACAATTTTTTTACAAGTCGTTTCTTAAATCTCAAGTCTATTTAAACATTAAAACATTTTAACAGGTTTACTGGTTTTTACACAGAAAAAATTGTTCCCAAAAAATTTTCAAACAAACGTGTGTTTTGAAATATAATTTGGTTTTAGTAAATATTTTTACTGTTCCAGTAAATTATTGGTTCCAATTTTATTTTATGTAAAAAAACTGTATAGAATGAAAATTATCTATATAAAGTAAAATTTGTAAAAAAAATTTTTAGACTTATTTTTTGTTATTTAAATTTGTTATTTTCAGTTAAATTTATTTTTATATACTGTAAAAAAATTTGTCTGATTTATTTTAACATTTTATTTTTTTTTAAGATTTTTGTTTGCAGTTTTCAAACTTATTATGTTTGTATATTGTGATTCTCAATATAGTATTAAGAGTCTTACTATAAACATACGGAGTTTGTTAGTTAAATTCCAAAAATTTTTGGGTTGAAGTCTACTGACGAGTTCCAAAAGCGGGAACGAAATGCTTAACAATAAAAACAAGCCAATTTTTGAAAGTAAAAAAAATAGTTGAACCTTTCATTTGATTCAGTTATTTATTTCAGATAAAAGTTTTACTAATTAAAAAAAAATAATTTAAGAATTTTTATTGATTCAGTTAATTTATTTTCTGATAATACGAAAAATTTTAGTGAATGTGTTTGTAAATTATAAAAAAAAAATTTGCTGAATAATACAAAAAAAACCAGCAAAAATGTTTTTCTGTTCCTATTAATAAATTTGACTGAAAATATTTTGAGTTTCAGTTAACTTTTTTCTCTAATGCCATAATAAGTTAACTAAAAATAAAATTGTTTTTCAGTTAAATTTTTACAAAATTGTTATCAGAATCTACAAATTTCTTTGTAGGTCCGCATTCACACAAAAAATTTACTGATTCAATGAATTTGGTTACTGGAAACGAAATTTAGTTTTTTCTGTGTATCTTTATGGGAAGAATGAGAAAATATTTAATAGTTGTGTGAAGATAAATTCATCGATTTAAAAACGTTTAAAAAATGTATCACTTACGATATTTTCTTTTCTTTTAATAGTACGCATTGCATACAGAATTTAATTGCCCTTTACAAAAAAGAAAATTTTATATTTCCGAACCGCTGTAATTTTATCATTAGCATTCACGTGTGTGATTCACAGTGTATATTATAAGTTTACATGCCATAGAATACGTGAATTATATTGATTAAATGTATTAAAAATTTACTGAAAGCTTTTTGTGAACAAACGAATTACAATAGTACTGGCGCTTGTTAATGTTTTTTATTACCAATAAATATATTTTTCCCTTTGCTTATCTTATTTTCAGTTAAAATAATATATTTCAAACTTATTTTTTTGAGCATGGTATGCAGCCTTCATTTAACTAAATCGATAGAAACGACTATAAGAGACTTAAGTAGGTTAAAGTAGTGGCATGAGTGTTTTGTACACAAAATGTGTGGTTAAGTTATGTACTCATATTTAGGTCATCCTAATAATTATGTTTAGTTTTCCACTTGTTATACACATAACTTATACAATAACTTCGAGATACATACTTAATAATTCTCGCATCCATGTGTGTGTATGTGCTAACATATTGATGGTTTGCATGAATAACAATATGAAGCTGTAAGTATGTTTATTATATTTTAATGTATTTCTATCACTAGAAATCTTTTTGTTGTTATTAATTCGATACTTATTGAAATAGGTTTTAGTAATTAATTAATTATCTTTTGTAATTTTCAAAAATAAAGCCCACGTAAAAAATAAAAATATTCAAAAATATTTTTATTTGTAAATTTTCAAATAGTTTTTGAAAGTCTGTGCATAATGCTAAGTTCACACTTACATGTTTAACGCCCCATTCATACTTAACAGCTTAAACACGAAGATTTTTAGATTTTTTGGCACACATTTACTTGTTTTGTTAAACATCTCAAAAAAAGGTTTTTTAAATTTAAATACTTTGATAAACACGTAAATGTAGTATGTTCAGGGTGTTTTTCATAACTCTGGCAAGTTTGTGTTGTTATTAAATGGCAGCACGTGAAAAAAATTATTTAATAAACAACAATTACTTAAAAAAAATTAGATTATTTACAAGAAAAGTTGTTGTTTAAAAATAAAAAAGCAAATATAAAACATAATTTTTCGGAATTTCTTACAAACACAATAATTTATTGAAATAACTTCAACCTCAAACATCTTAAATATAATGTGAACGGTTGTGTTTAGTTTATAGAAAACTCGTCTTAACTTGTTTAAAAACATTAGTGTGAACATAGTATAAGATAAGAGGCTTGTGACTGTACAAAATGTATGGTTGAAGTGTACTGATGATTTGTTACAGCAACAATGAAATTCATATAGAGAACGCTGAAACACCAGCAAATCAATTTCAAATTAAAATAATCTTCTGACAATCTGTCGAATAATAAATTTCGTAAAAAATTATTAAGTTTGTTAAAAAGAATGTCTAATAGCATAGACAGACGACAGCGTTAATTTGCATTAGCAGTCTTAATTCAAATTAACTTGTGAATTATCCCCATCCCAATGCGTATTAGATTTACCGTAAATGCACTAAATGAGAGTGAATTAATACTGTATTTAGCTATATGATAACACCGTCCTAATGTGGTTACACCGTCAACAATCAATCAACTATTTGTAAATTGTTTTCGTTTCCAAAATTAAAATGCGATTCAGTCAGGAAATATACATAAGTTATTTTAATTGTTTTTAGAAAGAGAACAAAGAAATATTAAAATCGAGACACATTTTTTCCATTTTAATATTTCCAAGGAAAATTATTGAAGTGTGTGGTACGAAAGGGATGCACAGATTTTGTTTACTTAATGCAAATACTGTCGTCTGTCAGTGTAAATTTTTAATTCACATTAGTGAGATTTTAATGCAAATTAACGCTGACGTCTGTCTACGCTATTATCTTTTTAAATTATTTAAATTTTTTCTATTTATGTCCCAAAACAAATATTATTGTTTCCACACAAAGTAAATATTCCCTCTTACATATCTATGATCTTTCATTCATTTCAACTATTATGAGATTTAATATTAAGATTATTTCACTAGAAATTAAAAAAAAATTGTTTTTGAATCAGAAATAATTTCTTATTCGGGCTTAAGTTTAGTAATTTCAATTCTTATTTAGTGAAATATATTTATTAATTAATATGATTTTCTAAAGAAGAGAAGAAAAATTAAACTAGACTTTTTTATTACCTGGGGGAAATAACGATATTTTTCTGTGCAGCCACCCACTTCTCTATCTACTTGGATAGAGATTGTTATTAACATCAGCTATTTAACGTAAATTTTAACGAAACGGAATATGAGAAATAATTGTTGTATATACAATTATTGATTTACCTTTGGTAAATACATTTAAAAGTATCATTATTCATTCCCCGTTTTTCCATTTTTTAATTTTTCTATTTACTTATATATAAATTTTATTAAAGCTATAGGTCTTTTTGTAATCAATTTACAATTGTTTACTGTAATTGTAAATTGATTACAAAAAGACCTATAGCTTTAATAAAATTTATATATAATTAACAAAAAAAAGTCGAATAAACTATTATAATATTTTTCTATTTACGTTTTGTTTCAATAAGAATTGAAATTACTGAACTTAAGCCCGAATAAGAAATTATTTTTGATTAAAATTCACTAATAGATCCAACTCATTCTATATCAAAAAAGTAATTTGTATTATTTAGCAGAATGTTAGGGATATGAATTCAAAATTTGTAACGATCTTTTGTATTAATTAAAGACTTTCTAGCCCTATTGTCTCTTCTAGCGTGATCTTAGGAACTGGAAAAAAGCCTTTACGTTTTCGCGAACTCAATATTTTGTGAAGAGCAAAGCAACGAATGAAATTTCAGTGCGTTACAAAATTTTTACCAGAACTTTTAAAACTTTTTAAATTTTATTTGGACTTAGGTTTTTATATTTCAATTATTGAATGAAATAATAGAGAAATAATTTTTTTCCAACTCTAAACATTTATCTTCCTTTTAACTTGAGTAAATCTTAAAAAATTTTATTGCATCTTTGTCGTTCTAAAAAATTCTTTGCTCTGCTGATTTATAAGATTCAATTTCAAGTTAGATTCATTTGTTTAAATATTCGTTTGCCATTTTTATCTTTGCCATGTTTATGACCATCGAAGGATTTATCTGAAATTGCAACATAAAAAATAGAAAACAAATGACGATAAATATGAACGTTATAATATAGAAAAAGAAAAACTAAAGAAAAGATAATCTTAAAAAAAAAATTCCTAAAGCCACATGCAAATTGACACGTTCAACAAGCAAAATGTTTTTATTTTCATGTTGCAACATTGACACAAAAAAACAAAAAAAAAATTTGAAATCGTAAACAACAATAGAAAATGATAAAAATAGAGAAAAACTAACTATTGTTTCAAATAGAACAAACACAATTCAAATACATAGTACATGTAATGAATGTGAATGCATATGAAATCAGTATGAAAAAATAGTAAAATGAAAATATAACATAGATATTCATATTTTTTGGATAGAGGATGCCTTTTTGGGGGCAAAGAAACTTTATACTCGTAAGTGTAAATAAAATACTTTTACAATGATCAGTGAAACAATGTAGAAATTTTATATCTCAGAAATATCCTGCGGAAAATTTGGTGACAATTGATCCAAACTTACTCGTCCTATAACATGAGAAAATAGGAGTGTTGCCAAAAGTACGGAGTAGTGTATTATGAAAAAAGAACATATCCTATAAATGGTTACATATCGTGATGTATCATCTTGGTATTTCGGCAATTTAATTGGGACTTGGTCTAGTATTATAGTAAACGACACTGATCAAGTTCGACGTGGTTGGATCTAGGACCTATCAGACAGTATAAATATAATGTTCATTGTTCCCTCCAATGGTACTGCCAAGCCGCTCTGTAACCAGTCCCGTAACTATACTTTGATATTAACCTAAGTTTAACTGGTGTTTATACTTTTGAATTTATGAGTGCCTCTATGGTCGAGTAGATAGTATGCAAGCCTCTCATGCCGGAGGTTGTAAGCTCGAATCCTAAATAATATCTGCTTAAACATAAATTATAATTGCATTTGTAACAACAAAAACAAACATTATAGGTTTTCATTATTACAGTTAAAGCCTGGTTCTCATACAAACTGTATGTTAAAAAAAATTACAGAAATTCAGGTCGGTAAATTTCATATAGAAATTTTCATTTGCTAGTACGGACTATCAAAAGAAAAATACACGGAACGTTTGAAATTTATTGCCTATCTTAGGGGTGTTATAAATATAAGTGGAGACTTTTTTCAGTCAAGTGAAACAAAAATTAATGTTCAAACAATTGTTTGGTCACGGAATTTTTGACATTTCTAATTTTCATTAATTTGTAATTAATTTTTAGTGTTTTTGTGTGTTGTAAATAAAGAAATAAATGAGTTTGTGTGTATGCAAACATAATTCTCCACAAAAGCCTACGCGAATATTTTTCCGTGCAGAAATAAATCTAAATTTACAAACGTGAAATTCCTTAGGAACTCCGTACCGGATGATGAAAATTAGAAATGTCAAAAACAATTTTTTGAACATTAATTTTTGTTTCAGTTGACTGAAAAAGTCTCCACTTATATTTACAACATCCCTAAGATAGGCAAGTCCGTAGTAGCAAATGAAAATTTCTTTATGGAATTTACCGACCTGAATTTCCGTAATTTTTTTTACATACAGTTTGTATGAGAACCTTAAATTTCGTATGAACTCCGTACCAGGCTTAAGTGTCGAAATGACATTTTTAAATAATTTATATTATTCTACGCCGATTAGGTGCCTATGCGATAGTTCAGTGACACGTCACAAGGTGCAATCAAAGTACCAATTAACCCCATTCTGGGTCGTCCCCATCTAAAAGTAACTGGTACGCTTCATAGGATGTATTAGAACTTGGACTGATCCCTATCACTTGGAGACCGATCACGTGACTAGTCTTGTGTCAGTTCCATTTCCTGCAGGGTAACTACATTTTATACTAAACTTACCAATGCACGACCAAACAAAATCTTTGAATTATGTAGTGTAATGCTGTTTCTAAAGGATGCATTGGAAAACAGCATTGATATTTTTTTTTATATTTCTACAATTCAGAATTTTAAAAAATTTCAACAAATAACTGAAATAAATAAGTTGGAAGGACATGTTGTAAACAAATAGTAGCGGAATTCACGGTTTGCCTTGTAGGTCTTTTACATATTGTGGCTTTAGTAAATCTTGGTAAATATAAAGCAAAGCAACAACACATTACCAAAGCTACAAGATATAAAAGATCTACAAGTCCAACCGTGAATTCCGCTAGTATTTTATTGTGTAAAGTTTAAACTACAACTGGCATTTCTTGTGTGTCATTTGCCCAAAAAAGCGTAACCAACTAATTACTAATGAAAAACTGAAAAACTGTTTGATTCAGACATATATTTATTGATTTAAACAGTTTCCAATCATGTTGGATTCTATAAAATTGTCTGTTAGTTATGTATGAAACTGTTTAACTTAATAAATACGTGTCTGAATCAAACTGTTTTTCATTATTAATTAGTGGTTACGCTTTTTTTACGCCTGTGTGGCACATGGCACACAGATGGAAACCCGGCCTAATACGGGATTTAGACTATAACTTTTTACACCGTGACTTTTCTATACAGAAAGCAAAAATTCATACTAAATTCAAATTTTTGTTACTTACTTTTAGTACGAATCGTATTTAAAAATTTAAGTACGAATAGAACTAACATTTTCTTAAATCAAGCCGAAAACGGGATTACTTTAGGAAACCAATCCTGAAGTTTCTTAAATTGAGTATGAAGTGCTTAAATTATGTACAAAATTTTAAATCAAGTACAAAGTTTTTGGAGTGAGTAAAAAAAAACTTGTCTAAAGTACGACTGCGTACACAAACTTTATACACATATGAAAAAAAAATGAAAAAAAAAACATTTTTACTAAAAAATTTCAAGTTCATTAGTATGCTTATGATAAAAATTCAATAAAATTAAAAAAATTAATTCAAAAATCAGTACATTAAAATAAAAACAATTTAATATTTGTAATTTTTAACGAATATTTATTTTATTTAAGTGTGAGTAAGTGCGGTTTATTCTTAATACTCGTGTGCAAAAGTGTGGTTTTAAACATATAATGGTAACTAAAATAAAACTATAATGTTCAATGATAATTAATTTAATAAAACTATAATATCAATATTAACTAAAAAATAAAAAGTAAAAGCAAATGAAATGCGCCAGCTTCTGAGGGGCTTAAGTGCGAAGATGTTTCTGAATATCAAAAGAGTAAGTAATAAGTATGGGGCTTTTTTTTTATCGAGTACGCGTGTTGTTTTTAACAAGTCCCGTTTCAATATAACATAAAAGTTCATATGTATGTATATAAAGATACATACATATTAAGTAAAAAATAGTAATAGGTACGAAAACTTCCTGCATATGCATGTCTCATGAGTTCTCATTGAAGAATTATTTTCTTATGCTCAACTTGCTGTAAGACCGGACTCAAAAATATGTTATCGCTCTAGGTGACCAAGAACCCCTAGCTTCTTAATGACATAGTTTCGCTTAGAGCACTGATGGGGTTGCACTTTTGGAGCGATGACGATTATAAATGTAATCAGCTTAGAAATGTGGGCTATAGTTGAGAGCAAAACAAATAATTATTCATTGATGACAAAGAGGCAGTATTGTGCAGGGGAAGTTCCTATTATTATTTAGTAAAAAAAACATTAAACAAATAACCTATGTAAATTTAAAATCTAGTATTTTTCCTTCCATAGAACAGACATCTTGGACTCATTTAGCATTCTTCCATCATAATTTTCTGCCAACACTATTAGAGATGCATCTAATAGAGCGACGTAAAGGAAACAATACCCGCTTTTGGTCTTTTGCATTAAATTTAATTGTTATTACCATAGAAATTCTTATCAATAATTAAAACAAATAAAAAATATTAATATGGACAAATAAAAGTTAATAAAAAATTATATTAAATCTTTAATTCAATAAATCAAGTTAGGATTACTTAAAACAGGCGTTTTTGGATTATTTCAAGTACGGATTCGGGATTAAATGAACCCCATTTTTAGATTAATTCAATCCCAGATTTTCTTAAATCAATCTCGTCTTGGGAGTATTTCAAGTATGGATTCGCATTAAATCCAGTTAGAAATTCTTGAATCAAACGTATTTAGAAATTAATTCAATCTGAGGTTAACTGAAATCGATCTGGTTTTGGAATTATTTCAAGTATGGGATCAGGATTAAATATGGATAAAATTAAGTATTTAGCACTTGAAGAGTCCATACTTAAATCAAGTCTTTTGTACTTGATTTGAGTAAATCCGTACTTACCGTACTTATGACACCGCTGTGAATTGATTTAAGTACGGATGGATTGATTTTTATTTTGAGTGTAGAGTGTATTGACATATAAGAGAATTAAAAAAAACGCAGGGGAAAAAGTCATCGTGTAAATTCCGTGTAAACTGCCTTGTTGGATGTTTTGTTCACACTTACCACGACAATTTTGTGAATACATTTTCGTCTTTTTCTGTATTTTATTTGACCTTCCTGTATACTTGCGGCTCTATGTTCGCAACAGGAATGAAGGGAATTTATTTTTATATATTTTAAAGCTATTTTGTATCTTATTCACCCCATACACGATTCAATTCAATTTTCAATTGAGTCGGTTGTTGTCCAAATCAAAGCGTGTATGGCTTTGTCAATTGATTAGTTTGGCAGTTGTTGAGTTGGTTGAAGAAAAATCAAAAGATTTTGATTTTTCATGTTGACTAGTAAATCTTTCAATTCGATTGTGCTGTGTGTGCTCGAGTCTCTTGATTAGCTTTCAAAATTTGTGTTTTTAGTTTTATATTGTATAGAACAGGTTATTTTTTTTTAAATTGTATTTATTGAATTTTAAATAAAAAATTTAAAATTAATGAATGAATGCAATAGAAGTTTTAAATTTTTAAATTTGTAATTGTGAAAAATATATCAACTTGACGGTTGAATGAAAATCTTTCAATTCAGTTTATGAAGTGTGTGGCCAAGAATCAATTCAATTGAAAGACTCAATTCACAATTCAATTGAAACGGTGCTTTATTTAGAGATTTTTAATATGACAGATGTTTTCGTTTTAAAGTATGCTTTTCTATCTATTTCCTCTAACAAGAAGTATAATTTTTATTCCTATGAAATTTTTATTTCTCCGTGAAAATTTTCCCACTGTCAGCTCATATACAAACCGCTTGGCTCACGATGTGACAAGAAACTTTCTTTCAGTTATTTATATTGAAAACAAAAACAAAATAAGAAAATTTGGTTTTGTTTTCAATATAAATAAGCGAAAGAAAATTTTTTGTCGACATCGTGAGCCAGGCAGAAAGTTATTTCTTGAACGTTATTTACTGATCGTGTCCTTAAAATAAATAATCATAACATTTAGTATTCAATTGGAAGGAAAATATTGAAATTACACGATGCATTAATTCATTTCGCCTGCAAACATAAAGCAAACAAACCCAATTAATTCAAGTACAAAATGTGTAGGATTTTCTCAACTTTTAGTGTTTGTTCGTGCTCAGCAAATGTTTTCAGTAAAGTCCAGATTCCCAAGACGGCCAACTATCAAGAAAAATATTATAAATGCAAGCTTTCCATTTCATTAAATAAATACTCTTTTCAACAGAAGAGAATGTTTTTTTATCAAAAAAAAAAAAAAAAAAAAAAAAAAAAAACAAAACATCAGTAAAGTGCGACTCTGACTCGCGCACGAAGGGTTCCGTACGAACACTAGGTATGTAATTTAATACAAACTTCATCCTATATAATATATAGTTTTGGCATTTTTTTTCGTTTTTGGGGTCTTTTCGGTTTTTTTTTTGTTTTGGCGGTTTTTGCGTTTTTTCGGTTTTGGCGATTTTTTTTAAGGTTTGGCTCTTTTTTAGTTTTGACAATTTATTTTCTTGTTTTGGCGATTTTTTTTCGGTTTTTGGCGTTTTTTTGATTTTGGCGATTTTTTTTTTATTTTTGGCGACTTTTTTCATTTATGCGATTTTTTTTTATTTAAATTTTTTTTTAGTTTTGGCGACATTTTCGCGTTTTGGCGATTTTTTTCGATTTTTGGCGTTTTTTCTTCATCTTGGCGTTTTTTTTTCATCTTGGCGATTTTTTTCGAATTTGGCGAGTTATTTAAGTGTTAGAAATTTTTTTTTAATTTTTGGGGATTTTTTTCGTTTTGGCGATTTTTTTTAATATTTGGCGATTTTTTTTGGTTTGGCGATTTTATAATTTTCGGTTTTTTTAGTTTTACCGTTTTTGAAAATTTCAAGTTTTTAGCGATTTTTTTAAGTTTTGGCTCCTTTTTTAGTTTTGACACTATTTTCTTGTTTTGGCGATTTTTTTCATTTTGGCGATTTTTTTTTATTTTTGGAGATTTTTTTCATTTTTGCGATTTTTTTAATTTAAATTTTTTTTTAGTTTTGGCAACATATGCGCGTTTTGGCGATTTTTTTCGATTTTTGGCGTTTTTTTTTAATTTTGGCGATTTTTTCGAATTTGGCGATTTATTTTAGTTATTTTTTTTTAATTTTGGCGATTTTTTTCGTTTTGGCGATTTTTTTTAATTTTTGGCGACTTTTTTTTTTTTGGTTTGGCGGTTTTATAATTTTCGGTTTTTTTTAGTTTTACCGTTTTTGAAAATTTCAAGTTTTTGGCGATTTTTTTTAATTTTTGTTTCCTCTTTTAGTTTTGACACCTTATATTTTTGTTTTGGCGATTTTTTTCGGTTTTTGGCGTTTTTTTATTTTCGCGATTTTTTTTTTATTTTTGGCGATTTTTTTCATTTTTGCGATTTTTTTTTATTTAAAATTTTATTTAGTTTTGGCGACATTTTCGCGTTTTGTCGATTTTTTTAGATTTTTGGCGTTTTTTTTCATTTTGGCGTTTTTTTCATTTTGGCGATTTTTTCGAATTTGGCGATTTATTTTAGTGTTAGAAATTTTTTTTTAATTTTGGCAATTTTTTTCGTTTTGGCGATTTTTTTTAATTTTTGGCGATTTTTTTTTTGGTTTGGCGATTTTATAATTTTCGGTTTTTTTAGTTTTACTGTTTTAAAAAATTTCAAGTGTTTGCCTCTTACGGTTTCCAAGATATAGCAAATTGTCAAAATTACATAGTCAAAATTGCATTAACTGATGGACCACCCTTTAATTTTAATTTTTTTAAATTTTAGTGTTAATTGTTGTAGTCTGTATAAAAATACACTAATTTTACAAATTTCAAGTTTCAATATACATATGTTCATACAATTGTATGTGTATTACATGGGATTTTAACATTTTTCGTTGCTCGTTTTGGAACACCCTTAAATTTTTAATTCTCATGTATTTGTTGTTGTAGCGACCAAGGTTCTACATACTGTGTCCAATTTTCAGGTTTGTAGCTCTTACGGTTCCTGAGAAAATACCGTGTGACGGACAGACGGACAGACGGACAGCGTAGCGAAAACAATAGGGTTCCTTTTCACCTTTGGTGTACGGAACCCTAAAAAGGAATAAGGATCATGTCCCCCACTTCCCTTGCAAAACAAATAGGACCTTAACAATGAATTTAGTAAATAATGATAACATTTGACTTACCAATACATGAACAAAAAATATATGTTTTTATCTTAAAAGAAAAGAAACGTAAAGCCATGGTGTACAATACACGCATCCTTAGATGCCAACCGCACGAACACAAAGTTTAAAAAAGTCATGTAAAAGCTAATACACATGCATGCATTTATGCATTCAAATATGCATGTTTGCATTAGCTTACTGGCTTGCTAAGCCAAGAAATTACTTTAAAAAAAAGAATCCTCCCTCTCATTGTTAAAATGTCAAGCAGCCAAGAAAAAGAATACAAAAAAAACGTCCCAATAAAACTTGTGCTAAACGGTAGAAAAGAGAAAATGAAACGTAAATCAATGTTCATGTTTAGATTTTCTTCTTCTCTCAAGTGGTAGATGACTATAAAAATGTTGCACATTCAAACATTGACAAATCCCTAGTGAATAGCAAATCAAGTGATTTTAAAACGAAGCATCACAAAAGTGTAAAGAAGACATTTTTTAACAGCACAAATTGCACTAAAAGAAAAGGGAGGTTAATATGTTGTTAAGGGTGATATTTTCACTTGGAATTTTTTTTCTTAAATTTCCAACTTTCAACTCTACAAAAACTAAAACTGCAAGAGAAAAATTAAGAAAATTAATTTCATGCCATTTGTTATAACTCCTATTCTTCATTAACATTAAGAGAAAGTTTCATGCTGCAAAGTTCGCAAAAAAAAGTTACAGTCTTAATCCAGCCGCAGAGTCAAATGTATATATAAGGAAATAAATTCAAATATTTTGATTTTATTTTAAATACTCATATATGTATATGTATGTATGTATGTATGTATTTCTTCTCTTAAATTGATAAAGCTGTGCAAGTCTTTTTTCGTTTGAGTATCGCAATGAACTATAGATTATAATTCTTTTTTTCCAGTATACGAAACATTTCCCCATGGCACTGACAAAACAAAATAACTTATTTGACATATCTCTTTTTGCCAACATATTCCTGGGGAATACATTTTTTATTCTGCACTATGTTCACAATATATTAGTGAGTTTAGTAAGGTCTTTAATATTTATAAAAAACTTTTTTTACAAATACTTTTGTGTTATTCAAATGACTTAAAATTTCTTTATGTTCTTACTAATATATGTTTTTGTTTTATTTAATCGTTGTCATCTAATTTAATATCTCGCTTAAATGTTCTAGAGTAAAAAGCCTCTAAGGAACATTTAGCTTTATACAAAAAAAAAAAATTCTAAAATTTTTGCTTTTTGTGTGAACTTACGAGCAACATAGAAACAGAAAAAGAGGATGATAGCCCACTTAACAAAAAAATTGTTTACTTTTTTTATTCCTCAGGAATTTGTTGCTTCTTAAGAAATTTAAAATGCACTATGGTCTTAAAAATCCCTCAGTCACATACACTTATTACGTCAGAAAAAATAACGATTCTTGCGAATATCAAATTAACCCAACTGTTAGGACAACAGACTTTCAACGCTACATAGGTAACATACTAGTAAACGAGTATTAAATACTTTCTTCAGCTAAATCTTAACTTGTAAAAGTAGCTCAAAATAACAGATCTATAATAATCCTACCGGAATTCGAATTGACACAAGACAAGTCACGTGACTGATACCCAACTGATAGGGACCAGTCCGATTTGTAACACTTCCTATGAAGCGGACCAGTCACTTGTACATGGGATGGCCTAGAATGGGGTTAATTGATACTTTGTATGCAGCTTGTGACTTGTCACTGAACTATTATATAGGGACCTATTCGGTGTAGAATAATATAAAATATATATAAATGTCATTCCGACATTTCTCTGTAACAATGAACACTTATAAAAAATTTTTTCATTTTATTTTGAATCTGAAATTTTTTTGAGATTCTAACCGACAACCTCGTGCATGACAAGCTTGCACACTACCCACTCAACCACAGGGCCACTCATATTTCAAAAGTATAAATGCCAATAAAACTTAGGTTTATATCTAAGTATAGTTACGGGACTGGTTCCTGAGTCACAATGGAGGGAGCAATTAACATTATATATACACTATTTGATAGTTTCATGTATTCAACCACATCGAACATCATTACTAGACCGAGTCCCAATGAAATTGGCTCAATATCAAGACGATACATCACGAAAATGGTGAATATGTAACGAAACACTGCTCCGTAATTTTGATAACACTCGCATTTTCTCAAGTCATAGGACAAGTACGTTTGCAACAATTGTTACCAAATTTTCTGCAAGGAATCTTTTTATATAGGTACTGGATCGCGCAACGATGACTTTTGAAGTGTTCTTCTGTGTGTTTCACTGTCCACAATTTTCCGCACTTTTTATAGTGAAAAATTTTGACACTAATATTTACTATAACTGTCAAAATAATTTATTCTTATCATTATGGACTAAAAACTAAACAAGTGACTGTGTCATCTTCAGAGCCTAAAGTATTTGCTAAATTTCTTAAGACACCGTCACATAGAGAAAAAATTTCTATAGAATATATTTTCTTATATTCCCAGAAACTTTTATTGAAACATAATTCTTTTTGCCAAAAAAAAACAAAAAAAAACGACTTCAATGCAAAGATCTGATAGAAAAATATAAGAAGTACTGAAATATAAAATTATATTTTAGTGGGCGTGCCTCCCCCCATTTCCTAAATGCAAGATTGTGTGTTTATCAGAGCTCAGGGTGCGTGTTAAGTCTTGTAAAAATCGGTAAAACAGAACCACTTAAAATAAAATTTTTAGATTTAATAAAAATAATAATAAAAATATTTCATTCAATAAAGAATTGAAAGTATTGAACTTGAGCCTGACTAAAAATTATTTCTGATTAAAATAAAATATTAAATTTTAATAGGCGTGGCTCCGACCATTTTTTTAATAAAGGGTTGTGTCTTTTTTACAGCTCAAGATGTGTGGTAAGTTTCGTAAAACTCCGGCTAAGTAGAACCGCGTGAAATATTATAATAATTTTAAATAGGCGTAACCCCGCCCATTTTTCAACTGTCAAATTGTGTAATTACAAAAACTAAAGCCGTTTGATAGGTTTCGCAGCAATCAAATAACTAGAATATCATAAAATTAAATTTAAAAAATTGTGGGCGTGTCCACTTTACTTTTTTACAATGGGACTAATGGGAAGCGATACCCTCCCGGACAAAAAAAAAAAGAATTTTTACTATTGGTCTAAAATGTACCGAGTTATGAAGTAACACCAAAAAAAAAAAATAAAAAATAGGGACGAATTGTTTGAAGTCGGTTAAAAGGAGAAAATATTTTTGTTCACACTAAAACACATTTATTTGTTTTCTGTGCGGTCGCACTAAACACAAACAAAATATTTTGTGAAACAACTTCCTTATTAATTTTATTAGATACAAATAGTAAAAATCCATAGCGTAACAGGAGGTGCGAAACTGAAAGTTTTAAGTTTACTTTTTTAATTTCCAATGTCCAAGTGTCATTTTTGTTTTATAGATATTGTGGTCAAGAATTTTATCTATAATCTATCTTAACATGATACCAGTTATGTCCAAGCCATATATGCATAATGTGCAAACTTTTACAAAAGAACTTTTGTGCTTTCACACTGACGACAGCATAGCAGCCAATCAGATCTCGGCAATAATAATGCTTGCTCTTACTTAGCAAAGAAACCAGAACAAATTTAAGAACTTTCAAAAATGTTTACCTCAAATGCAAATATCATGTTTGGACGTAGCTGTATTATACTTTAAGGGGACTCTAAAGCAATCGTAGCAAAATATTACAATGAAGTTGTGTAGGTGAACGATCTACCCAGCATACACAAAATCAAGTGTTTCAAATATTATGTAGCTTTACAGTTGTTTAGGTAATGTTCCTTCCTTTTCAAGTTAACAAATATTTTATAAATAGTTTAATATTGTCAAAGCAATTTTTTTTATGCAAAGGCTTAAAAAGTTTCCATCTCTGACAAACTAATAACAACTTTGTAAAGAAACTGTAAACAAGAAAAATACAAAAAATAAATAAACCATTAGCCGACATTTTCTTCTTCAACATCCCACTGTGCAAATATTGTCATTTCAAAACTTTCGCACTTATTTTAATTTAACGAATAAATGAGTACGCGCCGGTGTTTATTGGCATTTCTGTCGTATTGTTGTTAATGCTTATTTATATATTTATTTTTTACTTTCTCTCCAAATAAAATTTATTTGTTTTCCATTGCGCCTGGTGCCAGGCCAACGCGAGCTACAGCCATTTTCTTAATATATTATGGACATTATTATTGTTATGTTTATTCCTCTTGTATAATTTTATATTTTAACAATTACCAATAAAAACGCAAGTAAAAACTTCTCTTCTACCTCCCTTAACCATAAAATATCGCAGCAAGCATAAATGGAATGAACAAATTTGTGTCTGTTGTTGAATGTAAGGCAAGAAAAAATTCTTAATAGATGTTGGAAAAAAAATTGAAATATTAAATTGGCGTTTAAAAAAATACCCTTGTAATCAACATGATTTCATTTATATTTTACGCTTCATTACATAAAAGTTTTAATCTTTGAACGATTAGAAAAAACTGCGCTAAAGGGAGCAATACAATACAAACAAACAATAATACCAATAAAAAAAATATATTAGCAGTAAAAAAAAACAAGAAAAGAACAAAAGTTTTCTTCTAATAGAATTCTTTTCTTTCTGTGTCCATTTACAAACATGTGTTTTTTTTACAAAAAATACTTAAAAAAGAGGAGGATAAGTTTTGTTTTTTTATAGCCGTTCTAGTAATTAAACTTTTTCTTAATGTTTAAATATTTTTATTGTGTTTTTCAAGAGCTTTTAGTTTTTTACTAATTTTATTGGACTTACATGCATGTATGTGATTTATGTATGTATATGGCCCAAGTAAATGTAAATAAATATAACTAGAATACATGGGTGTAAGATTTATTATTAAAGAAACCAAATAAGCTTTCAATATTTTTAAACACCAAAGAACATTTTAAGTTTCCTTTGTAAAGAAAGGCATCCTAAGTTATTAAAGCTATATTTTTGTCAAAGTCCAAATTATATTTTAGGTGCATGCCGGGGTTTAGGGTTTGCAAATTCCCATTACGATTAAAAAATATGCGATTAATCGCGATAATCAATTAAACGCGATTAATCAAAAAAATTTACTATTATAATTTTTATTAAAACCAAAATAAAATGCGTCATTAGTTTTAGTAGGACTGTATGGGTTTAGCCAAAGAAATTTCATTATTTTGTCTAGAGTTCGCGTTTTAATTTAATTTGAGATAATTGTAAAAAATGTAAAATGAAGTTCGTAAGTCAGAACTTAGGAGTATCAAAAACAATACGAATTATGGAAAATCAATCTTTTGATAGGAAATTTTTTCTAGGACGAAGTATATTTCTACTTTCTTAATTTATTCCTTATTTAATTTTGCATACACATATAATGAATTTATATCATAATGAATGAACAATTTCCTATAAAAACAGTATATTTTATACCGTTTTTTTTATACGAAGTAGTTCATCCATCATGATATAAATTCATCATGTGCAGGCACTCACTTATAACTATATCCTTTTTTAGTATTTCTATTTTTTTTCTTACAATACGAGATCCCAAAATAAAAAAAACTGCAAATGTCTGCCAACCAGATGAAAAATATTTAAATATTTAAATAATATACAATAAATAATATAAAATAACAAATAAATAATATAAAATAACAAATTTAAAAAGTGTTTAATTTGAATTTTAATTATCGTTTTGTCTTATAATAGTTTTATTGTATTAAGGTGTAGGAAATTAAAAAAGATGCACATCGATTATAAATCTTTTCTTGTGTATTGTATAAGTTTCTGAGCCTACTTGCTTATTCTATTGAAACTTCCAAAAAGCTTATGTAAGTTCTCAAATGATTTTGGAAAGTATGGTTGAAGTCTACTGATGATTTGTTAAAGCGCCAATGAAATGCAAACATAATTATATGTTTATTTCAAATGTATATAATTTGTATTACAAATTTTAATTTATATTTTTTATGAGTTGAATTTGCCTTGCCCTCTATGCAAATTTTGCCTCAACTATTTGCTTAAAAAAGGGAAAACATTTTATCGCAATCGAGCAATTAATAGGTTCGATTACGATTAAAAGGTGCGATAAATCGCGATTACGATTACAATTATAATCGCTCTGGAAACCCTACCGGGGTTAATGTAATTTTTAATTGGGATGAGGAGAAAATAATTTTAGAGGTGGGAAACCACTAGATAATCAACTAATCATTTCAAAAGCATTTTGTTTAGTACAATATCTTAATCATATAAAAAGGATCATAACAAATTTTTTAAAATTTTTAAAGCGATGTACTCTCGCCTTCTGTGATGCTCCATGGCTTAGTGATCAATAATCGATAATAGCATAGTACTAGGTAAATATCTATTCACAAAGCCACTAAATATATTCCACATAATATTTTGTTTAACGTACCTGTATAGAAAGTACCTATTTAAAAAAGTACTTTTGTAGAAAGGCTTTAACCGTCTTTGGGTCAATTTTGACCCATTTCAGGAAAAACCATTGATTTTTTCTGAAAATAAGTGATTGATCTATGTCATATTTTCTGACTTTTATTTAATTTTATATCTTAACAGATATAGTAGGTTTATATATCCGCAAACTTGCCAAAGAAAATTGTATGCAAGATTTTACACTACAGATCTTCGGGTCAAATTTGACCCGTTTTAAGGTTTGGAAGTGTTGTGTCTGGTATTTTTTGTAAAATAATGAAAGATAATGAAATAGAAAATGGCCTGCATAAATTATCAGACGATTTCAAAAATCTAACACGACTGCAGATAATTTTTTTACATCTTATCGGTTGGAGCAATAAATACTGAGATCACAAATCACTTTAGTTCAAACTACACATAAAAATATAAATGAGTTACTACCGGAGATAGTACATGTGTTATTATCATGCGTGTTTATCATTATTTTTGTTTTACCAAAGATAGTACTCGTACCCTTCTTATATATATTCCGATAAAAAAAAGTCTGCGAATCTTCTTAGTATAATATGGTCACTTCTGGCAGCAAATGGGAGGGTAAATATTACTTTTTTGGGCAACAGAAGGGAATCACAATGGACCCAATTGGGTCTCCAAGTGGAGGTGCGGTAAAGCACCACCCTTCCTAACCTAACCTAACCTTCTTAGTAATGGGTGTTTTTTATTGAGGTATAGAACTTTAAGTTGGCATCACTTTTTTAACTGGCGGCCATTTAGTCAGCTGTCAAGTGATTAATATTTAGTTTGATTTGCCATTTAATCATGAACAGATTGACAAAAGAACAACACTTGCAAATCGTGCAAATTTGTTTCGAAAATAATGGTTCAGTTCGCGAAGTTTACCGCAAGCTCCGTCCATTTTATGGTCGACATAATCGTCCATCAGAGCAATTAATTCGGTTAACCATGGATCGTTTTTGCACTACGTTTACTCTATGTGATAATACGCATCCGCAGAGACGTCGAACAGTGCGCACCGAAGAAACAATTGCCGCTGTAGAGCAAAGTGTTGAAGAGGACCCGAATGAATCGATTCGCCACCGTGCACAGCAATTGGAGCTTTGTCCATCAACTTTATGGAATATTTTGCGCAAAGATCTTGGCTTGCGACCTTACAAGATCCAGCTTGTGCAAGAATTAAAGCCGCGAGACCATGCAATGCGTCGTGATTTTGGTGTATGGGCCGAAAATGAGATTGATCTCGATGCTGATTTTCATCGCAAAATTTTGTTCAGTGATGAGGCTAATTTTTGGTTGAATGACTACGTCAACAAGCAAAATTGCCGCATTTGGAGTGAAGAGAATCCACATGAGACCCTTGGGACGCCATTACATCCACAAAAACTGACTGTTTGGTGTGCTCTATGGGCTGGTGGAGTCATTGGGCCATACTTCTTCCGAAATAATGCTGGAGAGTCAGTTACCGTTAATGGAGACCGGTATAGAGCCATGATAACCGACTATTTTGTTCCCGAATTGGATGGCATGAATGTGGATGAGTTGTGGTTCCAACAAGACGGCGCTACATGCCACACAGCGCACGTCACAATCGATTTATTGAAGGAAACATTCGATGAGCGCATAATTTCGCGGAATGGACCTGTCAATTGGCCACCAAGATCGTGTGATTTGACACCATTGGATTATTTTCTTTGGGGATATGTGAAGTCGCTCGTCTACGCCAACAAACCAGAAACGTTAGGGGACTTGGAAACCAACATTCGTGGCGTTATTGCCAACATACGGCCCCATATGCTCGAAAAAGTGGTTGAAAATTGGACCTGTAGAATTGGCTTTATTCGAGCCAGCCGCGGCGGCCACATGCCCGAAGTCATATTTAAACATTAATGGCATATTATCCTTCCAATAAAGCCAAATTGATGGACATTAAAACGATTTTCTTGTGTTTTATTTCAATTCGAAGTTCTATACCTCTAAAAAAAACACCCGATACTTTCCATCATATCTCTAAAGCTAGTAATCGCCAAAACAAAAAACTGCAAATATTATTAGATTACAATAAATAAAAGGGAAGGGTTTATTTGCTGGATAAAGTTAGATCATGTTTTACTTGCAAAAGAAAGACTAATCAATGTTGTCAAGTGGTGGTGAGTAACATGCTATATATATAAGCTCACAATGCTTTTGTGATATTTACATGAGCTAATATCGGCTGGAAATAAACTGTTTTGCAAAACGTAGACACTTCTATATATAAGACGTTATCAATGTCAGTATTTTCACAGAAAGGTACACTAAAACTACGTGAGGTAAATGAGTAGCCATAAACTTCAACTAAATCCAAAGGAAAATACTTGAACAGGGTAAAAACAGAGCCAAACAAGTCATTGCCAATTAGACCTCAACACAGAAAATAAAACATCATTAGATACTATTATAACTTGCAAAAACTTTATATGAAAACTGCACTCTGAAACAATTGCTTTATGTACAATTAATATTAATATCGATTTAATATTACGTTTTTATGTATCATGTATTAATTGAATTAAATCTATAAAATAATGTTTTCGTTTATTGGCAATAAATGAATCACAAATTAATGAAACCAATACATAATTTTCAATTTGGGTCAAATTTGACCCGAAGATCGTTAACGTCAACGATTTTAAACACCCTATTAAGGTTAATAGAAACATAACGTTGCAAAAAGCATCTTTTTAAAAAGTACCTCTCGTGAAAAGCATTTGGTAAACAGTACCTTTTAAAAACCATCCACAAAAAGTAGCTCTTGTAAAAATTACTCGTATCTGTTGTCAAAATTACATTTAATAAAGAGTTCCTTTCGAAAAAGGGCCTATATGAAAAAGAAAAAGAAATCTTCATTATAAAAATACCTTTTGCAAAAATGAGTTATTCTACAAATTAGACATTTTGGCGTTATAAGGAAAAAAAAATAAAAATTAATTTTTATTTTTTTTTATAAATTTCAGCAATAAAATTGAGAAGAAGCTTTTGTATGCCTTTATCTTTGACATAATTCTTCTTCTAAAAACTTAAAGCTAGTCTTTGAAATATTCCTTCAAATATATATTTCGCAATTGCAAAAAAATATTAAATCAATAAAAGCAAATGCTATAAAATGGAGCTTGGTAACTTGGTGCTCTGCTGCACTAGAATGCTATTTCAAATATCTGGTCTCTTTGTATGAGTCCTTTTATCTAGATTTTTCGTTCTTACTGCGACCATTATGCATTCCTTTCTTTACATTGGGGGTACTTTTACTATTTTTTTTATAAAGGGTTTCCCAACAAGAACGCAAGATTTAAATTTTAAATAAAACACAGATATTTAAAAAAAATAAATCGTGAAACTTTATTATATTATCGTAAAGTAGTCAAGATGAGGTTATGTGTCGAACAACAAATCGGGCAGATGGCCTCTGCGGCTTTGCTGGCACACACACGATCTTTTAATGAAATTTTCAATGGCCGTTTTGCATAAATGCTGCGGTATTTTATTAATGCAGCGACGAATTTCCTCTTTTAAGGCTTGAGTTGTCATCGGTTTATTCGCGTAAGCCATCGACTTCAAAAAACCGCAAACAAAAAAGTCTAATGGTGTTAAATCGCACGATCTAGGCGGCCAATTCTGGTCTCCAAAACGCGAAACAACACGACCGGGAAATGACTGATGTAGCAATTGAATTGTTTCTCTGGCTGTATGACATGTGGCGCCGTCTTGTTGAAACCACATGCCCTCCACATTCATTTCTTCAATTCTAACCACGAAAAAACTGGTTATCATTTCACGATACCGAACACCATTGACTATTTGCGCTTGATCTGCGTTTGAGCGACATCATCACGTACAGCTGCAACATTTTCGGTCGATCGACCTGGTCGAAGGCGCGTTGTTGTCTTTACATCACTAACAGACCCAGTTTTGGCAAATTTATCCATTAATCTCTTTACAGTTGACTCTTTTGGAGCATTATTGTGACCCCAAATTGATCGCAAATTTGCGAACTGTAGCCGCAAAACTTTCACCATTTTGGTAAAACAATTTCACAATGAGAATGCGTTTTTCATTCGTGTAGCGCTCCATTTTTACTAACCTCGTACCTTCTACTAGCAAACAATAACAATTGTTCAAATGTCTAACAATGACACTTCGAATGGCGCCAAATTTAAATCTTGCATCTTGTTGGGACACCCTTTATATACACAACAATACTGCATTGTACGTTTACAACAGCATCAGCATTATACGTTCTTACATGTGTTCGAAAGGATTTTCTTCTTTAACCAAAAATAAGTTAAATAATTTTTATGTTCGTTTGGAGTGCGTTTTATTTTTTGTAATATTATTTTGTGTTTGATTTTTTTTTGCAGGTAACTTTATTCCAATAACCACAATTTTAATGTGAAGTATATGATTTTGTTGTTGTGCAAAAAGCCATTGATAAAGTGGTTAAGGAAAATCCACACATGGTGGAAACCAAAAAAAAAAAAAATAATAATAATAAAAAAATAAATATGTATATATAAATATATTTATGTATGTACATATAATTATAATAAAAAAAAACTAGTGCGATAAAAGAAGCTAAAAGAAGTTGATATGTGAAGAATCAAAATCATGTTATAGAAAAATTCTGGAGTCCTTTCGATTAAAGGGATAATTTGAATAAGTTTACAAGAAATTGGAGGAATATTTTTTTTTTAGATACGATTTTAAAGATATGACAGATAAAATTTTTGTATGCCATTGTATTGTAATAAAAAATTATAATGTTGGTATATAGTTTTCACTGATCAACTTGTTTGCGTATTGTAATAAACTTAAAAATTAAAGTTTTTTATATAAGCAAGGATTTTGAAATTTAAAAATGCAATTTAAAATTATATTTTGGGCTTTCTTTTGTAAACTTATAAAAGATATAAAACAATTTTCTTTTGGATTTCAATAAATTTAATTTTTTTCCGGTGCAAAATTTTCTTCACGTTCAATTATTTCTATGATGTCTCTAGTTTCACTATCCTACTTAGTCGCGCGATCTACCAAATATGACATGTGTGGTTAGTGTGAACTTAAAACGCAACTGTGTGATAAATTTTATTGGCAGGTTCTATTAAGTGCAGTTCTATTTTTTAAACAACGAAACCTTAGGCGTTTTTTATAATGAATTATTGCATGTGTTCGCATAAAAAAGAAAACAAGCAGATGTTTTTGCATAATGTTTGGGTAATAGTGTGGCACCTAAAACACCCTTCTGTAGTGTCTTTTTAAGGTCAGACTTTTTTTTTAGCATTTTTCTGTGAATGAATCGTGTGATTGTGCAGGATAGTGACTAATAACATTTTCTTCAAAATTATTTGCTTTGCTATTTGTGATTGATTTCAAAGTAAAAATACTAATCTTTGCCCATTTATATTCATCTTTTGAATATCGTATCGTTATATAGATAAAACTTTAACTGATTTTAATAAAAATTGTATTCTATTACGTAACATAATACATAAACATGTTGCTGCTATTTTACCACACTTTTATTTCATGTTGGACTATGTCGTTTGATAAATCCATGACTCTTTGTATTTACGGGTCAGTCATTTTAAGTCCAACAGTACTTGCCATAAATTGATGGTTGCAAGTAGAAAGGCCCTAACTCAAATAACTGTAACTTTACAGGAGAAGGTAAAACATAATAAAAACTGTAATATTCACAATGTAATTTTTTTTGTAAAACTGCTTGTAAAAGCGCTATTTTTTACATAATTGCAATGTATTTTTGCGAGAAGCTGTATTTGTGTGAAATGTATTAGAATCACTGAAAAAATAAATTTCGTAAAAAACACGAGTTAGGGCCTTTCTACTTGAGACCATCGAAATGTAATTTATTACGAAATCACTGACAGAATCTTCGTCAAGCAGTTTGCCTTGAACAGCAATTGAAATCGCCCCACCAGGTTAACTATAACTACAAAAGGATTCTTCCTTTTTTTTCTGAAAGCTAAATGGCTAAAAACTGATTTACTGACCTTAATTGTGCTCGTATCAGCACAATTTCTATTTTTAATTATTCAATTGAATTTAAGTACATAAGTATATTAATACCGTGATTCTATTTCTGTATAGATAATGTTACATTTTTACTCTTTAAAAACGATTTTATGAAGACTAGTAAATTTGAAATCAAACAAAAGACGCTAGTGTATTAATTAAAGTTAATAAATACACTTTGTTTATTAAATGTACTTATAGTAATGAAATTAAACAGCTTAAATACACACACTTAAATAACATCAATACTTCAAAACTTCGTCTAATCCGGTGTAGTATATAAACGCTTTACAAGACTGACTGTGCTGTAACTGGATTCAGTAACTTTTATTACGATAATCGTATCGTTATAATAAATATAACGAAAATTTATCGACTTTGCTATTCAGCTACATATTTTAACGATATTCGCTGTCGGTTGGAGAAAAAAAAAATAAGTCACAAGATCAAAATTGTTGAGTTTTTCTTTATTATTCTATGTGCTTTTCGCTTATTTTCACATTTTCTATACAGAGCTACCACAAAATATTGAATTAAATTGTGAATAAGTTAAAGCGGGAGACTATCGTAAAAAAGAAATTACATAATCACATTATCGTTATTGGAAGCGAATAAATATGTCGATAAATATTACGACATTATTAGGTGCTGGTCGTAAAGCATTATTACTTCGCTATTGTTCTTCACACAATACTCACTTTGCCGATGCTGACTGTTTATACAACAATAATGACTCCTTAGCCTTTTTTACATTTACACATCAATTAACTGCGCTGTTAACTTTACAGCAGATGTATTGCCCTTTTTATACTTCACACAAAGCTTCCAGGATATTTAAGCAACGTCTGGAAGATCTCAGCAGCATCTTCAATGCTTGATTTCAATCGCGCCATTAGTTTATCTATTAAATATTCTTGTTTGTCCGTTTATAGGTCATTATAAGCAATTTATGGTGGATGCTTTGCTGTATGTACTAGCATGTGTGCATTTGTATGGTTGTATATCTCTTAACAAGCCGCAGATATACAATTATATTTGTTGCAATAGTCTTTATGTTTACTTCATTATCTGCTTGTCTGTACGAACGTGTGTGTATTTAGTTCTGTAGCGAAATAACTATGGATAATTCTTATTTTTTAGGTTTTGTTCGCGGCTATTTCCGTATAAATAGGATAGTACTGTATTTATACAGCTAAAAATTAAATTTTTTTGAAGATTTTTATAGCAGGTTGTCTTTCTCGACATAATAGTTATAATACTACATTATACTCTTCACCATATCTGTATATAAACTCTTCCAAGCTTTTAACGGCCATTAATTGAAAATCCTGATTAATATATTATGTTTAAAAATTATAATAAAAACCCTAACTTGTAATAATTGTCGAAACATTAAGTCACAAAAAGTGACAGTGTTACTTTTATCAATATTGTGAAATAGAGAAATATGGCTTAAACGTTAAAATGATTTAAGTTAAAAAAACCATTAAAAAATGTTGGAAAATAAAAATAAAGTTTTATTACCCCTTATTCCAGTTGTAGACATCGACGTCACTTTAACACAATACCAAAAAATTGGGTCTTGTTTACTCGCTCCCGAGAACAATTTTATGCTACTGACAATCTATTTCTGTTGCATAAGGTCTATAAAATAGCATAAACCTGCCAACTGGAGTCATTTATTTTCGACAACGGGTACACAAGCCCTAATTTTTTTGTATTGTGTTAAAGTGATGTCGATGTCGACAACTGGAATAAGGTATAGCAAGTATTGTTTCTCTTGAAAATTAATAACATCACGGTACTCGACTTTCTATATTAAAATAACGATATTTTATTCTCTGGTATATACTCGTACACTGAATGAAACTATAATTTTCTGATATGAAAATAATATCCATGTTCATAAATTTAACAAAAAAATACGTATTCTATATTTTTGATTTGAACGGGCTAAAGTTCGTATCGCTTTTTAAGCCAAATTACATGTGATAATTATTAATGAACAAATAACACCAAAGTCTGTTGTAAATATTCTGACTAACAACACATAGTTGAACGGAACAGCCAGCCGTTTTCGAAGGCCACTAAAACCTTCATCATCAGCGTTCTTTTGTGTTTGGTCCACTGTGTGTGGTGTCAGTTGATGTATATTTCCGCTTTATATACTTAGCATTTTATTGCAAATGGAATACGTGAATTGCTTTGATTCATCGTATTTCAATTTGCTGAAAGCTTTTTTGTATTGTAAGCTCAATTTTACCATCACTATATTTACAACAGTCTTACCATTGTCGTTTTGTTCTTTTTACTAATTATACACATGTTACTTAATTTGCTTATTTTTTGTTCTACTTTAGACAAACTTTTTTGGTTTGTTACTATTAAGTATATTTTTATTTAATTTTTGCCACAGGCCCATGGCTATTAATTTTTAGTTAATTTTAATTATTATTCGAACTCCATTTGTTTCTATATTTGTGATTTGAACGGGCTAAAGTTCGTATCGCTTTTTAAGCCAAATTACATGTGATAATTATTAATGAACAAATAACACCAAAAATACGTATTATTAATAATTAAATAGTACTCATACGACACATTTCTTCCAGCGTTGTCAACTTTGAAATTTCAAAACGCACCAAAATGGAGAAAAAACGCGCCATTTACAAAAAAAAAAAAAAAAAAACGCACCAATCATAGAATTTCTTTTTTTAGTTTAAAATCTTTATTGAATTAATTTTGCATAAAAGTACATTATTTTTTTGTGTTAAAAATTTAACACTAAAACAGGATTTTACAGTTCAGCGTTAAAAAAAATAAAACCTAAAAAAATTTACTGCCTCTTCCACTATGTCGAAAGAAAACCTTTGCGAAAGAAAACTAGTCGCTCGAACTTTAATAAATTTTCATTCCATTATGTCGTCAGTTTTCTTTTGCTTATGATTACGTTTGTCAATATTTTGTTTTACGTGCTTATAAACCAAAGTACAGGCAAATCTCGGTATAACGAATCTCTCTTTAACGAAAATCCAATATAACGAACGTCCAAGTTTTTACATTAATAGCCTTATGTAGCGAATACTATCCCAATTTCGTACTGGATATAACGAATGATGAAAAATGACAAAATAAAAAACAAAAACTTGCTAAGAATATATTTCTAGCATTTAGTTCCACTTTATAAAGCGAATGTTTTGATAATGTGTGCTCTGTATAACGAACGGCAAAAAAATATATTAAGCATAATCTAAAGCTGCAATGTAAATGCAAAAAAAAATGTGATACCGTTAATTTGTATTTGGTTGCTTACTTGAAAAAAATTGCCTTCATTCTTTTAATTGTATTCTATTTTGTCTACAATAATAATAGTTAAAATAACACATGAAAAAAACTTTGCCGTATAAAGAATGGGCCTGACATTATATCGTTTGTTATACCGGGATTTGCCTGTAGTGACAATTTGTAAATTTCAAGTAGTTCTAGCGATTTTTGTAAATTTACTCACATTTACATGAAAATAAATACAACCATATTGAACAATGAAAAAGAATTCAACAAAATAGTCGCGCAGCAACAGCATGTTATTACTGTTTTGCTTTGAAACTACATTTGTTATGTTGGAAATGTGCGAGTACTTTGTACAATGAATATAAAACAATAACCAAAACAAAAATGCCCAGTAACATTTTGATGAATATTTTATCAGTTTTTCCTACAAATAAAAAATAAATTCATCTAATTTGAATAAAAAAAAATAATAAAATGATAACATATTAATTACATAAATTTTATTTGATTGCTTGCAAATAAATGTTGCTAGCCGAAAGCAAAATAGTAAGTTCTTGATTTTGACATGGTGTTCGCTTTGCTGGCAATTCATTCGAACTAGTGGTATCAAAATTTGTATGAAAAAATGTCTTCTTGCGACCTGACGTTCGAGTCAAATTTCGTACAGAGGTAAGATAAAGAAATGAAAATCAGATTTCTTTCGCTTAGAATGCGCACGAAACTCTTCTTTCGAAATAGTGGAAAAGGCAGTTAGCAAATTTGTTTATATTATATTGTATTATTGTATCACATAGATCATAATTTTTTTTTAATATCATAAATTCTGTACAAAACCTTTTAAAGAGATCAACGATTAATAGAAAGGATTCAAAACTAATAAAAGTTCTTTATTTATCATTTTATTGAAATATTTTTATTTTTTTTTTATCGGAAGTTTAATATGTATATCCATATTAAAAATATAACAATAAAAATTAACAGCTTTTGACAATATATGTACATAATTAAAAAACAAAACAAAATAAAATAAACAAATTCGTACATACATAGTGTACATATGAAAGTGGTCTAGGTCATACCATTTTTTATTCGATATAGTACATTTTGATCAGACTAGTACAACTCTATATTAGACCGTTGCATAACAAAAAATTATTTTTGGATTGTTTCCAATGTAATCTACTAAATATCTCGACCAAGGAAATATAAGACTTATACAACTTTCATAATTAAGGGCAGATACATACATATCTTTGAATTCATTTGTACAAGATGATACATTTTTGTATATTAATTTTATTAATTCGGCTTAAAACTTTTTAAAAAGTGACCAAAAATTAATTATTTCAAATAAATAAAGCTGATATTTTCATCATTATTGTTGTCATTGGACCATAAAACAGATTTCATTCCAAATTGTGATATTTTGTAAACATCATTAGTATTAATATGGTAATTAACACTATCAGGAAGTTGGTAAGTTTTACAACAACAATTTTCCGGCCCATTGTGTTAAATTTGCGTTGGTCCCACCAAAAATTAAAAAATGCACCAAAATTTAAAAAAAAGCGCACCACGCACCAACTAAGAAATTTTTCGCACAAAAAATTTCAAAAAGCACCCAAAATGGTGCGAAACGCACCAAGTTGACAACGCTGATTTCTTTCTTCGTATTATATCAACCCTTAAAATATGCTGCACAAAACATACACTTGAATGTTTTACAGGGACGTATGATTAATGTGTAGAACACTTCTAAAGCATGGGTGACCAAGTTAAATTTAAGGTTGTGTAAGTGAGCGAAAAAGATAAACACACAGCCAGAAACAATTAATAAAAGTAGTTCTTATATAATTTTTTTTATGAAAAAATTTTTTGAATCAGATAGAATTTTTTGAAAGAATAATGAACAATAACACAAGCTATGCATGTACATTCGTCGATGTTTCAGTGAAGATTAAATTAATTTTTTTTTGTATGTAGGCAAAACCATTTTTTAACATAAATAGCATACATAATAAATTTCTCACAGTGCGTTTGAGAAAAATGAGTAAAAAGATAAGCAAAAATTTATCTCAGATAAGACTTAATGAAAGAGAATAAGCATACGTGTGAATTCGATTTGCAAAAATTTGCTACATGATGTTCACCCATGTTCTAAAGAATTGAAATGAATGTAACATAATGCTCATACATATTGAAAATTTTAAGGGTAACTATTTGGACTTGTACAGGCGGCTGATGAATTTTGCTACATAAATAAACTCAAATAACGTTTTTATCTTTATCTACATATATATACATATATGTATGTATATGTACATATTTTTATATATTGATGTTTTTAGAACTCGCCTGAATATCAAAAATGCTGCAAAAATTATGAAAATTCGTAAAGTTTAGAAATCAAGTGAATATTTTAAATGATCAATCATCATTTGGGAAAAATTATTTAAATCGAAAAACAAACGAAAGATTCATTAATTAAAAATGTAAGCTGAATACCATCATGTACTTCAGATATAATTTTTGTTTTAATAAACTTATTTTTGTATGTAGTATGAGGTTTTTTTAAAATTGAATTTAGCTTTAAAATTTTGAAAAATTATGAGCGTATTTTACTTTTTTTCAACATAAGAATACTTCAGTGGCAAAGTTGAGATACAAAGAAATAAATCTAAAATTACATCCAAGCCTTAAAGGAAAGCTCATAATAATTTCTCAAATTCGACAAAAATTATTGATATGACAATTTAAGCAAAAAAGTAAGTAGTTGAAATTGATAAAATTCTTAAAATTTACAAAAGTTCCCAGCAAAAAATTTCAAAAAAGGTAATCGAGTTTGGAATTAAGCATTTTTGGTGGAAGCACTTCCCTACTGGATTACCAACTTAATGATTTTAATAAGGCGTGAGACTAAAATAATCGATTCTTGAGAAGAACTTACATTTTTTTTATTTGTCAACATTTCACGTAATTTATTTCGTCTAAAAAAATCATTCTCTTCATTTAGCAACTTGCACGTCATTTTTTAAATTTTAGGTAATCTGATTTGTAAGCGAGTATTGAAAATTGGCAATCAGAAAAGTAAGTCATTATATGGCAAGTAGTTCTAATGGTAATGTGTAATTTTTTGCTGGGTTTATTTATAACGTATAAAAAAACGTATATATGGAACTGAGGATGTGGGGCAACCGCTGTAACTATTAAATGAGTAACGGGTTTTGGATAGTGATATGACCTCATATAAATATATTTAATAAGTAGTACCAGAGTATAGCGTAATGGATGGGTTATAAGATATTACACATTGGGCTCTGTAGGGATTGAAAAAGCGAAAAAGCCATAAAACTGCAAACCATCGCTGACAGGGTGGTTCAATGTCATCATATAAAAAGGCCTCTAGCATACTTTGTTATAAATATCTTACTCCAACTTGACATGTTTTGGGGAATAGGACCAAGACCAGATTTGTGCTTGGCTATATCAGGGCAATCTAAACAGATAAACAGGAAAATATCACTCAGTGACCAACGGTAGCATCGAATGGCATCCAGAAAGCTTACTCCTAAGATGAGTCGAGAAAAGAGTGTTGATAGTTGAGTGTTGTTTGCTGTGCTTACCAGCAAAGCAGAGCGCGCAACAGATACATCAAATACACACGAATGGTATTACTAAAATAAATTAAAATTTTGCAAATGGCCAAGTTTGTTTATCATGAGCACTTCATGTTTATATGTTGTGCTAGAAAAATCTACAAATAGAAAATTTGAGGACCGTTGCTTCTCAAGAAGTTGAAGGGCAAGGAAGAAAACTTGCTTGTGGAAAAAAATACCAACAATTTTTTTAGGAATTTTGTACTCAGACATATCAAAATTAACAGCATGCAAAAGGCAAAATTATAAAATTTTTAAAGTTGTTTTATTTTAATTCCGAAACAATTTCGTTCATCATGCTTAAGAATTCCTTGTTCTGTGTTTTCTAATTAAATCCTTAAAAAGTATATTCTTAATGTACTGTAGGGTATTCAAAAGCATTTTATATAGACTACACATACATATATATAAGTATCTATGTATGTATAAAAAAATTTTCGTTCAAAACCGCACTACCAAAAATGAACGTGCATTAAATGCCACAATACATGTTTTTATTGCACATGAAATATATAAAATGGTTTATTGGAAAGCAGAATATGTTAAAAATTGTAAGCAAGTTGAAAAATATAAAACTTGAAATAAGCACATGTGGTATAACTTTTGGAAATGAACTCTTTCTTTTCGCTGTTATTGTGTGCTTCAGGGGAAGGAAACGCTAAATTATGGCAAATTTTAGTTGTATTTGTCTTTTATATTATTAACGCTATAAATGGGATTTAAGATTTTTTTTTATCTTAATGCCACCTTGGAAAAAGCATGAGTAAGACTAGAAGATATTTGAAAAAATATATATATATATATATATATATATAAAATGAAAGATGAAAGAAGCAGCAATAGTTTACAGGGTTATCAGACATGCGAAACAAAAGATGTATTTGCTGCACAGGGGTTTTATTCAAATTTTTGTAAGGAATTCCATAATGCAATCCTTTAAACAAAAAAAAAAAAAAAAAACAAAAAAAAACAAAAAAAACAATGTGTTCCATATAAAAAAGAGAAAAAATATCAACTGATATGTTAAGAAATAATAATAATTTGCAGCCAATTTGCTGCAATAAATTTTATCTCATGTTTCTATAGCCCCATTTTGTGCTGTTGCAATCAGTATCGCTTTTAAAAAATCTGGTGCAATCTCTTTTGCGTTGTCTTCATTCTAATTTTTTGAGCCACGCATGATTGGATTTAACCACTCGATTCATAAGCAAAAAGAAAAAAAATTTTAAATTGCGCATAAAAAAATAAAATCTAAGCATTGGAAGCAAGAAATTAATTAGGTGCGCTTGTTTTAATTGTAATTATACAATACTACACAAGTATTATTATATCACTCAGATAATTTTTGAACTCTCACCCCATGAATATATTGACTTTTGAGCAGCTCTACTAAATATTCTAAATATGCTTTGGAAATCAGTCATCAACTCGCATAACTTAAAGATGAATTCGTGTGTTCCAAACATAAGGTTTTCTTGGTCTTAATGGATTTGATAGCAAAGAAAATTATCGCCTATAGAGTGAAACAAATGCAGAAGACACTCACCCTTTAGACTTTATTTCATCGAGAAAAATGCACTATTTGATGCATTTTACAGCGTGTGGCATTAGTGAACTTCATAGCTTTAAAAATTAGGCCGGGTGCTTAATAGCGATCGTTACCACGCAATGATGAATGATTTTTTTTCTAATAATATGATCATCGACTTATTAACATTTCGCGACTTGTTGATTTCGAGAAATGGATTTACCAATTTGCCTTCATGTTATATACTTCTGTTTGACTTAAATCATATTCACTATATCTTATTATTATTTATTTATTTACTAATATTGATATTATAGATAAATACAATAACAAAATAAGAGGAGTAGAAGCACTAGCTACTAAGGCCATTGGTTAACACTATACCTTTCTTTATTACATGTTGAGCAAAGTATGTTTTGATTATTATAACAAATGAACTTAGAGAAATTTGAGCATTTTTGATTGGTCAACGTACGTAAGATTGTACGTGACATTTTCTTGGATTGCCCATATGTATATAGTTTATTAGTTAATTCTTAAATGGTTTTGTAACATATGATTTGTAGATGTTTCTAAATTTGAGATCAACCTTAAGGGGTGTAAAGTCTTACAGCTCTTTCCAACAAACTCTTTAAACCAATAAATATAATACAAAAATATTAAGAAAACATTTCATGCTTTACATTGAATAAAAATTACAAATTCCATTGCTCTTACAAATATGTATTTAATATTATTTAGTGTCCAAGTGCGTGTTTAACTTTAAATTTCTTTTCCAGTGGTCGTAGAAATAAAACTAATGGTTTAACATTTGAAATACTATTAAAAAAGTTTATTGGAAATAAATATTCGTTTCGTTGCTTTATTGAAGCTGGTTGCTGTTTGAAATTGCTAAAAAAAAGTATTTCTTTTCGTTTTAGTTTCTTTTCATAAATGGTATTTGTAATACAAATTATATTTTATATAAGAATTCTAAAGCATATCTGTTTATTATTAAGTCTTTAATATATTCATAATATTTGTTTGTTTTGTTGCTTAAACTACGTCTGCATGCATTTTCTTTTCTCTATTTATAAGGAACTCTTTTTAAGTAGACTTTAACCTGAAATAATTGAAATAAGCTAAAATAACTTTATATGTTAAAAGAAAGATTCTTATAATGTAATAAATAAGCACATAAACAAACGTAATAAGCTTAAAAACCTCAAACAAATACATTTTGTTTTCATTTTAAATCCATTTTTGTTTTTTAAAAATATTGTGTTTGTATATGTAGTTATATACATATAACATATAGTCCCTGTCCAGACTTGCAATTTTTGTTGCAACAATTCTTGGGTTTATTGGTGAGAGGAGTGATAAGATTGGGGAGGGGTACACAGTTTTATGTGCTCTGCAATTTTATTTTCATTTGAAATTCGTAATTGTTAATTTCAAGTTGTTAGTTGTATTTGAGGTTTTTTTATAATTCTATTTCTTCAGTAGATGAAACTGTGTATCCCTCCCCAATCTTCTCATCCCTCTCACCAATGAACTCAAGAATTTAAGTTTACAATTTTTAAACGCACTAATAATCCCAAATTAATATTTTACTTATTAAGTAGAATATTTTTTTTTTTATTAAAAATACATTGAAATTGATTATTGAGGGGTTTAGCTGGATCCTATGCGCATTTCACTGTTGCTAATGCAGATCATCAGGGAACCTTTACCCAAAGCTTCGTAGAACAACTAGAGTTATTATATTATAAACTTTCATTTAAACAAATGAGAAGCTCAATAACAAATAACAAAGTTGAAACAAGAACTCAATAATCAACATGTTTTTTATTTTCTTACTTTAGCATTGCTACATTGGCTTACTTTTTTTCAGCTTCAAATTGTAGTCGTAAGAGTATGTAAAAGAAAATAAATGTAAATAACAACAACAGCTATTTAAGAATAGAGTGTTGCCACACAAGTATTTTTTTGACCAGGTGCAGTCAAGTTAATAAATAATTAGTGTTTTTTTTATGGGAATTGTTACAATTTAAGTTTAAAATTTTTAAACGCACTAATAATCCCAAATTAATATTTTACTTATTAAGTAAAATATTTTTTTATTAAAAATACATTGAAACCCAAGAATTGCTGCAACAAAAATCGCAAGTCTGGACAGGGAATATGTAGACGTTGCTTAAACCATAAATCAAACAAAATTCTACTACAAATTAGGTTGCTTTTATTGTTAAGAAAATTTTATGTTTCTAATGGCTGTTTATAAGCTAATAATTAAAAACTCTTTCTTGAAAAAAAAAACAAGCAACAATTGAAAATTGTAAGCGCTAGGTGCAAAGAATTTAAAAAAAAGTCTTTGATTTCAGCTTTGGAATCTTAGAGCAATTCCAAATGTCGCCTTCGAATAGGGTAAATACGAAAGAATTAATACTGAAGTTAGTTGAGAAAGCAAATAATAAATGTAGTTTTATGTTTTTTTTATAGTCATGGTTCTGTTTTCAATAAGGAAAGAAAAATTAAATATAAAAAAATATTGTGCGCTGCTCTTGATTAATATGGAGAGGTTTTTTTTTTTAAATTGTGATCGGACCAGCCTTTTACAACCTTAAACATTGTTTTTAAATCATTTTTATTGTCACCGAATGACTAACCCTTGTTTATTTGCTGCGGCCAGGTAACTAAAGCTACGGTCACACTTGTAAAACATTTGGCCAAAAAAGCGTAACCACTAAATGCTAATGAAAAATCTTTTAATTCAGAAAAAACTTTGTCAAGCTAAAGAGTAGCCAGTATTGTTGGATTCTATGATATTGTCCAGTATTTGTGTTCGAAACTGTTTAATATGATAAAACAGTGTCTGGATCAAAACTGTTTTCATTAGTGTTTGTTGGTTACGCTGTTTTGGGCAAATGTTTGACAAGTGTGACCGTAGCTTAATATCTAGGAAGACAAAATATAATATAAGCATTTGTTAAAAAAATTGATTTTGCAAAAATGTGATAGTGGAATGTTACAAAACTTTTCCTAAATGAGTTAAAACTACTTTATAGTCACAGATACTTAGTATATAAATACTCATAGTAGAAAAAAAGTAATGACTTATAGTAAACATAACTTCCAAATAAACGACATACTATCTAAAGACTTTACAGCAGCTATGTAACGACTGCAAATTAAAATATAAAACAACTTATTCCCTGAGTTGTATAGTAGTATAGACATTGATAATATTTTTTATGATTTTTTTGGCCAAAATATGTTTTCATGATTTTTTTCTCGAATGATGATTTTAAATTTTACAAATTATGATTTTTAGTTTCAATAGTTTCGTACATAATGGGTGTTTTTTATTGAGGTATAGAACTTTAAGTTGGCATCACTTTTTTAGCTGGCGGCCATTTTGTCAGCTGTCAAGTGATTAATATTTAGTTTGGTTTGCCATTTCATCATGAACAGGTTGACAAAAGAACAACGCTTGCAAATCGTTCAAATTTATTTCGAAAATAATGGTTCAGTTCGCGAAGTTTACCGCAAGCTCCGTCCATTTTATGGTCGACATAATCGTCCATCAGAGCAATTAATTCGGTTAACCATGGATCTTTTTCGCACTACGTTTACTCTATGTAATAATACGCATCCGCAGAGACGTCGAACAGTGCGCACCGAAGAAACAATTGCCGCTGTAGAGCAAAGTGTTGAAGAGGACCCGAATGAATCGATTCGTTAATGGAGACCGGTATAGAGCCATGATAACCGACTATTTTGTTCCCGAATTGGATGGCATGAATGTGGATGAGTTGTGGTTCCAACAAGACGGCGCTACATGCCACACAGCGCACGTCACAATCGATTTATTGAAGGAAACATTCGATGAGCGCATAATTTCGCGGAATGGACCTGTCAATTGGCCACCAAGATCGTGTGATTTGACACCATTGGATTATTTTCTTTGGGGATATGTGAAGTCGCTCGTCTACGCCAACAAACCAGAAACGTTAGGGGACTTGGAAGCCAACATTCGTGCCGTTATTGCCAACATACGGCCCCATATGCTCGAAAAAGTGGTTGAAAATTGGACCTGTAGAATTGGCTTTATTCGAGCCAGCCGCGGCGGCCACATGCCCGAAATTATATTTAAACATTAATGGCATAAAATTATCCTTCCAAATTGATGGACATTAAAACGATTTTCTTGTGTTTTATTTCAATTCGAAGTTCTATACCTCTAAAAAAACACCCGTTACATACCCAGCAAAAATTTCAAAAAAGGTAATCGGGTTTAGAATTAAGTATTTTTGGTGGAATCACTTCTCTACTGAATTACCAACTTAATGATTTTAATAAGGCGTGAGAATTAAATAATCGATTCTTGAGAAGTACTTACTTTTTTTTTATTTGTCAACATATTCACGTAATCCATTAAATCACTATCCTCATTTATCAACTTGTACAGCATTTTTTTAAATTTTATGTAATGTGATTTATAAGAGAGTAATGGAATTTGATAATCAGAAAAGTAAGTCATTATATGGCAAGTAGTTCTAATGGTAATGTATAATTTTTTGCTGGGTATGTATGTCCAATTTTCGTTGTTGCTCTACACTGTTTATCAATAGAAAACAGTTTTGTATCAGCTTGTTATACTTTCATTCACTTTATTGAGTACATCATGTGCCGATAAAGCAGAGAGTTCAACGTTTAACTCCTGCCAAAGTCATATCTGTTTTTTAAATCAAATATATTAATAGACACATTTTTAGCGAGAAATAAATTAAGTTTGCGATAGACCAGTAAGTGGAATGCTTGATTTCAATCACAATAAGTACGAGTACAATACTTCCAGCTAGCGTTTGATTTTGATTATGTTTCGTGTATTCAATGAGTTCTAAGTACTGACACTTCGAATTGATTACTTGTAATTTAAGGTTGTAAGTAGTTGCCTTCGGTGACATCGAAATATTAAAATAATGAGTTAAAATGCAATAGTGGAAGTGCTGTTTACAATTTGTCTCATAACTTTGCCATAATTTTTTTTCTGGGAAGCTAAATTTTTACAGTATTATATATTTATATGAGAAATTCGTTGGGAATTAAAATGTTCTAAGTTAAACTATAAATACCGTCAAACTCCTTCCCAGTTAAATTAAATTTTTTATATTTTTCTAGTTTAATTATGATTTTGAACTACATGTATGTAATGTTGTTATTTTAATTGTTTTCCTTTATATGATTCCAATATATTGACCGTTAAAGTATTAAACTATCATAAGTGACAAAACCCAAAATATTTAGAGAGATGTCTAACTCCCCTAATATTAAATAGAGGAAATTACTTATTTCATTATGATACCCGAAATTTGGTTTTTCATAAGATCTCGACTTTTTAGGGTTCGTTGTTGTGTATTAATGTATACGCATGTATACAAGATATAGTCTGTGTTTTTTTTTTATAATTTATGAAGGAAAATGTTAGTTTTTTTGTGCCACTTGTATAGTCATTTGTGTAAACTTTAACTAGCTTTTAAGAAGCTTACGATTTCTAGCTTTTTATCAGTTTTAACTGAAAATGGTCCGTGGCAAATCACTTACTATGGGAAAGTTGACAAAAATTGATATCTGAGATGATCAAGGACTGTTCAGCCGAATACTTCCATAAAAATTAATAAAAGTGCTAACGTTGTATGGCATTTGTTAAGAAAAAAAAACAAAATTATAGCAAAAACATGAACAGCAGACCAATGACCACAACATCTATGGAAATGCGAAATATTATAAGACTCATCCTACCACCCAACAGTTATAAAATGAAGCTTTCATTTTCCAAAAACTGCATTAAGTCAAATATGGAATCAATAACTAAAAACCCCACAAGCTGATCGGAAACCTCAAAGTGTTTCCTACGAAAAATTCTATTGTTATTCAACCCTTTCATACAAGTTATTACTAATCGATCATTGGTAATACGGCCTAATAAGCATTATAATAAAAATACAAGAAAAAAAATGCAAACTCTAACCTCATTACTTAATTTAATTTAAAATTTATTTGTGGTGGTTCAGCATTGTCCATATGCATTTCATTGCTGCTGTAACAAATCATCCGTAGACTTCAACCACACATTTTGAATAGTCACAAACCTCTTATCTTATGCACAGACTTTCAAAAAATATTTGAGAATTCACAAATAATACAATTTTTGAAAATCACAACAGAAAAATAAGCGTAAAAGGCTTAGAAAATTATACAAAATCTAGCAAATAATTTATATTTGATATGAATCTATTCTATTTTTCTACATCTTTATACAATTAGAAATCCATTGGATAACAATAAACGTAATTATAAGGCAAAATGAAAACTAAAATCTTAATTTAACCCTGCACTATCATACTTCGTCGAAATGACGACGCGCGATTTTATTTTCGATTTAAAACATATTTTTTGTGATTGTTTTTGTTTCGTTTTTCGTATAGCGTTAGCCGCTAATATCAGTTACTCGAAACTAATGTTGCTTTTTTAGTTTAATAAATTTATTATAAGAAGCTACAAGACTTAATGGAAAAAAATGTGTAATATTTCATACAATTGATGCTATAAATGCTATGTTTTAAGAAAAAATGCCAATTGATAGAAGTCTGTGAAATGTTAATTTTACGTTAAACGATTAAAAGAAATATATGAATTTCGTTATATGATAATTAAAAACTAGCTAAATATCAATAATAAATCTATTTTCGTACTTATTTTTGCTCAAGACGTTTTTTATTGGCTCTTGAAATAGGTCGTAGTCGATTCGACGAAGTATGACGTTTGCGATATAAAAATAAGTATGATATTCTAGGGTTAAGATTTAAGAAATTTATTATTCTACATATTGTCAGAAAATTATTTTAATTAAAAATTTACTTGCTGGTGGTTCAGCAGATTCAAATTCTATTTACTATTCTACTGATGATTTGTAACAGCAACAATGAAATTCATATAGACAACGCTGAACCACTAGCAAGTAAATTTAAAATTAAAATAATCTTCTGACAATATGTCGAATAATAAATTTCGTAAATCTCGTTACTTAATCATAAATTTTTTTGTAAATAAATTTAAGCTTCTGCACCGATCGTGTCTGAAATTAAGCTTAAAAACAAAACCGAATATCGCGATTTTTGCTGCAACCGATTTGTCCGAACGAGAGTTTTACAAGGGTTATCATTTAGTGGTTTCAAAACCGATAGCCTGAAAACGCTGTTAGCCGTTAAATATTTGTTATTTCAAGTGTTATTTATTTAGTGACACCCAAAAAAAGCTTAAAAACATTTGTAACTTTCTAAAAATGTGGTGGTACAAAAGTGATGGCCACTTTTCGAGCATTACAGGATGATTATGGACGTCATACTTCGCAAGAAATTGTCAAGATTGTAAAGACGTGGTCAGGCTTGTATATCAGCACAATGTGCGCAATGCTAAAAATATCCCTTCTACAGGGTGGCGTAGAATGAGCTGTATGGTTTGAATTCTTTATAACTCTTTTTAATTATTATTCTTTCTTTGTTTTTTTCAGCATTTTGTGAAGAAGACTAGGGGAATCTATTATAAATCATTACACGATCGAACAACGCAAAAAAGTAACTGAATTTTATTTTTCAAACCAACAGTCTATTGTGTTGATACAGCGTAGATATCGTCGTCATTTTAATGTGCGCATTGCATTCATCCACAGTTTTCTTTGGAGATATTTGAAAGAATGAGTGTAATTTAACAAATCAAGAACCATACTCCAACTAAAAACCAACATTCAAAATGAAATCATGGCCATTACAGCAGAAATTTTGCGAAAAGTTATGGAAAATTTGAGATGTATACTCTCTCTCTCTCTCGCTAAAAAGAGCTCGTATGTGCGAAGCAGAAAATGGACATCATTTACAGGATAATATTTTTCAAAGGTAATTGCAAAAGATTCCCTAATTATATATAAAAAAAACTTATAATAACCGCATAAATAAAAAAGTTATAAACCATTTAAACCATATAGCTCATTCTGCGCCACCCTATGTTAGTGAAAGTGAAGCGTATAATCCGAAAAAATGTTACCCTCAATTCAGCGCGCTACGACCATGTGATAACCGATTTGTTTGCATTAAAGATTATGAACCGGACGATATTTGCATGAAAACTTACCACAAGGCGTAATTTCACGTTTGGCTACCAAGATCAATGTAACTTTTTTGTAGGGATTTGTGAAAGACCGTGTCTACGCGAATAAACCAGAATAAATGTGCTTGAAAACTACATCAAAAGGATCGACTGCTGCATTCAATCTAGAGGCCATAATTTAAATGGTGTATTTCGTACACAATTATAATCAAGTTAAGGTTTCATCGAACATATAGTCTCTATAAAACACAATAAACTTTACTTTTGAAACTCAAAAATTGACATCCCTTTGTATCTCTTAAGCTACGGTCACACTTGCCAAACATTTGCCCAAAAAAAGCGTAACCAACAAACACTAATGAAAAAAGTTTTGATGCAGACGCTTGTTTATCAAATTAAGAAGTTTCGAACACAACTAATAGGTAATGTATTGGCTACTCTTTAACTTGACAAACTTTTCTCTGAATTGAAAGATTTTTCATTACCATTTAGTGGTTACGCTTTTTTGGGCAAATGTTTGACAAGTGTGACCGTATCTTTAGGGCCACTATTATAACTTAAAGTTAGTTAAAAGTGGATTTTATTGGACGTATAAAAAGATTTCCATTATTGCAAATTTGATTTAAATTACCAGATAGGTTAAACTTGCCTGTTATATATCGCTCACTTTAGGTTAAAATAAAATTTTGCAAATGATAAAGTTTTTATACGTCCGATAAAGTCCTACTTTTAACTAACTTCGAATTGAAATAATGACCCTTAGAGTCCAACATTTGCAACAACGAATGCATTATATCTTGTAAGATGCAACCAATCATCTACATAAAACACTAGTTGTGAAATACTAGTTCTTATAATAGCGCCATAGTGTCAATTTAATTGAAACGAGATTGGCAATTTTTATATAAGTAATTATTAATAAAAAGCAAAAATTATTTAACTATTTAATAACTTCACATTTCGTTAGCAAACATAATTCGATATACATATGTGTCATCAAAAGTATAATTTTTTTAATTTTAACACTTACGATAAGTTGGTGCAGAGTGGTCGTTATGTGTGAGCATTTCTTTTAAATTTCCTTTTTCTGCTCAATTTTAATGCTTCCTATGCTTTTTCAATTATTTTTATTTGCTTTTTGTTCTTTTTGCACAAATGTCTTTGTGTTTTAAGTGCAATTTCCGTTTATTTGTAGAAATAGCTTCCGTTTTCCGTTGTTGGTCTCTTCAAATATCTGTATGTGTTTGCCGGTTTAATTGTGTGAGTCTATTTTATTTTCGTCTGCTTTTATTACTTTTTTAAGTTCTTTTTAATATTTTATTTTATAGCCAAACTATTGCAGAAAAAAAGAAATTAAAAATTGTGTGGCTTTCCTAGTCCTTCACTAGTTGCTTGGACTTTCGAAATCCTTTTAAGGTTTGCTTTTTATTTATCTAATTTTTTATGAGCATTTATTTTTATTTTTTGCTTCGTATTTGTAGAACTTCATTGCGAAACTTTTAATTGACAAGTGCCATGGTGGTTCAGTATTTGGAGTGGCATGGTACGTAGTCCTAACTGTAGACATTGGCATGCAAAATTCTGCTTAACCAAATAATAACAAATACAACTTGTACATTCTGTTGTGCTGGTGGCTGGAGGGAAGTAATGCAAATGTACTTGTATATTGACTTAAATGCAAATACTTGCTAGTCATAGCAGTCCTTGCATTATCAATGGCAGTTACATCTAATGTACTGTATTTTACTAAGAGTTCATATAATAAAGAGGAGAAAAACTAATGGAATACATGCAAGTGAAGACCACAAACATTGTGGTTTAAATTATTCTACATTAAAATAAAGAAAAAAGTTTTAAGTTTATAAGTTGTGAAAAATTAAAATAGAAAACGAAAATATAAACAAATTAAAGTTCGACAACTCTTAATCGAAATATACTACCGATCAAATGATTAGAACTACCAAAATGTTTATTTTTTGTCGACTAATATAATTTAGTAACATCAGAAAGAGTATTTAATGAACATTACTAAAAGATCAACAACAAAAAATAAAGTCTGATGCAATAGTATTTTAAAGTGTTTGTTCAGAAAACAGAAATTTTTCTTCGTTACTATGATTACAACCATTTCACTTATTTTAATAAAAAATTTATTATTTTATAATTGAGTAGTAAGCAGCGTTGCCATAATATTTTTTTGGAAAACTGAAAATTTAAAATAAAAAAACTGATTTTCATGTGAAAAAACTGCTCATAAAAAATTCTTTAGTATTTTGGATATTGGCTCTACAAATTTATAAAGTTTTTAAATAATTGAAATGGAAGTGTTTTAGTTGCACTATGGGATGTTTCGCATTAAATTACACAGGGAAATTCTTTTTTTTCGAATCAACCTAAAGAAGTTGATTCGAAATTACAATAAATAAGGTAACTAAAATGTTTAGTTTTGCTTTTTAAGATTTTGTTTTATTTATAAAAAATAAAAATAAAATGTTGTTTTTTTTCTGTGAATTACTGAAATTTTGCTAAGAGAGTTCTGAAAAAATGTGTATGGCTTTAAATTCTATGGGGTCTATCCTTTAATTTGGTATATATTTCTTCGTGTTTTATCTCATTCTATAAGGGATCGAATTATTTCAATGAATAAACTTATTTTTCTTTTTCAATAACCCAACCCAACTTGCAAACAAATAAAACCAAATTCCATAAAGAAAAAAGAACTCTCTCTTGCTGTTTGAAAAAGTACTAATAAACACGTAATGTTATATTAAGCAAAATGAGTAAAACTATGGATTCAGATATCGGAGCTAGAATAACAAACTTGAGATAATGTAAAAATTAAAAACTGCACAATTTATAGAAAAACTTATTTTTTAAGCAAAAAACTGCAAAACTGCTCTATGATTAAAAAAAACTGCTAAAATTAGTTAAAACTGCACATTTAGCAACGCTGGTAGTAAGATACATTGTTATTAAGTTTGTTAATAATACTTTATACGTTACATTATATTATTAATTGTCCCCCTTATTAAAAAAAACTGTTATTATTGAAATAAAAAAGTGACTTTAAATAACTTCAAGATATCTGAATGCATGAGACTTTAGTGGCTTTATTTATTGATTTTCTATCGTCGGGAGAATATAAATATTATATAAATTATGTATAGAAGTATTATGTTGCACACAGTGTTCTGATGCGGAAAATAATAATAATAAAATGGAACCTGAAATCAGTTCGATAAATTGTAACAAAAAAAGTATAAAATATAAATATGTGACGCGGAACGTTAAAAGGGACGACATATGAGTTGAAAAAAATCGATATTTACTTTCTTGATTACTCCTAATGCACCAAATTTCAGTTTTCTAACTGCATTAGTTTTGTCATAAACTAGCTTAAAAATATACATTTGGTAAAAAAAAAGTAAAAATAATCCGATGTGACAAATTGTTCTAATTTGCATGAACCTCGTCATTCAGTGATTTTCGGAATCTCTGATTATGAATCTAGTATTAGATTTTAAAAATCCAATATGGTGGTCTATTTTTGTAATATTATAAATCAGTTACACATTAAAAATTATTGATATTTTCTCTTTTTCATTTTTATAAGCTTCGAAATCACACACAGAAAAAATTATTCACCAATTAATGTTTTCAATTAAGAATTTAATTGATTCAATTAAATTTTCAATTGTACCATACCATTAAATTTTATTGCGTGTTGTGCAGTATCGTGTTGACGAATTTTTTCCGTGAGTGTTTCGTACATGTTGAGCATCTTGGTATTTGTGTTCGTGTCGTGTCGTATTGGAAAAATTCGACACGAGCCATCGTCACAAATTTTTTTTTTTTTGCAAAAGTGTAAAAAATAACGCTTTTACAAGCAGTTGTGCAAAGCAGTTGTACAATCATTTGTACTGTTCATGCATTTATTTATTGTATCTCCAAATATGAACTAACAATAAGTATTCCAATATTAAAATCTCAAATATAATTATTAGGCCCGTACAGGGTCGGACATAAACTTAGTGATAGTTATAAATAATATATGAGTAATGATAATCAAAAAGGAAAAATACAAAAAATAATATAATCCAATATATTTGAAAAAGTTCGTGAAGTTCGATATGCTTTTCTGTCTCTTAATTTTTTTTTTCCAATTAAGAATATATGGGAAGGGTGCGAATCATTTCATACATCAAAAATATAATATAATCATACATCTTATCAGTTAAGACTTTTGTGTCAATTTTTAACTTTTTACAACAACTCTGTCTATTTTTGGCCACTCAATATATGGAATTAAAGTGGCCCTAAAATATCATTTACTTTAAAGGAAACTAGTTGTAACAGAGACTTGTAAGCTTCTACACTAATTTTTGATACTCTTAGTCGATTGTGCCGTGACATAACACGCTTTGATGTTGGTGATTTAGTTGTATATAGGTCCTCTATTTTTTGTAGAAATAATAATTGTAACCTTCTGGGCCGTCCATTTTAAATTTCCTTTCATCAGTAAATTCCACAGTAAATTATTCTCTTAATTCACTGTTCCATGTCACATGCTCTAGAACATATGAGTGGCGATTTTTTTCAGTTTAAGTTTTTTAAATTTCTTCTACTTAAAGTTTGCAACATTCTCCTTTGCCACTGAGATATTTGCGTGAATATCATTTTGCTGAGAGAGCAGAGTTTACAGCAATGCTCAAGATTTGTCTCCTTATACTTGAAATAAAGGCGGTTGGAATCCTTCCTCTGTAACTTCTCTTTAGTTTTGAGTTTTGTAATTTCACACACTTTCCCCCGCAATAGCCAGGCAGAAATACTTTTGCGAACAATAAACATCGATTTTTGAACTTTCCGCTTTATATATTTTTAAAAGAAAGTAATTAATTTATGCTTAACAACTACTTAGCAAAATTTTAAAATGCAAAGTAATTTTCCGGTCTTAATTGAAAACGGATATTTAAATATTGTTGCATTGAATTTTTATGTTAGTATTATAATATTTTAATCTTTAAAACATTTTCTTTCCGTTTGAAAATAAAAGTCTAGAGTTGTGTCTAGAGTCTAGACTTTTCTTGATTAACAATAAACCTTTTTAAATTCGTATTCATTTTGACAGACCTTAAATAAAAGTAAGAAATACCAAAAATTTTACATATTAATGTTTCATCAGTATACCAGAATTTTGCAGAAATTACCAGTGCTGCATGGCACACCCACTTGGAACCAAAAATAACCCAACATAGGCTGTTACTTTAACTCTTTAATTAAATTTTTTTTTTTTTGTATTAAATTTCCTATATTATTTTTCTAACTAAACTGACTTCTTCGCTCCTGTTGCACTTTAATTAAGAACTTGCACATCCTGACTAATAAACTTTTGGTCGAGTAGTTTTTATGCTTCCGTCAAAATTTTCTTTTTTTATAATAGTAGAAAAAGGCAAACTAATTAAAGGTGACCATTTTTACTATGTTTGTCTAGAGTAAAAGAAAAACAAACAAAACACAAAACTACTACTAACACAATTTTCTTTTAAATAACAATTTTTAAATTTTTTTATACATGAAAAGAAGGGCAAGAATATATTACAACCTGCTCTGTATATTATGTTTTACTTTTCGCTTTTTACAACCAAAAAAAAAAAACAAAAAAGAATTTTTTCAGGGTTTGTTTTGCTTTATCATTTCGTATTAAAATTACTAATCAAATGTTAAAGCAAATTAACATTGTGGTTTGCATTAAGGCTATTTTTTTATCGTAAAAACTTTGCATAAAGAGTATTATGAAATATGTAGATAGCTGTTGGGAAAATAAGTTCATTATCATTATATAAATGCATATATGCTTTTTTATGTTGTCTATATTTATATATGATAGTATATACCAAAGGGCGACACAATCGTCTGAATTCTAGTTGTAAGTAATTTTATTAAGATTCATAGAAAGATTATCTAAGCGTCATAAAAAATTCATGAAAAATCACATACATGCTTACATATGCAACCGTTAGTAACTAATTATATCTGAAATTAAAAAAAAAAACAAAACAAAATCCCTTTAACTAAGCTAATTAAATTTATTGAAATCTATTACTTTAAGTATTATGGCTTTCATACAAAAGCAAATGTGAAAAAAAGATTGTATTTATGTTTTGTTTCTTATTTTTAATGTGTAAACTAATAAATGCATGTGTTCTATGTGCGCATGCATTGGTAACAACTTTAACCGCTTATAGCTCCTCAAATATTTAACCGATCTCAATCAATAATTGTTCTATTCAGAAAAATCTTTAAAATTCCGTACAATATATTATCAAAATCGGTGCATTAGTAATGGCTTAAAATGGTTTACAAGAACCGTTTTTGCCAATCGAATATTCTTCTTATTTACAATATAGATGTTTAAAAATTGGCAATTAGATTTTCTAAGAAGTCATGAGCGCTTATATCGCTAATAATGTTTGAAGGAATAAGGTCGTTACTAAATCGTAAATTTTTATTTTGTATGAAAAATTTTTGCTTGATTGTTGTTTAAGCAACTTAAGTATGAATTTCGTTTCTACTTCAAAAATATATCAGTAGACTTCAAGCAAAGAAACGAAAGAAATTAATTGTAAAATGACTGTTGTTTTTTTAGGGTGGCCTTGGCTGAAGTAGTTAGCACGATGACTACAAAACCGAAGGTCCTGGGTTTGAGCCCGGTGTCCGACAATCATACAAAATAACATCACCACCCATTTTGCTGATGTGCATTAGTGCATTTTTAGGGTTCCGTACACCAAAGGTGAAAAGGAAGCCTATTGTTTTCGCTACGCTGTCCGTCTGTCCGTCACACGGTATTTTCTCAGTAACCGTAAGAGCTACGGACCTGAAATTTGGGCACAGTATGTAGAGCCTTGGCCGCTACAACAACAAATACATGAGAATTAAAAATTAAAGGGTGTTCCAAAACGAGCAATGAAATATGTTAAAATCCCATGTAATATACATATAATTGTATGAACATATGTATGTATATTGAAACTTGAAATTTGTAAAATTAGTGTATTTTTATACAGACTGCAACAATTAACACTAAAATTTAAAAAAATTAAATTAAAATGTGGTCCATCAGTTAATGCAATTTTGACTATGTAATTTTGACAATTTGCTATATCTTGGAAACCGTAAGGGGCAAACACTTGAAATTTTCAAAAACGGTAAAACTAAAAAAACCGAAAATTATAAAATCGCCAAACCAAAAAAAAAAATCGCCAAAAATTAAAAAAAAAATCGCCAAAACGAAAAAAATCGCCAAAATTAAAAAAAAAATTCTAACACTAAAATAAATCGCCAAATTCGAAAAAATCGTCAAAACGAAAAAAACACGCCAAAATGAAAAAAAAAACGCAAAAAATTGAAAAAAATCGCCAAAACGCGAAAATGTCGCCAAAACTAAAAAAAATTTAAATAAACAAAAAATCGCAAAAATTAAAAAAAATCGCCAAAAATAAAAAAAAACGCCAAAATGAAAAAACGCCAAAAAACCGAAAAAATCGTAAAAACAAGAAAATAAAGTGTCTAAACTAAAAAAGAGCCAAAACTTAAAAAAATCGCCAAAACCGCAAAAAACGACAAAACAAAAAAACCGAAAAGACCCCAAAAACGAAAAAAATGCCAAAACTATATATTATATAGGATGAAGTTTGTATTAAATTACATATCTAGTGTTCGTACGGAACCCTATGTGCGCGAGTCATAGTCGCACTTTACTGAATTTATTTATTAGTTGTTGTGGGAAAAATTCTTGTGATGCAGGCATAAGATAATGCAACATCAGAGCGAACTCCTTCGTTGTATGGCAGAATCATCGCAAAGTAAAATAACAAATAAAATGGCTACAAAACACATGTTCAAAATTTAATATGCCTCATTTGACACCAAATGGCGCTGCAACACTGCATTATTAAAAAACGTGCAGAAAGCAGAGTTGTAAAAGAATGAAGCTTTTCTCTATCTCTTCCTTCACAACCTGTTCCTTCCCTATCACTCTCTCTCTTACTATCTTCTCTTCAACTCACAAGTAGCACAAAAGTATCATTGTATTGCACCCAATAAATTTAAAAGCTTTCAAAACTGTTTACCTCAAATTCAAACATTAGAGTGTGTGTTTGAACGTAGCTGGTATAACCAAACAATTATTTATTAATGAGCCTCTAAAACCAAGAAAATCTGTACCTTAATTTTAAATAAATTAATTTTAGTTTTACATTCATCTTATCATAATTTTATTTAAAATTTTTTAAAGTTTTTGCATATATTTTGTTTTCTAAAGTTATGATTATTATTAATCCCAAAAAAGATAAAAAATTTATAATTTTGTTCCAAATTATTATTATATATTTTTTATTACAAGTAATTTCCCGCTATAGGAAGTTGCTGATTTTACCCCATTTTTTATTTATTTTTATATATTTATTTTATTAATTTTTTTTCTTAAAAAAATAACACATTGAGTTTTGAATACTAATAGGGAAAACAGTAGTATACATATTAACCTTTGGATGTGTCTAGGCAAAATGTAATATAGTATTTTTTGAATAATTGTAGACAAAAAGTAATCTAATAACTTTTAATAATACATTTTAAAGGGTACCCTATACTTTTTCAACTTTTCAAACAATAATATTCGGTCAGTCAGCCAAATTGTAAGGAATTACGCCTGGGGCATGTAAAACATAGTAAGAATAATTTTTTTTTTGCTGGAAATTGTCATAATGTTGTAAATTATTCAAATATAATTGTTTTTGATTCTGCTTTTATTTTCAAACAAAAAACTTAAAATATTGTGACAATGTAACATTCATAACTACCAATTTTGAATCCATATTGTGTCAATATAATTCGATATTCTTTTATAGTCATATATAACAATAAGTTGGTCTGTTGAGATTCTTTTAGGCGGTTTTATTTTTAAGCCTTCTTTATAATTCGATTCAACCTATTTTCTCTCCAGCTTTCCAGCTTCTAACAGCACTGATATTTTGTGTAATTGCAGGAAAAGCACAACATCTCTACTTTAACTTCCGAATTTATTAAAAGCAGCAGCCAATCAAACCGTAAATTGTTGGAACATGTCGACAGCTGGAGCTCTTCGTTGTGATTAGCTATTCGTTTATTGCGCTAACTTCGACTGCGACTGTTTTTTGAATTTTCGGTAGCAGAATTATGACAGCAGATTGTGATTGGACAGACAAAAATTAAAAAGTCTAAGAAAAAGCAAAATTTTATGAGTTTCGCTATTTCGACTGAAGTTTTTTTTGAACACTGATATTGAGATATTGATTCAGAACGTATACTTCATGTAGAATTATAAATAAATTAATATTGCGTATACGCCTTTCATATGGCTCTTTTGATTTTTCATAATTTTCAAGGTATCAGAAACACATACATAAAACCCTTTTATGCAAAAAAGATTGGTTAACTTTAAATTTGTTTAACAATGAATGTTTAACTAATGATTTATCTCTAAAAATCGTTTTTACATTGCTTCTGATTAGTGCCACCTGAATTAAAGCTTGTTTCCAATTTGCAATTTTGCTAGGCCAACAGCTTTTAAATGAAAAACATATGTGATTTTTGTTATACTTTTCAGGGAAATCCTTAACATTTTAAATTAGTAAATTCAACATTTTAATTCTCATTCGATAGATTTTATTAAACCCTGATCCTTACTGTACATAAAGAAATATTGCTTCGTTTTTTTTAATGAAAATACCATGATATATCATTCGTTCTCCTAAAATGATATCGCCCTTAAAAGAAATTTCAGTGAGTAACAATAAAAAAATATGTCCCGCTTATTTTAAATGAGCTGAAAATCCATAGTTTTTGTAAGTAATCACCCGTATTGCGTATGTCACGTCGAATATTCGACCACGAGAATTTTGTCCTAGATTAAACAAAAGCTTTGACACATTTTCTTTAATCTAGTAGAAAATTCTCGTAGACGAATATTCGAAGTGATATAGACAATACATGCCAATATATTTTTAAGCTATTCCATAGCTTTTATCGCAGGCTTTGAGGGTGTCGACCGAATCAAGAAATTCCATAACGAAAAAAAATCCTAATACTATTTTTATTTGAATCGCCCAGTGCATGTTAACACCTAAGGTATGCTATTGATTTCATTAACATACAGTATCGCTAGAACAGATTTTTACATGTGGGAAAACACAATGTGGCGCACTTAAGAGCAATCAGGTTGACAAAAAAATGATAAACACAAACAAACAGACAGACAATTCGTAGGTTTTTTTTTATTTAAAAAAATAAATTTGTATAAGTTGATAAGAACAATGCTAAGCAATAGCTTTACCGCGTCAGTCCCCGAGCGCCACACGTATTTTTTTTTTTTTAACAAATTTTGACAATGGTACATATATATGTAACTACGTATATTTATTAAAAAAGTTAACTTATTTTTATATAATCTGCGCTATTCGACTCTACTTCTCAGGTCCAAAAAAGTTATTAAATTTAGAAAATCAGTTTGACTAAATGCCTTGGATTTATTATTTTCAAAATTATTTTGTCAACTATTTTTTTCTCATTGATTGATTTTCACTCGACATATTTTTCAATTAAAAGAGCCGATTCTATTTAAGATTCGATTGGTAGTTCAAAATTAATTTGAAACAAATATATGTATGTATATCGAAACCATTATTTTCGAAAATTCTTAAATTTTACTAAAAGGAATCGGTTTATTATAACCAATTTCTTTAATACGACGCAAATTCGGTTTTTATAGGTTTATCCATTTTCAAGTTGAAAAAAGTTTTATCTACACATACACACACGCAGCTACACACACATACACACACGCAGCTACACACACATACACACACACAAAACACAAATCGATATCATCCCATGACCTCAAAACGTGGAAATCTAATGAAATCTAGATTCTCGATTACCAAACTGTGATATTGATTGGACGATTTTTTCCATTGGAAGTTAAGCTTACAGAAACATTAAAAATATAACAATTAAGAAGCCTTTTTTGAGTGTTATTATTTCAAACCCAGTGTTCTCAAAGCTTTTTCAAAAAGGTTAGTTGCTTTGATTTTATAAAACAGCAACATTTCGTTTGCTTGTTCGATAAACTGGCAACACTTTTATATTGCAGCAATAAAACATAGTCTAATCTATTGCATACATTTAGGCCGAAATTATTTTCCAATCGAATCATACCCATAGAAATATGTCAGTTGCTATAATAATATCATTATGTCATCTCTTTCAGATGCTAATTAACATACATACATAAATATCTATTTGTGCCTTAGAATAGTGGTTCCGTATTCCGTTACCACTCCTAGCCATTAACAAACACAGACATACAGCAAAGTATAGTCTGCAGTCTATTAGTTGCTTTTATCAATTATCACACGAGAAACCTTGTCTAACGAATACTGGTGATATTAAAATCTCAAAGACGAAGTTATTAATATTGCCATCTTCCGTTTTATAAGCAAGCTTGTATGTGCTTCTGTTTAAATGTTTCATGTGTGGGTGGTGGCAAAAGTGTGTCAGTTTGCCAATGGCATTAAAGTGGTATTTGCATTGAACAGAGTAGTAAATTAATACCTTGTGCTAAATTTTTATTTGTTCTCTTATGAAATTGCTTTCATGCTATTTGTCTTTTTATATTATTTCATTGTTACACTTTAGAAGATAAAAAAATTTTATTTGATTGACAGTAGAAAAATAATCAGCTGTAAAACTATTTGCTTGCAATTATATTTTCCAAAGAGATATACACCACAATGCAGCTATTTGAAGAATAATATATAATTTTATGATAAGAGTTATAGTTAAGCAAAGTTCGAAGTTTATTTGCACGATCAATAAATTTTTCTCTAGATATACATATTTCATTATTAATATTATAATATTACTACAGTAAGTACTTTCACGTAACGATATACGTAAGTTGTTATTTTATTCATAACAGGACAGTCATTATTATACACTAGTGTCCTGCACAAGATATCTTATAAGAACTTTCAAGACATGAGGGATTTTTCAAATGTTTTACTACAGCGAAATCTTATAAAACAAACGTTAACAACAGTGTTTGCAAGCAATTTGTTTCAGTATTATAGGTATAAGAGTAAAGAAGAAAACACTTAGTGACGGAAGAATTTGTGATACTTGCTTCTTTCTACACATGAGAGCGTGTAGAAACGTCATGCATGTATGTGTGTATGATCTTTTATTTTTCTGCGCTCATGCAAAGAAACACACATACATTAACACTAGTTGTATGCGGTTAATCACATAATAGCTTACCATCTACATATTACACACACACTCAAACGTACAATATAAAAAATAACAAGCATACACTAATCAACAGTACTTCTTTTGAGTGTTTGTTACAGACAAGCTGTCTTGGAGATATCGTTTGTTAACACTGATATTCACGTACACCAATACATCCATCGTGCCTCGCTTATAGCACGACAGCATTTATTATTGGTTTAGTATAATACATGCGACGTGAATACATTTAAGAATCATGACGTATTTACATTTAAAGATTGTTTACGCAGGTCTCTATTATACACATATAATAACTAGATTAATATCTACCACTCATTACTTTGTAAGCCATTAAAAGAGTACTACACATTACAAAATTTTGAAAAAAATTTTGCTGGGCTATATCATTTCAAACTGCGACCACGATTTCATATATTCTATATCGCCTTTATTCTAATTTTTAAAATATTGATTTTATTTTAGTAGCAGTATTTAATGAGAAAACAATAGTACAAAAAATTGAATGTTTTTTGTTTGCATGGATCCTAAAAAAGGGAAATATGTAATAAATCAAAATCAGTTCTTGTACAAAAATGGTCATTATGCGATTAATATTTATTTATGAAAAATTATGTATAGTCCACTCAGTTTTTTTCTATGAAAAATGAAAGACATCAATTTCATTTAATTTTTCTATTAGAAAAATAAACGAAATATAGCCCATTAATTATAAGCCTATTTAATTTATTGATGTGGAAAATGAATGACTACAAACTGGGCTATACCCCATTTAAGGACCCTGTTATGATTTAAAACAAAATTGACAGTTGAGTGGTAGGCAGTTATGGATTAAAAGTTTTTTTCCACTAAAAGACAATTGCTTTTTAGTTTTAGTTTTGTTTCTTTACTTGCGACCCCATTTAATCCTATTTGTCAATCAATATTGTTGCCATGTTTATAAAACATAAAATGTAAAAAATATATGGTCCAAACTAAAAATATTTAAAATGTTTTGTGAAGGCTACAATGTTTGTCAAAAACATAGCAAGTACACACACAAACACAACTCGAAAAAGCGATTAGCTTGTCTGCGAAAACCACCCAGGGTCTATGGTAGGAATAGAACACACAACCTCTGGACTGAGAGGCTACCATCGCTACCACTCAGCCACAGGGGCACCCTTCTAACCTTTTCTTTTCGAGCATTGTTTCGAAGACAACTAAAATTACTTGTAAGTCATAACACCAAAAATAGTTTAGCTGTTTTAAAGTTAAGTTGTTTCAATTTCAATCCAAATAAGTTGAGTTGTAAACCGTAATAGCGGCATAATTTTTCTATATGAGAAAATAATGATGCATAGCCTCATATATTTTCTATATGAAAAATTAACGATTTATAATAGCCCATAGAATTTATGTACGTGAAAAAGGAACCATATAGCCAATTAATTAGTCTTTATGAAAAACCACCGATAAAAAGCCAATTAATTTTTTGTTCTATCAAAAACATACAAGGTTTGCCCCATGTAATGTATGTATATAAAAATTTAATGCAATATAGTCTACTAAATTGTTTTAAATGAAAAATGAACGGCGCATAGGCCATTAAATTTTTTTTTATGAACAATGAATGATTTAACTTTTCTATATGTAAATGAACGATGTATGTATAGCCCATTAGATTTTTCTACATAAAAAATATACAATCTACGACCTATGTAATTTTTCTATATAAAAAGTGAACTAAAGTCCAATTAATTTTTCATATGGAAAAATTGTATAGCCCATTTAATTTTTCTTTTAACCTTTTAATATTTTTATATGAACAATGAACAATGTATAGCCCATTAAAATTTTTTAAAATAAAAGAAAATATGTTTAGCATATTTAATTATTCTCTATAAAAATAAATGATGTTCAGCCAATCGAAATGTTTATAAGAAAACAAAACTATTTATAGCGCATATAGAAAAATCAGTAATAAGTAGAACGATGTATAGCCAATTAAATTTTTGTATGTTACAAATATAGCTTATTTAATTTTTCCATTCGAAAAATAAACGATGAGCAGTCCATTTAATTTTTCTATTTGAAAAACATACCATGTATAGACCATTAATACCTCTATATGAAAATAGAAAGATGTGTAGCCCGTTTAATTTTGCTCTGTAAAAAATTATCGAAAAATGAATTGTTCATAACCATTTAAATTTTGTATACGAAAAATGTACTATGTATAGCGAATTTAATTTTTCTATATGATATATAAACGATGTATATATAGCCTATTTATTTTTGTGTGAAAAATTAATGATTTTTAGCCCGCTTATCTTTTGTATATAAAACATATACTATGTATAAGTTATTTAATTTTTTCAAATGAATAATGTATTTTGTACAGCCCAATTTAAATTTTTCTATTCGAAAATATTCTATATAGTCCATTATATTTTATTTTAAACAATTTTTTGTACGAAAAGTTAATGATGTATAGCTCATTTTATTTTTGCATGTAAAATGAACGATGTAAAGTCCATTATATTTTTTTCATTAAATAATTTTTTGTATGAAAAATGGATGAATTACACAGGTTAACAAAAAAAAAAATATTTATTTATTCTGTTATTTAGTGAACATTTTCTGATTATGTACAATCTACATACATCAACTAGTTTTTTTTCAAAAATCAAAAACTAAACAGAAACTCCATTAAAAATAAACAAAGTTTGCTTTTGCTTTATGTAACTAAAACTAAATATATGGTGTTTTGGCATATTTAACATATTTTATGTCTCGCGAGACCTTAAAATGTCATTCAAAAAGTAAAATGCAAGGCGGACACTCTAAATATTTGTGTTACCTTTGTTTATGGAATGGTAGAGCCGATGCACTTCGCTACTACCAGCACTGATGGCCACAAGGGAGCTAGTTTCAAATCGGACAACATAGTGTCAAAAATAAACCATTGTGAAGTCTGATCGCGTTTTAATGCTTCTACTGCACATAAAACACATGGTCTCATGACAATGTTTGCAAAAGCTCTTCTTCAAGACTATGAAGCCTTTCAATGTTTAAAGTCATATTTTCCCCCGAAATTTTTAGAGGCTAAAATTAAAGCTTGTATTTTCGTCGAAAAATGCATTTTCGAGAAATGTCTACAGTTCCTGAGTACCAGTAACAAATGAGCGTGGTACAGTCATAAAGCAGTCATCCATGGCTTCCTTGGAAACAAAAATGTTGAAAATTACAAAGAGCTTATTTCTAATATGCTTGAAGGCTTCAAAGTAATGAGTCTCAGATTGTCACTTAAAGTGCACATGTTAATGCGTACATGGATAAATTCAAAGATAATTTGGTTGAATATTTATAAAACAGGGGGAAGCTTTCCATTAAGACATAATGATTTTTAAACAACGATATCAAGGACGTTTTAATGAGAACAAAATGGGTGACTGCATTTGGGGGCTCATACGAGATAGTTTTGACTTTCGCAAATGAAATGCCAAAAATAGTCCCTTATATTTTTCTGATGAAATCAATTTTTGGTATGAAAAATTGACGATTATATTTTTTAACCCCCGACCAAAAAAGGGGTGTTATAAGTTTGTAGTGTGTGTGTCTGTCTATCTCGGTGTCTCTACGAGTATTCGTACAGACCAAACTGATACACCGATTTTGATTTAGTTTTTTCTGTTTGAAAGGTGGCTTGATTGAGAGTGTTCTTAGCTATATTTGAAATAAATCGGTCTAGCCGCTTAGAAGATATCACACCTTTTCTGGATTTACCGCGGGGTTTTAAAATTTAAAATTTTTGTTATTGTATGAAATAATTTTTTTTATGAAAAAATTTAATTTTTACCTGAAAAATAGACGATGTGTAGTAAATTTAATTTTTTGCACAAAATATGGACGACATTTTGTACATGAAATATTTCTTTGTATGAAAAATGGACGATGTCTAGTCCATTGAAAAAGAAGACGTAATCTCCAATTAAGTCTGAGAATAAAATATGGACTATGTCTAGTCCATTTAATTTTTTTGCATACAAAATGAACTTGAAATTTTTTGGAGAAAAGTTTTTTTTTATTTTTCTCTCCATGTGTGTATAAAGTTCGTACACGCATTTGTACTTTAAATATGTTTATTTTCTCAATTTAAGAACTTTGTACTTGATTTAAAATTTTTTACATAATTTAAGCACTTCATACTCAATTTAAGACACTTCAGGGTTGGTTTCCTAAAGTAATCCCATTTAATTCTTGATTTAGGTAAATGTTAGTTCCCTTCGTACTCAAATTTTTAAATTTTATTCGTAATAAAAGTAAGTAAAAAAAACTTGAATTAAGTATGGCTTATTTTTCTCTGTGTACTCTATTAAATTTTTCATAAAACATTAGGAAATAAACGATGTATTAATTAATACCACTAATTTTTTTTCATAATTTTTTTTTTGCATAAAAAATGGATGACGCATAGTCCATTAAATTTTATGCGCGAAAAAAAGACGACGTATATAGTCCATTTAATTTTTTTGCATACAAAATGAGCAATTTATGGTCTATTAAATTTTTTCATAAAAAAATAAAAAAATTGACGATGTATAGCCCATTAAAAGTCCATTAATTTTTTGCATAAAAAATAGATTAGATATAGTCTTTATAATTTTTTGCATACGAAATTAATGATTTATAGTGAATTAAATTTTTTCATAAAAAAAATTAAAAAATAGGGAATGTATAATTTTTTGCATGAAAAATAGATGAAGTATAGTCTTTTTAATTTTTTGCATACGAAATGGAGTATTTATAGTTTCATTTAATTTTTTCATAAAAAATTAAAAATGGGCGATGTATATCCATTAAAATTTTTCATAAAATTTTTTTTTCATCAAAAATGGATGATTTAATTTTTTTACGAAAAAAGACGACATATATAGTCCATTTAATTTTTTGCATATGAAATGGGCAATTTATGGTTAATTAAATTGTTTCATAAAATAAATTAAAAAATAGGCAATGTATAGCCCATTAAATTTTGTATGTATAGTCAATTTAATTTTTTCCATGAAAAATAGACAAAGTATAGCCTTTTGATTTTGTGCATACTAAATGAACGATTTATAGTCCATTAAATTTTTTCATAAAAAATTTAAAAATGGACGATGGATAATATAAGTCTATTAAAATTTTTTGACAAAAAATTTTATTTTATCAAAAAAAAAAAAAAAAATGATGTACAGTTTATTAAATTTCCTTACGAAAAATAAATGACGTACATAGTCCATTTGATTTTTTGTATGTACAGTGCCTTTAATTTTTTGCATGAAAAATAGACAAAGTATAGCCTTTTGATTTTTTGCATACTAAATGAATAATTTGTAGTACATTAAATTTTTTCATAAAAAATTAAAAAATGGAAGATGTATAGCCCATTAACATTTTTGACAAAAAATGTTTTTCATCAAAAATAGATGATGTACGGTTTATTAAATTTTTCGTACGAAAAATAGATGACTTATATAGCCCATTTAATTTTTTGCATACGAAATGGGCAATTTATGGTCAATTAAATTTTTTCATAAAAAAATTAAAAAATAGTCAATGGATAGCCCATTAAATTTTGTATGTATAGTCCATTTAATTTTTTCCATGAAAAATAGACAAAGTATAGTCTTTCTGATTTTTTGCATACGAAATAGACGATTTATAGTCCATTAAATTTTTTCATAAAAAATTGAAAACTTGACGATGTATAGCCCATTAAAATTTTTTGACAAAAAAGTTTTTTTCATCAAAAATAGATGATGTACGGTCTATTAAATTTTTGGTACGAAAAATAGATGACGTACATAGTCCACTTAATTTTTTGCATACAAAATGGGCAATTTCTGGTCAATTAAAATTTTTTCACAAAAAAATTTATTCATTAAAAACGAATGATGTAAGGTTTTTTAAATTTTTTGTACGAAAAAAAAATAACGTATATAGTCCATTTAATTGTTTGCATACGAAATGGGCAATTTATGGCCAATTAAAGTTTTTCATAAAAAAATTAAAATATAGACAATGTATAGCCCATTAAATTTTGTATGTATAGTCTATTTAATTTTTTTAATGAAAAATAGACGAAGTATAGTCTTTTTGACGTTTTGCATACGAAATGGACGATTTATAGTCCATTAAATTTTTTCATAAAAAATTGAAAAATGGATGATGCATTAAAATTTTTTCACAAAAAAATGTTTTCACCAAATCGAATGATGTACGGTTTATTAAAATTTATGTACGAAAAATAGATATCGTACTTAGTCCAATAAATTTTTTGCATACAAAATAGGCAATTTATGGCCAATTAAATTTTTTCAAAATAAAATTAAAAACTAGACAATGTATAGCCCATTTAATTTTATATGTACAGTCCATTTAATTTTTTCCATCAAAATTAGACAAACTATAGTCTTTTTGGTGTTTTGCATAGGAAATGGACGATTTATATTCCATTTAATTTTTTCATTAAAAATTGAAAAATGGACGATGTATAGCCCATTAAATTTTGTATGTGTAGTCCATTTAATTTTTTCCATAAAAAATAGACGAAGTATAGTCTCTTTGATTTTTTTGCATACGAAATGGACGATTTATAGTCCATTCAATTTTTTCATAAAAAATTGAAAAATAGACAATGTATAGGCCATTAAATTTTGTATGTAAAATCCATTTAATTTTTTGCATGAAAAATAGTCGAAGTAGAGTCTTTTTGATTTTTTGCATACGAAATTGACGATCTGCAGTTTATTAAATTTTTTCATTAAAAATTAAAAAATTGACGATGTATATATAGCCCATTTAAATGTTTTCACAAAAAAATTTTTATCAAAAGCAAATGATGTATGGTTTATTAAAATTTTTGTACGAAAAATAGATGACGTACATAGTCCATACAATTTTTTGCATACGAAATGGGCAATTCATGGTCAATTAAATTTTTTCATAAAAAAAAATAAAAACTAGGCAATGTATAGCCCATTAAATTTTGTATGTAAAATCCATTTAATTTTTTGTATGAAAAATAGACAAAGTATAGTCTTTTTGATTGTTTGCATACGAAATCGACGATTTGTAGTCCATGAAATTTTTTCATAAAAAATTGAAAAATTTTTTGACTAAAAAATTTTTTTCATCAAAAACGAATGTTGTACGGTTTAATAAATTTTTTGTACGAAAAATAGATGACGTACATAGTCCATTTAATTTTTTGCATACGAAATGGGCAATTTATGGTCAATTAAATTTTTTCATAAAAAATTAAAAAATAGACAATGTATGGCCCATTGAATTTTGTATGTATAGTCCATTTAATTTTTTCCATGAAAAATAGACAAGGTATAGTCTTTTTGGTTTTTTGCTTAGGAAATGGACGATTTATAGTCCATTAAATTTTTTCATAAAAAATTTAAAAATGGACGATGTATAGCCCATTAAAACTTTTTGACTAAAATATTTTTTTCATCAAAAATAGATGATGTAGGGATTATTAAATTTTTGGTACGAAAAATAGATGACGTACATAGTCCATTTAATTTTTTGCATACAAAATGGGCAATTTATGGTCAAGTAAATTTTTTCATAAAAAAATTAAAAAATAGACAATGTATAGCCGATTGAATTTTGTATAAAAAATCCATTTAATTTTTTGGCATGCGAGATAGAGGAAGTATAGTCCTTTTGATTTTTTTGCATACAAAATGAACGATTTGTAGTCCATTAAATTTTTTCATAAAAAATTTAAAAATGGACGATGTATAGCCTATTAAAATTTTTTGAAAAAAAATTTTTTTTCATCAAAAATAGATGATGTGCAGTTTATTAAATTTTTTGTTCGAAAAATAGATGACGTACATAGTCCATTCAATTTTTGCACTCGAAATGGGCAATTCATGGTCAATTAAATTGTTTAAAAAAAATAAATTAAAAAACAGGCAATGTATAGCCCATTAATTTTTTTTTGTACAGTCCATTTAATTTTTTTTATGAAAAATAGACGAAGTATAGTATTTTTGATTTTTTTGCATACGTAATGGACGATTTATAGTTCATTAAATTTTTTCATAAAAAACTGAAAAATGGACGATGTGTAGCCCATTGAATTTTGTATGTATAGTCCATTTAATTATTTGCATGATAAATAGACGAGGTATAGTCTTTTTGATTTTTTTGCATACGAAATGGACGATTTGTAGTCCATCAAATTTTTTCATAAAAAATTGAAAAATGGACGATAGCCCATTAAAATTTTTTCACAAAAAATTTTTTTCATCAAAAACGAATGATGTACGGTTTATTAAAATTTTTGTACGAAAAAAAGATAACGTATATAGTCCATTTAATTTTTTGCATACGAAATGGGCAATTTATGGTCAATTAAATTCTCTCCTAAAAAAAATTAAAAAAATAGGCAATGTATAGCCCATTAAATTTTGTATGTATAGTCCATTTAATTTTTTGCATGAAAAATAGACAAAGAATAGTCTTTTTAATTTTTTGCATACGAAATGGACGATTTGTAGTCAATTAAATTTTTTCATAAAAAATTTAAAAATGGACGATGTATATATAGCCCATTAAAATTTTTTGACAAAAAAATTTTTTTCATCAAAAATAGATGATGTACGGTTTATCAATTTTTTTGTGCGAAAATTAGATGACGTACATAGCCCATTAAGTTTTTTGCATACGAAATGGGCAATTTATGGTCAATTAAACTTTTTCATAAAAAAATTAAAAAATAGACAATGTATAGCCCATTAAATCTTGTATGTAAAATCCATTTAATTTTATGCATGAAAAATAGACGAAGTATAGTCTTTTTGATTGTTTGCATACGAAATGGATGATTAGTTGTCCATTAAATTTTTTTATAAAAAATTGAAAAATGAACGATGTATAGCCCATTAAAATTTTTTTAATAAAAAAGTTTTTTCATCAAAAATAGATGATATACGGTTTATTAAATTCTTTGTACGAAAAGTAGATGACGTACATGGTCCATTTAATTTTTTGCATACGAAATGGGCAATCTATGGTCAATAAAATTTTTTCATAAAAAAAATTAAAAAATTGACAATGTATAGCTTATTGAATTTTGTATGTATAGTCCATTAAAATTTTTCCATCAAAAATAGACAAAGTATAGTCTTTTTGGTTTTTTGCATAGGAAATGGACCATTAAATTTTTTCACAAAAAAATTGAAAAATGGACAATGTATAGCCCATTAAAATTTTTTCACAAAAAAAATGTTTTCATCAAAAACCAATGATGTACGGTTTATTAAAATTTTTGTACGAAAAATAGATAACGTATACAGTCCATTTAATTTTTTGCATACGAAATGGGCAATTTATGGTCAGTTAAATTTTTTCATAAAAAAAATTAAAAAATAGGCAATGTATAGCCCATTAAATTTTGTATGTAAAATCCATTTAATTTTTTGCGTGAAAAATAGACGAAGTATAGTCTTTTTGATTTTTTGTATACCAAATGGACGATTTGTAGTCCATAAAATTTTTTCATAAAAAATTGAAAAATGGACGATGTATAGCCCATTAAATTTTTTTGACTAAAAAAATTTTTTCATCAAAAACGAATGATGTACAGTTTATTAAGTTTTTTGTACAAGAAATAGATGACGTAGATAGTCCAGTGAATTTTTTGCATACGAAATGGGCAACTCATGGTCAATTAAATTTTTTCATAAAAAAAATTAAAAAACTGACAATGTATTATAGCCCATTGAATTTTGTATGTATAGTCCATTAAATTTTTTCCATGAAAAATAGACAAAGTATAGCCTTTTTGTTTTTTTACATAGGAAATGGACATTTTTATAGTCCATTAAATTTTTTCACAAAAAATTGAAAAATGGACAATGTATTATAGCCCATTAAATTTTGTATGTAAAATCCATTTAATTTTTTGCGTGAAAAATAGACGAAGTATAGTCTTTTTGATTTTTTGCATACCAAATGGACGATTTGTAGTCCATAAAATTTTTTCATAAAAAATTGAAAAATGGACGATGTATAGCCCATTAAATTTTTTTGACTAAAAAAATTTTTTCATCAAAAACGAATGATGTACAGTTTATTAAGTTTTTTGTACAAGAAATAGATGACGTAGATAGTCCAGTCAATTTTTTGCATACGAAATGGGCAACTCATGGTCAATTAAATTTTTTCCTAAAAAAATTATGTAGAGTCCATTTAATTTTTTCCATGAAAAATAGACGAAGTATAGTCCCTTTAATTTTTTGCATACGAAATGGACGATTTATAGTCCGTTACATTTTTTTATAAAAAACTAAAAAATGGACGATTTATAAATTTTTTCATAAAAAATTGAAAAATGGCCCATTAAAATTTAAAAAAAAAAATCATCAAAAACGAATGATGTACGGTTTATTAAATTAAATTTTTTGTACGAAAAAATAGATAACCTATATAGTCCATTTAATTTTTTGCATACGAAATGTGCAATTTAAAGACAATTAAATTTTTCCATAAAAAAAATTAAAAAATAGGCAATGTATATCCCATTAAATTTTGTATGTAAAATCCATTTAATTTTTTGCATGAAAAATAGACGAAGTATGGTTTTTTGATTTTTTGCATATGAAATGGTATAGCCCATTAAAATTTTTTGACAAAAAATGTTTTTCATCAAAAATAGATGATGTACGGTATATTAAATTTTTTTACGAAAAATAGATGACGTACATAGTCCATTCAATTTTTTGCATACGAAATGGGCAATTCGTGGTCAATTAAATTGTTTCAAAAAAAAAAAAAAAAATTTAAAAACAGGCAATGTATATCCCATTAAATTTTGTATGTAAAATCTATTTAATTTTTTGCATGAAAAATAGACGATGTATGTCTTTTTGATTTTTTGCATACAAAATGGACGATTTGTAGTCCATTAAATTTTTTCATAAAAAATTTAAAAATGGACGATGTATAGCCCATTAAAATTTTTTCACAAAAAAAAATTTTTCATATAAGACGAATGATGTACGGTTTATTAAATTTTTTGTACGAAAAATAGATAATGTATATAGTCATTTTAATTTTTTGCATACGAAATGGGCAATTTATGGTCAATTAAATTTTTTTATAAAAAAAAATAAAAAATAGACAATGTATAGCCCATTAAATTTTGTATGTATAGTCTATTTAATTTTTTCCATGAAAAATAGAAAAATTATAGTCTTTTTGATTTTTTGCATTTGAAATAGACGATTTATAGTCCATTAAATTTTTTCATAAAAAAAAAATAAAAAATAGGCAATGTATATCCCATTAAATTTTTTATGTACAGTCCATTTAATTTTTTGCATTAAAAATAGACGAAGTATAGTCTTTTTGATTTTTTGCATACGAAATGGACGATTTATAGTCCATAAAATTTTTTCATAAAAAATAGATGATGTACAGTCTATTAAATTTTTGGTACGAAAAATAGATGACGTACATAATACGAAATTTTTTAAAAAAAAATTTAAAAATTAACGATGTATATATAGCCCATTAAAATTTTTTCACAAAAAAAAATTTTTTCATTAAAAACGAATGATGTACGACGGTTTATAAAATTTTTTGTACGAAAAATAGATAACGTATATAGTACATACATATATATATTTTAAAATTACGATCATTCTGAATTCTATTCAATAAAAACTTCAAGCTTTTATTAATTTCTCTCACAGTTACTGCATGAGCTAAGTACGGATGGATATTAATTTCCATTATGTAGCAAAACTCCTTTCCGAGTCACTGGACACATATATTCCTTTAATAAATATAATTTTTAATTTCAGGAACCATAAAAAATAATTCCAGCTAATTCCTTTACTTGCTAAGACTTTGCAATTAAACCACAAGATGCAAGTGTGTTATGGGTATATGTACGACACAATGTTTGTAAAAGTCCTTCCTTAATTGTGAATAAAATCTAAATTATTGCACAGGTTTTCATTACTTATAGCTTTTTTTACAAACAGCATACTTAGCTTTCCGATAAATAACAAAAATGTAAAATATGTGCCTTTTTGATTTTTGTATGAATTTTTGAAGACAGCACAATTATTTAATTTTGCAATAAAAATATTTTTTTCGTCAAGAATTTCTGAATAACTCCATTGAAAATCGAAATAAAGAATTTACTTCACTAAAATCGATCAAAAGGTAATCGTGTGATATTGAAATAAGTTAGCGTGACCGCTTTATTTAAGGGGTCATATTAGCCACGCCCATTAAATTAAAACGTATTTGAATTTAGAGCATGATTGTACATTTATAACACATATCGCACATTTACTTCAATAGTGGCATAACTCAAAAAAAAAACAGGAAACACGTTTTAAGTTTTCAATTTGGATACAATTCAATGGAGAAATGAAAAAAAATTTTTCTCTCAGGAGGTGATGATACAAGCTATTTATATAAAATTTTTACACAAGATAAAATACGAAATGCCGCATCTTTCTGCATTATTAGCTTAAAAAACTCATTTTTTGAGTTATGCCACTATTGAAGTAAATGTGCGATGTTTTGGTTCAATTTTTTTTTTCAGAAAACAGTGCTATCAGTCAAAGGGTAAATTATAAATTTTTTTTCAGTTGCAGCCTCTTAGATTTTAACTCACGATATACTAACATAATCACTGCCTAGCGTGCATATTTTAAAATCACAAATTTGTTGACAAAGTTATCCAACGCTGAATGGGGAGCTAGCTTTCAGTTAATTTGCTGATATTCAAAAACACCTTTAGATTTAATACTTTTTATTAAAAAATCGATTTTGTTATTAAAACTTAAATGGAAAACATTCATGTCTTATAAAATTTTTCGAAATAGACTTAACTTAATGGTTATGCTGCAATTGTGTAATACCATAAAATAATTAAATTATTGTATTTTATAAAATATACATATGTATATTTTTCCTTATGAAATAAAACAATTGATAAATGCATTTTATTAAATACGTGTCAATAACTTAAATTTTATGCATAAAAATTGGAATAAAAATGTCTTTTAAATGTAATAATATCGGGTGTTTTTTTTTAGAGGTATAGAACTTCGAATTGAAATAGAACACAAGAAAATCGTTTTAATGTCCATCAATTTGGCTTTATTGGAAGGATAATTTTATGCCATTAATGCTTAAATATGATTTCGGGCATGTGGCCGCCGCGGCTGGCTCGAATAAATCCAATTCTACAGGTCCAATTTTCAACCACTTTTTCGAGCATATGGGGCCGTATGTTGGCAATAACGCCACGAATGTTGGCTTCCAAGTCCCCTAACGTTTCTGGTTTGTTGGCGTAGACGAGCGACTTCACATATCCCCAAAGAAAATAATCCAATGGTGTCAAATCACACGATCTTGGTGGCCAATTGACAGGTCCATTTTGCGAAATTATGCGCTCATCGAATGGTTCCTTCAATAAATCGATTGTGACGTGCGCTGTGTGGCATGTAGCGCCGTCTTGTTGGAACCACAACTCATCCACATTCATGCCATCCAATTCGGGAACAAAATAGTCGGTTATCATGGCTCTATACCGGTCTCCATTAACGAATCGATTCATTCGGGTCCTCTTCAACACTTTGCTCTACAGCGGCAATTGTTTCTTCGGTGCGCACTGTTCGACGTCTCTGCGGATGCGTATTATCACATAGAGTAAACGTAGTGCGAAAACGATCCATGGTTAACCGAATTAATTGCTCTGATGGACGATTATGTCGACCATAAAATGGACAGAGCTTGCGGTAAACTTCGCGAACTGAACCATTATTTTCGAAATAAATTTGCACGATTTGCAAGCGTTGTTCTTTTGTCAACCTGTTCATGATGAAATGGCAAACCAAACTAAATATTAATCACTTGACAGATGACAAAATGGCCGCCAGTTAAAAAAGTGATGCCAACTTAAAGTTCTATACCTCAATAAAAAACACCCTGTATATGAAACCAATTTATATATTTTATGTTACATGAAATATTTTTTTTTTAATTATGCAATCGAATTAAATTTTCTCGTCTAACTATAAATTCTTGGTGTTAGTTATTAAAATTAAAACAGAAATATAGATGAAAATAAAGATTTTAATGCCGACATGAAAAGAAATCTTTAATATATTATTGACTCTTAATTCAACTCTTAAATTTACTGTTTTTCCTTAAAATATGACAAACATTTTCCTTTTAGCTTAGAATTAATTAATTTTTTAATCTTATATACATACATACAAGTGTAAACGTATGTACTTTCAATTTAACTGATGTTTATGCAAATTTGATTTGCATATTATCACTTATTATGAGATTAAAAAATTTTTATTGAATTTATTTTAATTATTTTATTCTTTTGTTTTGTTTTTGCCTTATTTGAAATCTTTTTATTCTCTTTGTAGATGTCAATTTTAATTAAAATATTATTTGTTTTAATTGTTTACTAGAAAAATATCACATTATGAATGTGTTCTTTTATAAATTTTTATATATATCTCAAAAACAAAAATTGCTTAGAAATGAATAGATGAATGTATACTGGATTAAAAACAAAATTTTATTAAAATTATATACTTTACTTGAGTAATTTTCAAAGCAAAGGGTGGACAATTATTTTGCAGTAAATTCAGTTATGTTCACTTAATGAAACTAGGCTAACTGTAATGAAATATCGCTGATTAATTTGTAAAAAAGTAAATTTCATTAGTTATCATAATATTATAAAAGTTCACAAAAAGAAATGATGAAAACTTCTAGGCTATAGTTCGCAAAACTAAAGCTTTTTATGTTTAAATTGATGGAACAATTTGAGCTGTTGTGAGCATTTAGTGATGTGAGAAATTAAACTCTTCAACAACGAAATCAAGAACAACTGACAGCATCGAGTATTGCTGTTGTAGTCCATAGTGTTGATAAAAATCCAGGTTTAGCTTTTCTCGTCTATCTTTGGTCTGGAGGCTTTAAATGTTTAGTTTATACAAGAATTTACACCATCTTAAGTGTTTAAGCCAATTTCTAACTCGGAGACTACGTTAACAAGCAGAATTGTTGCATTTGGGCAGCATTGAAAATCCAAACATTATTATTGAAAGGCCTCTTCATCATCAACGTGTGTCTGCTTGGCACGAAACTTTTTGTTTCTAGCTTTAGTGGAAATGCCTACTAAACACAGCTTCAAAATTTAATACGCCTCATTTGACACCAGAAGGCGCTGTAACACTGCATTATTAAAAGCCGTGCAAAAAGAAGCAGAGTTGTAAAAAAATTAAGCTTTCTTCTATATCTTCCTTCACCACCTGCCTCTATCACTATTCATTTCCTAAAGAAGGTAACACCTAGTAATAACAGTAGTAGGAATTAATTGCCTGAGTGTTAAAAAAAAGCATCGGAAATGCTGCTGATATTGTCTAGACGTTTGTGTCACATTCTGAAAGCTTTGTGTGAAGTATAAAAAGGACACGCACCTGCTGACCATAAAGTCTAGCAAAAAGTCAGTCTGAAGTTCAGTTGGTTATTGCAAGGAGTTGTTTCTTAAAGCGTTCAGTTCATTATTGTGAAGAAATAGTAAACCTCAGTTGAAAGCAGTTGTTAGTTGGAGTTGTTAGTGAGTCATTATTGTTGTACAAACAATGAGCGTCAGCAAAGTGAGTCTTGTGTAGAAAACAGCAGAGAAGGAGTCTTGCTGCAAGACCAGAACGGTTTAGACGTAGTGGTAACCAGTTGTGAATAATTTAAGTAATCTTTGTTTGTTTTTTTAAGCTGTTGATTAGTATAATTATATTTATTTTATTTGTAATTTTTAACCCTAATTACTATACTGGGCTCTTTTATTCATTTTCATATCTTCGAGTTTATAGAAAAGCGTTTTTAAAGGGTAAAATCGTAACAATATGCTCTCTTACACCTTTATATATGCGACAGCTTTCGTTGGAAAAATTTTAACCCTTCCATGTGTTGTTGGATGCTGTCTTTATGTTTTGAATTTACATATATTACGAGGGAGGTAAACAGAAAAAAGGAAAAAGAAGAAATAAACGTCTTCCGAGTGTTTTTATTTAAAAAAATATTAAGCCTCTAATTCGAAATTAAAAAGATTTCATTCCCATTTAATGGCAATATGTTTAAGTTTACTTGAGTAGAAAACACTTTATATATTTTACTTTTATATGTGCTGCACTTCAACCAATTTGTACTTTACAGTTGTTGTTTCAAATACATTCTTTTTTGCAGCCTGAAAGCAATTTTAATATAATTTAAACTTCGCTTTATGTTATACAGAATACTAAATTAAATGCATATACTCTTATCTTCTTATTTATAATGATTTCAAACTAAATGTAAATATACTTCGAGCGCCCTTATTATAAATTAAGAAAAACTAAATTAAAATACTAAAATAACTGTGTAATATTGTACTTAAATAACAAGTATTTTATCTTCCGTGGAGAGTTGCATTGCAATCATGTTGTCATATTATTCACAATCTTTTTGTTTTTAAAGAAAATCTCAAAATCACATCAATAAATACATATGAAGTGACAAAAAGATTTTGTTATTTTTCCCAAAGGTATACACAAAAATTTACAGAGATTTGAATGAAAGATATTCAGGATTTTATGTACAATTTCAACTCATATATGTACATACATATGTAATATTCTTTGTCTTAACGTAAAAATTATATATATATTTACACATACATACATTTATACATACATACATATGTACATATGCTACAATTGCAGTTTTTGTTTTAGTTTTGGTGTTGATCATATCTATGTGTTTGTGGTGTCTTGTTTTAAATGTAGTTGTTGTTGATGTTGTTGTTGATAGTCGCCCAAATGTGACATTCTTATCATCGTATGGTTCATAATGCCCTGAGGTCAGTTGACACTTACCAACGGTTCAAGTGGGGTTAAGTGCAATAATTGTTGTTGCTGCTGATGTTGGTGTGGTGAATAGTGTTGTTCGCTTGTGGGCGGTGGGGGCAGCACTACTACTATAGCCTCTGGTGTCAGTGTCGTTTTCATATGTGAAGGTGTCATTGGCGTTGTAATAATAGTGGGTGCTCCTGCCGATGGCACTCCGGGTGGTATGACAGTAGCTGCTGCTGCTACCGCAGCTCTAGCTGTCGTACTGCCGCAATTAAGTGGTGATTGTGTATAGTGAAAATTGCCACTATTGACATCTTGATTACTACCGCCGGGTGCTTGTTTTGTTGGAGGTGGTGGTGCAGGCGGTACCGCCGCAAGTTCGTCAATAGTACACACACGTTCGTCTATGGGAAATTTAAAATTGATTTCATTTGTACTACGGCGATTACTGGAATGCAAAGGTTCTGCTGCTAAAGCTTCCAATCCACTGCCGCTACCACTGATGTAGGCTGCTTTTGTCATGTTACTACTGCCATTTGTAGGAGATGCTAACTTAGCATTTGTTTTGCCATTTCCTTGGGCTATAACTGTGGTTGTTTCTAAGTTTTTTTCCAAACATTTGTCTTCGCCTAAAACGATTATAAGGAGCAAATAACAATTGTTAGCAAACAAATGGTTTCTATAAAAAATGAGTTAAAGAAAATTTGCTGAACTTTTTTATTCTTTATTCCATTAGAATTTATTGTTATGTGCAAAAACATTAAGATATATGTATATTTCAAATTAAATTTTTTTGAGTAGCTAAGGTACACATTCTATTACTACTATTTATATAATCCTCAAATTATAAACAAATATTTTATGAGTAAGTGAGATAATAGTCTGAAAAACGACCAAAATAAAAGATCGATTTGACAAAAAAAAAAAAAATAACAAAAGGTGTGATGTGTTGGCTATTGTCGTTTTGTCAATAATTTTAAATTTTTTAAAAAAGATTTTGCAATAGTTTTTGATAATTTTTTCTTGTTTACATTTTCATTTTTATATGTTGGCTGATTATATGTTTGTTGCTCCTTAAAGAATGCAGGAAATATTCTTAACTTTTTTCTTTATTTAAGTTATAGAAATTATAAAAACCAAGATTGTCAAACGTTATCGTAAAAACAGCATTACCGATTTAAAGAGCGTTGAAATAATAAGTGCGTTCGAGAACTCAAAAATTTGTACAAATGCTTACTATTTTTTCCTGGATTGCGTTCGAGTACACAAAATCCAGTAAATGAGAGGTCGAACTGGGAGCGAAAAATGACAGTAAATTTACTGAGTAAATGCAAATTTTTACTGGAAAAACTTTTGGCAGTAAAATCCAGTAAAATTAAACCATATGTTTTTAAATATAAACAAACAGTAGCGCAAAGGGAAACAAAAGTTTTTGGTTTTTGATGAAATTTTAAAAATAACAAAAAACAAATGTATTAAGTTATGAACAATATTGCATTTATTTAAGTTTGATGCCAGAAAAATATAAGGGTATGTTTAATGTATTCCACGGTAAATTAAAACCTGTGGAATTTTCATAGAATTGTTGGAAATATGTATTTATAACAACAATTTCCCAACGATGTAATTGCACGTGAAATGCAGACCATAACCGATTGTTTTTAAACGTGAATAAAGTTAATAGATTTTTATAGTTAAAGTTTTGTTTATATGTACATATAGTCGGAGGGTTACTGGTTCCCCGCATGGAATATTCAAAAAATTTTGTTATTGATCGATTAAATATGATTAATGTGTACATTTCTTAAATTTGTTTTCAGTTTTTCGATATCTTGAATATATTAGGATATATAAAGTTATATTCCCATTGTATATTTCTCTTAATAAATGCACTCATTGGAACTACTTGAAAGGAAGTGAACAATATTGTTGTGATGATTGGTATAAGCGGCAACAAACATTTTTGTCTTTTTCTGTACATCCCAATTATTCACGTCGAGCGTAAAAAGTTTAGAAACTTTAACGGCCTGACGCGTGATGTCGGCAAGTATGCTATAGAAAGTTTCTTGTCGACATCGTGGGCCAGGCCCGTAAGTTCAAATAAAAACATATGTATCTATTACTTTTATTATTTAAGAAAATATACTATGGTGTATTTTTATAAAACAAATGAAAATAACATTCTTCATCGGTTTTCTCAAAACCATATAATTTTTCCATGCGGCTGGCCAGTAACTACCCAGCAAAAAAATCTGATTTGGAAGCACTAACAACTGAGGGAAGCAATGTAATGTTTAGTTGATCACAAAAGCTTCGAAAACTGCTTCTGAAAAGCACTAACATAAGGCAGGCTCTCTAACAAAATAGAGGAAAAAGTAAAAAAAAAATTTGCAAGCTAGTAACTTTTGCATCTGAGTACATAAAAACTATAGCCCAATTCACAATCTTGTGCAAATGGTCTTGCATCATTGCATGTGCAAAATGGTATAGTATATTGATACTCACCACTTAACAATTCTCAGAAGTTAATGTTAAAGTTAGCTATTTTATGTCAGATGGAGACCGCGAGTAAGGGAGATAATGTTAGGGAATCACTTGGTGTTGCGCATGAATAAGGAGATTTTTTTTTTGTGCGAGATGAGCCATCTAGAAGCAATTTATTCAGCTTCCAAAAAGCCATAATTTTTTGCCTTACCAAAGTGCTTCACAGAAGCAATAATATATATGTATGTATAGTTTTGTATATTGTCTGAAGATAATGCGACTATTCCATACATGTATGTAAATACTCCAAAGAGGAGTAGGAATACGCCAAAATTACTCCAAATAATGAAAAAAGGAGGTTTATGTCCTAGGGTTGGACTAAATGGTCCAAATTTGCATTACATCGGCCTAACCCCAAAACTACTCCATATTGCATTGAATGCTTGTGTGAAAACGACATGATCCATGATTGAATTACATGGACCATGATGCAACTAGTCTGTTTCATCTCGATTGGACCACGTAGTACAATATTATATTCAGGTTTTTTTTTTGCATATACATATGTACATACTTATGTATAATTTTTTTAGCGCCAAATTGTCTGTCAGCTGTTGTGTATATTTTATTGGATTTTACAATTTTTCCGTTCGCGTACTTTTAGCTGCAAACTTTTTTATTGAGAGTAATTTCTTTAAATTACTCAGTATTTACTCAGTTACTGGATTTTACTGGAAAAGTACTCAAACGCACCTATTATATCCATATTATTACTGATATTGATCTAATACCGAAACGGTTAGAAAATACCGGTATGGCATACCCGTATGTACTGGCATACCTTTTTCCACAAAAAAATTTCTAAAATTATGCTCCTGAAATTACCGTGACACTTAAATATTCCAAATGTTTTCATATATGAATAACATTACTATCCGTATACCGGTAGTTTAGATGTGCAACGTTGTCTACCTCTAATATTAAAATATCGGAAAAAAATAATATTTAAAAATGTATACTGATATCAATACTGATACCGTTATTCGAAGAAAAGAAATAAGAATTGACCAATAAATCAGAATTGTTGAAGATTTTGTTGTTAAAAATTTAAGCTGCTCCTCCTTGTTATAAAAGTTATATTTGGAAGTTTGAGCAACAAATTTTATAAAAATTATCCCCAACTTTATGATAGGTAAAAGTCCACAAAGCTATTATTATTTCAGATCAACGTGAGCACCTGCCTATATGGCCTTATCTCGTAGTGGTCTGAACACCAGGTAAAGTTGAGCGTCGAACAATCGAACATATAGGTTGCAATCTTTTGAACACACTACGAACATGTGCCTTGCTGAAGTACTTTGAGCTCTTTAAACTGTGAGACCATAGTAAAACAGCGTCTTTTGTACGGCAACAGCACCTACAATAGTGCCTGAAGGACCGCGTCACGCCAATCACTAGCATTGATTTGACACTGGGAAACCAAGATTAATCTCTCAGCGATTTTTGCTAGTATCCACAGCCACCACGCACGATTTCTCGTGATCACTTGCTGTAAGTGTGGTTCCTCACAACCCATCGAGTTCTTCAAGTGAGTTCCTCACCAATTACCGGCATAGCGTAACCCACTCATGTTGGAGAAAGACGAATGCACGCATCAAACACAATCCAGTACCTACTTCAACTGGTAAACATCATCTATTTAAGTCCGTATACTAAAAGAAAAATGACGATCCAAATGTAAGAACAAAATTCTTGAATTAGGATTACAGAAATCTTAATATCTCTTGAAATTTGGTCAGTAAGATGGACGTTCTCAAATTAAAGCATAAATTCTTAATTTATAGAATGAATTCTTAAAACCAAGAACGTGGTCTTAAACTTTAAGAACGCATTCTTAAAATCAAGAACCTAATCTTAATTTTAAGATTATATTCTTAAATTGTTGAAAAATATGATCTAAGACTACAATCTTAAATGCGATCTTAAAAAAATACAAAGATTTTATTCTTGAATTAAGAATTTTTGCATTTAACAGACTATTAAGATTGAAATGATTTGGTTTCGAGCGTAAAATCTTGAGTTTAGCACATTTTTTTCCTTTGCAGAAATCTACATCAACTGACACCATACACAGGGGACCAAACACAAAAGAACGCTGATGATGAAGGTTTAGTGGCTTCCGAAATTGGCTAGTTGTTCCGTTCAACTATGTGTTGTCAGAATATTTAGAACTAACTTTGGTGTTCTTATTTCTGATTATTTTCACAAATTATTATTTATTATTTTTTGTTTGCTTATATACCATCAAGTGACAATATTGCAGAAATATTTTATTCATTTTTATCAGAGCTCACAATACTTGGTCTGTCTCGTGCTTGTTGTAAAAAAAAAACACTCGTCCACTGACAGTATGCGACACTGTCGCGAAAAATCCCTCAAGCTTCGTTCTTCTTTGGCTTGCTCTTCGCTCAACCAACGACCGTTTTTGTTCGATCGCTCGGCTCATGTGCCGCGATTAGATTTTATTTTTTATTTTGCCTTATAATTACTTTTATTATTATCCGATGGATTTCTAATTGTATAAAGGTGTAGAAAAATAAAATAGATTCATATCGAATATAAATTATTTGCTGGGTTTTTGTATTAGTTTCTAAGCCTACTACGCTTATTTTTCTTTTGTGATTTTCAAAAATATTATTATTTGTGAATTCTCAAATAGTTCTTGAAAGTCTGTGCATAAGATAAGAGGTTTGTGACCATTCAAAATGTGTGGTTGAAGTCTACTGATGATTTGTTACAGCAACAATGAAATATATAGACAACGCTGAACCACCAGCAAATAAATTTCGGGTTATTTATTATTATCTTCTCCCTTCATCTTTAATTGCTTTGCCTGTAACGAAATATCTAAGGCAACAACATAAAGCAAACGCAACAACAAAAACAAAGACCTTTTGTGCGAACGCTTTGCTTGTTTTGCTCACTTACTGATTTTTATACAATGATTTTTTGGCATATACCGATGATATGTTAAACATTCAAGAAAACTGTATAACAAAATAAATTTTTTTTTCAAAATATTAAAGTCTTAATAAAACTTCTAAAACTTGTTTAAATATAATTCACTTTCCAAACTATTAGAGATTTTTGTAGAGAATCATAGAGGATCGATAAGTATCACTCAGGCAATGAATAGCTACTAATTACTATTACTAGGTGTTACCTTCTTTAGGAAAGGGATAGAGGAGACAGGCGGTGAAGGAAGAGATAAAGAAAAGCTTTATTCTCTTAAAACTCTACTTTTTGCACTTTCTTTTTAAATAATAAAGTGATTTGATGTTAAATGAGGCATATTAAATTGTTTTTTGAAGCTGTGGTTAGTAGCCATTTTATCGGTTATTTTACTTCGCCAATGATTATGCTACACAACGAAGGAAGGCGCTCTGATGTTACATTATTAGTATCTGCTGAAGTCGGTATAGGTCAGTGACTAAAGACTAATCCCCATATGCAAAAAAATAACGCGTGCTTCAAGTGTACGTTAAAACCGCTTTTTGTGTCAAGCACACGTTATTTTTTTTATAAATGGGGTTATGCCTTCACCACTTTAACTTTTCTACAACAACTGACACAAAAGCACACTAATGCACGTCAGAAAAATGCGTGGTATTATTATTTAATGAGTGTTGTATACAGGGATTGAACCCAGTACATTCTGTTTTGTAGTCAACATGCTAACTACTTCAGCCAACACCACATGCACAGAAAAAATTATTCCCACAAAATTTTTAAACAAATATTTGTTTGAAATCAAACTTAGTTTCAGTAAATATTCTGTACTGTTCCACTAAATTAATTTGTACCAAAAACCTGTGTAGAGAAGAAACAGGAAACGACGTTTGTCGGTTACTTTTCGGCATTTACATGTATACAACATGATCAATTAAAATAAACAACAACAACCGCACAACAGCTCGTTGTTCCTATCAAGAAGCAAGATAAACACCAACACACTGAAATAACATTTTCTCTCAGCCGAACTCAGATTAATTTAAATTTTTAAAAAATTTTTATCAGAATTTACAAAATTATTTGTAGAACCACATTAAAATAAAATATTTACTGACTCAACGAATTTGGTTACTGAAAATAAAATTCAGTTTTTTCTGTGTGTTCAGGAAAAATTTATGAAAGAGACTTGTAGCAAAAATTTATAATTAATTTCGGAGTAACTTTGAACCGCGTTTAGATAAAAGCGTCACAAAAGCTTTCAAAAAGCTTAAACACATACATTTTTTGATTCCCTTTAACCCTAGAATATCATACTTATTTTTATATCGCAAACGTCATACTTCGTCGAATCGACTACGACCTATTTCAAGAGCCAATAAAAAACGTCTTGAGCAAAAATAAGTACGAAAATAGATTTAGTATTGATATTTAGCTAGTTTTTAATTATCATATAACGAAATTCATATATTTCTTTTAATCGTTTAACGTAAAATTAACATTTCACAGACTTCTATCAATTGGCATTTTTTCTTAAAACATAGCATTTATAGCATCAATTGTATGAAATATTACACATTTTTTTCCATTAAGTCTTGTAGCTTCTTATAATAAATTTATTAAACTAAAAAAGCAACATTAGTTTCGAGTAACTGATATTAGCGGCTAACGCTATACGAAAAACGAAACAAAAACAATCACAAAAAATATGTTTTAAATCGAAAATAAAATCGAGCGTCGTCATTTCGACGAAGTATGATAGTGCGGGGTTAAAAAAATTATTTGTTACCATCTTGAATTTTTTATAACTCGAAGCTTACACTTAATCTAATACATGAGTGTCAAAATATGATAAATACATAAAGACTTATTCATAAAAAATGTTATTATGAAACAGATTTCCATATCAATAAACCTATAGCCATATCCTTTTACAAAAAAGAATTATCTTTTTTGAATAAGACATCAAATATTTGCATCACAATGGACTCAATTGGGCTTCCGAGTGGATATTTTTTTTCCGCACCACTCTTCCTAACCTGAGACATTAAATATATGTGTTTACATACATAGTGAAATCAAATAAATAGTTCATTCATTGAGCAGAATTATGATATATTTATAAATTTTACCTAAATAAAATGAAAATACTTTTTAAATCACATACATATAATTTGTCTTATTGTAACTTAACTATTACCAAACTTTTAAGAAAATTAATACTCTTTTGTGCATTTATTTTATTTTTCGACTTGTGTAATTGTGTGTGGACACTCATACTTATAAAACAAACAAATGAAAGAAATTTGCTAAGTAAACAATTTTTCTATCACAAAGTTTTCTGCGAACTTTTTTATCCCCATGAAAAATTATGAAAAAAAAAGAAAATAGTTGCAAAAGTAGTAACAAATACATTTATTTGTTTGTTTCTTTTAGCATAGTTTTTAGCACAAAAGAAAAGCCAAAATATAAAAATCACACCAAACATAAAGAATATCAATTTATTTTTTTCCAGTATTTTTTATTAATTTTCGTTGGTTTACAGTTTTTGTTTGAATATTTCTGTAAATCGAATACTTTTGCTTATATTCGGCCAAGTACTTAGTATATTGATTGGTTTCTTAAAAGAAATTGAGAAAACAAAATCCAGTAAATATGTTATGAAAGTAGTAGGTAGTTGTTATAAATTTTGAAGAAATTATACGAGAAGATTTTTTTTGGTGTTCTTCTTAAAATCTTTTAAAAATACGATTTTAAGAAATAATTGCAGAGTATTGTAAAAAACTTTTTCAAAAAGAAATAATAAACCGACCAAGAAAAAGGTAAAAATATTTCGGAATGAAAAGACTATCTCACAATGTCAACCAAAAACGTTATATTGAAAACTAACAAAAAAATCTTTTTTATGATTTTGATAGCCTTCATATTGTTGAAACTACATCTGTCGCATTGTCTATCATTTCCGTATGTTTTCTTAAATCACTACGTGTAGATGTAGCGTACAATAACGCGTACAAAATTCTTTTATTACAATTTAGGTTTTGTTTGAGCAACGTTCCACTAGTTTGACCTTCCCATAGTAATCGTCCTACTTAGAGGACTATTTTTAGTGTGGGGAATTAAGTTAAGTCCAATAACACTGTAAAACAAAATGAAACCTTTTTTCGAAAATAACAGTGTTCTGCCATACGTGTAGCTGCGTTTTAGAACTTTACATCAAAAACTCATTAAACGGCATATTTAAAGTTGCACACTTGTATAGTAAACAAATTTGGAGAATTATTAAGTCTTTATAAAGGATTTAAAAAAAAAGTTCGTATGGAAATTTGTGTTAAAAACCCTTTATGAAGCCTTAATAAGTTCTAATGGGTGTTTTTTATTGAGGTATAGAACTTTAAGTTAGCATCACTTTTTTAACTGGCGGCCATTTTGTCAGCTGTCAAGTGATTAATATTTAGTTTGGTTTGCCATTTCATCATGAACAGGTTGACAAAAGAACAACGCTTGCAAATCGTGCAAATTTATTTCGAAAATAATGGTTCAGTTCGCGAAGTTTACCGCAAGCTCCGTCCATTTTATGGTCGACAAATCGTCCATCAGAGCAATTAATTCGGTTAACCATGGATCGTTTTCGCACTACGTTTACTCTATGTGATAATACGCATCCGCAGAGACGTCGAACAGTGCGCACCGAAGAAACAATTGCCGCTGTAGAGCAAAGTGTTGAAGAGGACCCGAATGAATCGATTCGCCACCGTGCACAGCAATTGGAGCTTTGTCCATCAACTTTATGGAAGATTTTGCGCAAAGATCTTGGCTTGCGACCTTACAAGATCCAGCTTGTGCAAGAATTAAAGCCGCGAGACCATGCAATGCGTCGTGATTTTGGTGTATGGGCCGAAAATGAGATTGATCTCGATGCTGATTTTCATCGCAAAATTTTGTTCAGTGATGAGGCTCATTTTTGGTTGAATGGCTACGTCAACAAGCAAAATTGCCGCATTTGGAGTGAAGAGAATCCACATGAGACCCTTGAGACGCCATTACATCCACAAAAACTGACTGTTTGGTGTGCTCTATGGGCTGGTGGAGTCATTGGGCCATACTTCTTCCGAAATAATGCTGGAGAGTCAGTTACCGTTAATGGAGACCGGTATAGAGCCATGATAACCGACTATTTTGTTCCCGAATTGGATGGCATGAATGTGGATGAGTTGTGGTTCCAACAAGACGGCGCTACATGCCACACAGCACACGTCACAATCGATTTATTGAAGGAAACATTCGATGAGCGCATAATTTCGCGGAATGGACCTGTCAATTGGCCACCAAGATCGTGTGATTTGACACCATTGGATTATTTTCTTTGGGGATATGTGAAGTCGCTTGTCTACGCCAACAAACCAGAAACGTTAGGGGACTTGGAAGCCAACATTCGTGGCGTTATTGCCAACATACGGCCCCATATGCTCGAAAAAGTGGTTGAAAATTGGACCTGTAGAATTGGCTTTATTAGAGCCAGCCGCGGCGGCCACATGCCCGAAATCATATTTAAACATTAATGGCATAAAATTATCCTTCCAATAAAGCCAAATTGATGGACATTAAAACGATTTTCTTGTGTTTTATTTCAATTCGAAGTTCTATACCTCTAAAAAAACACCCGTTATAAATAAGGCTGTGTCTTCAGAACATCTCTTCAGAACATTACTAGTAAATTTTTTTTGACATACATTAACCCGCTGACTCATCTGAAAATGAGGTTTTATTGATATTAAAAAAAAACAGTAGTTGAAATATTCTGCGAAAATATTTGTCATGAAATTCTGCTAAAGGTCTCAGAACACATTTAAGTCAAAAATTTAACTATATCTCCAGAAATAGTACTACACAAGGATTCAACTTTATATCTGTGGCAAAAACAAAAAAGTGCTCAAGTCGAGATAAGCTGATTTTGAGTTATTGTTGCGTCTGTAGTCTTCATATTTGAAAGTACTCCCGGTCAAAATCTAATTTGAGTTATTGCTACCTCCGTAGTCTGCATATATTAAAATACTTCTGGTCAAAATCTAAATTAATTTGTGTGATTTTTCCGGAAGTTATAGCACTATAACTTGCGATTTATCTCTTTAAGACTTCTAATCTTATTTGAAATAATAGCTTAATTTAGATTATACTTTGGTATATCTCAACTTAAATATATTACTTATGCTGTGTATAAGAATGTTTGGTTAACAAAAAATTTCCCAATTTAACTATAAAACAAATAAATTTCTGAAAATCGAATTAAACACTTAAAAGTGACCTGTGATCCATGACTTAAGCACTTTTTCCTTATTGCCACAGATATATGCCGTAAAATGAGTTTCAGATGCAAACTTTTAAAAGCCCAATACATGTATATCTTCTTTTCATCCCCTCACTGTTGGACAGTGTAATTGAGTAAAAATCAACCAAAAATCAAACTGTATGTCGTCGAAAAGCAATATTTGCTGAAATGCGGCACTCTCTCTTAAAGTTTGCAGGAAATGGATTTTCCTGTTAACTTGGCGAATGCCAAAAATAATCACATGTATTCGCTGTATGGGCCTTGGAGTAGTTGGAAACTGACCTCAATGTTCATCGAAAATCCGTCTTCAGCGACAAGGCAAATTTCTTAATTAATGTGTACGTCAACACCAAACTTGCAAAATAATTCACATGAGATTCAAGAGCTGCAAATTCAATTTACGTACTCCATTTGGTAATTATCATTGAGTGGTCCAAGTGTGAAAAATCCTGGCCTGAAGATGTGAAGCTTTTGATATACAAAATAAAAACCACTTAGAAAAGGCTTTTTGCAGTAAAAAAGCTTTAAGCTTTATTTCGATATATCAAACTATGAAAGTAAATTTTGCATTTCATTTTGAATACTTTCCTTATAACGAGTTTGTTTTTTTCATATCACGTTAGTCAAACTATCTTTCCAATATATTGCTAAAGTGTTGTGAAAAAAATACAATAAGAAGTTTTCTTTGTTTTTTCACTCACACTAATAGTATGTATAAACTCTAAAAATTTTCTTTTTGTTGCCATTCTACAATATGCTTCATTTTTACCAATATTTTTTTATATTATTATTCGAAATGAAAGTGGGTCAAAGTATGTGGTAATTGTAACAAAATCAGAAGTAAAAAGAAAAATAAAACCGTATTTGTATTATTGCCAAAATAATTTTTACCGCAATTGGTGAAAAAGCGAACAAACAAAACTCCAGACAAAAATTTGTAAAAACATATAAAAAACTTTTACTTAAATTAAAATATAATAAGTTAGAAAATAAAAAGAAAATAAATGCTGCAGTTGAGAATGCTTTCAAAAGTATAAAGTGTTATAAACAATAGTTAAATTAAAAAGTTTACTTCTGAAAGAATTTTTTTTCATTGCATTTTCTACTTACTGCCATTAAGATGATCCTCACGCGTATAATAACGCGCACGATGTTTGGAATAGCAAATGGCAATAGAGATTATGATTATGGCAATTAGAACGAAAATAATGCCACCCAGAACTGCAAGTGTATTAAGGCCACCTTAAAAGAAAAATTAATAGAAACAAACATTAAATATTTTATTTTTTTTTATTTTTAGTTCACAAATTCAAGATATTTATATAAAAGCATTTCAATGTTGCTACCTATTCCTTAATAAATTCAAAATCTCCTCACACTATTTTCTTTAATAGTAAATCCAGTACTGAATCAAATGACTTGTTTAAACTTTTTGTCATTATTTCAAATTATCTTATTTGAAATTTAAAAAAATATTGATTTTGGCGAAAGAACTCAGATTTAATATTTTTTGTTATGTTTTATAAATTCGATCTAAAACACAAGAGTGTTTCAGATATGATATAAGTAGCTTGAGAGTCTGGTTAAGCCCATTCACATACGGATATAAATGCATCAATAAAAAAGGGTCTCCCGATAAAGGCTTACGAAATTTCACAGATTATACTGGACAATTATAGCGTTCAACAACAGTAGCAAATTTCTTCATTTCTTTCATTTTAGTAAAATGAGTGTTGGCAACTCACTCTAATTTTCATCGCCAAATTATTTTTAGCGATGAATCGAGACCCATTTTTGGATCAATGAATACGTCAACCAAATAACTCCAATAATATCAAAGAGCGTCGAATGCATTCCGAAAAAGTCAATGACCCTTATTCCAGTTGTCAACATCGATAACACCTTAACACAATACCAAGAAATTGGAGCTTGTTTACTCGCTCTCGAGAATAATTTTGTGCTAATGACAATCTATTTCCTTTCTCTAAAGTCTAAAAGATAGCATAAACATGCCAACAGTAGTCAGTTGTTTTCGACAATGAGCACACAAGCCCCAATTTTTTAGTATTATGTTAAAGTGACGTCGATCTCGACAACTGGAATAAGGGTGACTTTTTTCAGAGGATTTTGGTCTGGGTATCACAGTTAAAGGCAAGCCCTCTGGAACGATTATTAGCCCTAGTTTATATTATGCAAGTCTTATTGCTAAACTAATTAGTTTGAGTGGGAGAGAGACGAGGGGAAAAGAAACGATAATTCAGCTTCATGTACTGTAAATACGTTTTGCTTTGTTATTCGTAGTGTTAAGAAAGTACAAAAGCATACACATAACTATGCATAAAAATATGAACTGAAAAATTAAAATTGCATTGTATGTACGCCGATGAAAGTTCAAAGAAGAAAAAGTTATAAGCTTACCAATAAGACTGCACTAGTGTGAACTGAGACTTACCAATTTTTTTTTAAGCCACTTCATGCCGCAATAGACTCCCTGCACGAGCGATGTGAGAGCCAACCATCCCATATGTAGTAGGTGGTGCAAAATGGCCACCTTGATTGTGGGATTTGACCTTGTTAAAGTATAATCACATTTAGCAAACGTTTGCCCGAATAAGCGTAACGACTACAACTTTTTTATTCAGACACGTGTTTACTAAGCAAAATAGTTTCTAATAATATTGGATTCTTTGTCTGTTAGTTATGTATGAAGATATTTAACTTAATACACACTTGTCTGAATCAGAAGGTTTTTTATTAGTATTTAGTGGTTTCGCTTATTTGGGCAAATGTTTGCCAATGTGGCCATTTCACACCACCTGTAAATGGGATGACCAGACTGTTAAATCTCAGACTATTATACAAGTATAAAGACTTCCATCACATTTTGCGAGAAAGAAATCTAATAACATTTGAATTGAAATTTATTCGCTGGTGGTTAAGCATTGTCTATTATATATCCCATGGGTGCTTTGCCAAATCATCAATAGACTTTCACCACATCGAATAAATTTCAATTAAAATAAACTAACGGCAATATGACAAATAATAAATTTCCTAAACTAATAACATTTGTTTCGACTGTCAACAAATCTAATGTGAAATGACATTTTGTGTTCACAGCATCACATCTCAAATAAATACACAAGCAGCTGTTCAGATACCTAAAAAATTTCTTTAACTTTTAGATATGGCTTACACGAAACATATTTAAATATGATAAAAAATATTAAAATTTTAGAGCCGGTTTAAAACGAAGCAAAATACCACGCGGTATCAAAGTAGTCAATTGGTTAATTTTTTGAGTTTGTATAAATCTTGACCAGATAAAAAGTATTATCGTTTAAAGAAATTAAAAAAATTTTCAAATCTTTTGGGATGTAAATTTTTATCGTAATTATTATTTGTCATGTCGCAAGGAAATATTTGACATGTATTTACACAAAGTAAAATAGTGTGAATAGCGTCTGAGTATTACTGTACCTTTATACTTTTTCTTGTGTACCAGAGTCATATGTACCAGACTCATGGAAAATTGGACAGCAGCACAATTTTATATTCCATACATAATGTCATCGATGGGAATTCAAAACAACAAAACAATTTGATAATATCTCACCCAGACTTTTGTCATATATGTATATGTAAATATACACTATGACTCAAAATAAAAGTTGTCGTATCAATGAAAAAATCATAAGCATTTAATTGAAATAATTTCTAGCGTTAGAGAGAAATCTTACTCAAAATCTTACTCTTACAAAAAGAGAATCTTACTCAGGATACTGTGGCAGCCAACTGGATACACAGGTCCAGTTCAATCAATTGAATGTGTTTACTAATTTGGCGGGAGCTTTTTATTTTTTGTCGTTAAAGAGAAGTGACACTCAGGCAAGGAATCCCTACTACTACTAATAGGTGTTACCTTCTTTAGGAAATGGATAGTGAGAGAGAAGACAGGTGGTGAACGAAGAGATAGAGAAAAGCTTTAGTTTTTAATAACTCTGGGTTTTGTAAGTTTTTTTTTTTTAACAACGCAGAATTGCAGCGCCTCTGGTGTCAATGAGGCGTACGAAACTGTGTCTAGTAGCTATTTTATTGGTTATTTTAGGACAAAACAAAATCTTACGTTTGATGACATCTGTTGGTACATCAAAAATTAAAATTTACATCGTGATATATATATGCCACTAGTGACTGAATTGACTGAAGAAATTGGAAAATACGCAAATAAATATTTAATAAAACTCGAGTCTCATCCTAATCTCTTGGCTCGTAATATCTTGAATTTTACTGGACATATTCGCTTAAAAAGAGGGATACTAAGGGTCTAATTCGCAATACCGCAGATGAAACTTTTTGAAAATAGTTTTATAGATCATTCTTGTAATAATAATTACTATCACTAAATTTGTGTTCGGCATTGGTCAGGCCCATTAATTAAATATAGACCTAAGATTTTATTACTTATTGTTAGTTCATTTATTTTTGAAGATACAGTAAATAAATATAAATTAAAAAAAAAATTACTTTGCCGATTATTATGATCCCAGCAAAAAGTTACACATTAGCATAAGAACTATAATAATGGCTTACTTTTCTGATTTCCAAATTTCGTTACTCGCCTACAAATCACATTACCTAAAATCTAAAAAAATGATGTACAAGTTGCTAAATGAGAAGAATGTTTATTTTAGATAAAATACATTACGGGAACAAGTTGGCAAATAAAAAAAGTAAGTTCTTCTCAAGAATCGATTATTTTAGTCTCACGCTTTGTTAAAATTATTAAGTTGGTAATCCAGTAGGGAAGAGCTTCCACCAAAAATGCTTAATTCCAAACTCGACTACCTGTTTTGAAATTTTTTGCTGGGATACACTATAACGATGGAGGAGGGCGATTTATTTTAGTGACCAATGTCTATGAATTCATCAATTGAATTTTCCTACAACAACTGGTACAAAGGGACACTAATGCGCATCAGAAATTTGTGTAGTATTGTTATGTAATGACTGTCGAATACTGGGCTCGAATCCAAGGACCTTCGGTGATCAACGTGATCGCTACTTCAGCCAACGCCACCTTCAAATGCAGTTTTGTCACCTTCAAATGCAGTTTTGTTTGTGACAGTAAAAGAGTCATTTGGTAAAGACACAGCAGTGTCATTTATCGGAGTTATCGGAATCTCAATTTGAGTTCTTAACAAACTGTTCGTATTTTGATTATAAAAACAAGAGTGCAAAGCATTGGAAAGCAGATTGATTGCCACAAATAAGTACATTATTAGATGATATTAAAAGCCAAGTAGTCAGTATTGCACTCAAAGCATGGTGCTACTGTAGAATATAGATCTGCATAGATATATCTGTTTGCACCAGTTTTGCATGTGTTCGTTCTAGTATGTACAGATACTGTATGTTACTCAGAGTTTCTGTTACTAGTCATGTTTTATACTCGATTGTTTTTCTTTGATCAAGTCTGGGGGCAAATTACGGCACTCGTTATCGAACGAAATTACGAAATATTTCAATAGAGTTTATATGGAAATATTTCGTAATTTCGTTCGATAACGAGTGCCGTAATTTGCCCCCTGACTTTATGAAAGAGAGCGAGCAAAGACGAAAGAAGAGTGGTGATTTGCTTGCATCGATAAGTTATGACTAGTAACAGAAACGCTCGATAACATATGTACCTATACATATCAGAACCAACACACGTAAAACTGGTGTAAACTGTTATATCTGTGCAGACCTATACTTTAAAATATACAGTGCAAAATACATTTGAACCATTAAGAGTGCACATTTGTATAATTTCACTGATCTCTCACTATAAAAGGTGATACTATAAATGACTTGGAATACAAAATATGCTTCTCATATTTAGTTTTATTTATAAAACTTAAATTATTATTTTTTTCTCCCATAAGACCACTTTCGTTCGTATCAGATGTAAATACAAATGAAAGCAGGAAAAAACTGTCATTTAACTGCAAACAATTTTTTTTCAAATTTACAAATATTTTGTGTTACATTTTCACTTTGCTCTACATTTTAAGAAGAAAAATTATTAACACATTAAATCTTGCTTACCTCTCTCAAGAAAATTTTCGTGTGATGTACTGGCTGCATTTTGCTCCTCATCCGTTATATAATCCAAACAACGATCCAAGCCATTTGTATCTATGTCCGTTATTTCAGCACCCCTTAGAGTTTTGGGTAAAAAACAAATTGGATATGTTTCCCATTTCCATTGCAGCTGCAACCATAAAATATATAAAAAAAATAAAAGAAAAAAATATTAAAAATTGTAAATCATCAAAACTCGTTGTAAAACAAGGATTATAAAAATATATATAAAAAGATACGAATAGCAAGAAGAGTACAACAAAGAAAATTTACTAAGACTTGCGCGATAATAATTTCTTATTATACGAATATTTCTTACTATTTTCATATAATTTGCATAAAATTTATGCAGCTTTTGTTGTGTATGAAAATTTAAAAAGAAATAAATGTGAGGAAGCAAAACAAAGTTTTTATTTTATATTAATTTTAAGGAAAATAATACAAGTTTTTCCTTTAAAATTCCATGAAAAGGTATGAAGATTTAGTTGTATTTATTGCTGTTTTAAATCAAAATATAAAAAGTAAAAACAAGAAAGGTTTAGGATTTTTTTCTATTTTCATGTTATTGTTGCTGGGCAAAATAGTTTTGTTTCGGAGAATTTAATTTTATTTATTTTATATCCATATTTCGAGCATACGAAAATAAAAAAGTTTTAATGACTGCTTTTGGTAGAGAAGACTAAAAATAATACATGTGTTTCGATTTTTTGGAAGCTTTTATCTAAAGAAGTACTTCACTTTCACTTTTAACATATTCGAAGAAGGGTCAAAAAACACTTGTAAATATAAGAAAATCCGCATTTAAGTACTAGCTTTTTTTTAACTAATAAAACAAAAAAATAGAAACATGCTTAATATTTTGGAGTTATCAGATAATTAAGAGACATTTGGACTGATAGTCGCCTTTAATTCAAAATATTTTCGAGATCGGAGAAATAGTGCTTTTATTTTCCCATCACATTACGTGTAATGAAACTATTCGATTTGGAACCTTATGAAATATTATCGAGTAAGCAACCATTGTCCATTGTTGGTTTTGAAAATATTTTCAAGTTCTTGTATGTTTTGCACAGCAATTTGTGGCAAAAAAAATCGGTAGTCTGGTCTCAGACAAGTTTTAATTTTCTTGCACAGCAATATCATGAAGATAGTTTTTTTTATTTATGTAGGAGTTTCCAAAATCTCATGTCCAAATCATTATTTTAAACTCCAATTATTTTGCCAGCAACAAAAAATATTACAGCACGAGCTAACAAATTTTGGACAAAACTACCGGTTACTGATTTTCGAACTTTCTAAGTCTTCAACACCACTGTTTTTAATATTTCAGTTCACAAATGACAAAAAAAAATTTTACTTGTGATTTTTATGAGCAATGTCGAAATAAAAAATTGCGTGTAATGTTAATAACTCTGGGCATCCCTTCCCAGCATAGGCTTTCTATACGCATAACTTTTACCCCGATTAAAACTGACTCACAGTTTATTTCTACGTGTACATGTTTCTCAGGCTGGGTTTAACGTAACCACTAATTACTAATGAAAAACTGTTTGATTCAGACATGTATTTATTGATTTAGGCCCTTATTTGAGTTGCACTCCATATCGCGTCTTCGATGGCTATCGCACATCGAAAATCGAAAGTTCAATTCATATTATGAGCATCGAAAATTTCGTTGAGCAACGAATTTTCTATCGCAGAGAATTTAGCTTTCTTAGCCTTAGATAGTTTCCAATCATGTTGGATTCTATAAAACTGTCTATTACTCGTAGTTATGTATGAAACTGTTTAACTTAGTAGATACATACGTATCTGAATCAAACAATTTTTCATTAGTAATCAGTGGTTACGCTTTCTTTAGCACATGACACACATGAAATGTCAGATGTAAGTTCAGCCTTAGTTTCAAATTATGTAATGCAAATATTCTTTCAAGAAAAAATATAGAAATAAATATAGTTATATAAAAGTAAAAATAACACAAAAGCATTGCAAAACAATATTAATTGAATTTGCTTTTGTTCTAATTTTAAACATAAATGTAAATTTAACTTTAGTATTTCAGTCTGCAACACTGGTTTCTTTGCCAACTTTAATTACTTACCTGACGAACAACATCAATTAATTTTCCCATGTGACACTCATCACATATAAGAGGATTATTATCAAGTCTTACATTGCGTATGGCCTGTATACGAAAAACGATGTCAGCATTGATGCCATGCAACTGATTTCTGGAAAGGTCTAGAAACTGTTAAACATAACACAAGGTTAGAAATGGTATAAGGACAATTTAACGTTGTTAGTAAGTAACATAATTAATATTTTACACAAAACACATGACAATAACACAACCTGAATATTTGTATGTACTCGTATACTGCAGATTTACGCTGAGTATATTTTATTTCCAAAGAAAATATTTAAAGTTTGAAAGGACGATACATAAATCCTCTTACAAACACATTAACAGAGCGACAAAGCTTTCTAAAAACGTTAAAAGTTTAAAAAATAATAAATAGTCTATTTATTTATGTAAAAAAAATATAGAGGCCTTATAAAAGCTTAATGAGAAACATTTTGTATGAAAATCTGAAATTTTTTATAATTAAAGCTGGTAAATCGTTAAAATTTAAAAACTTTTCTATAATTATTTTATACTTATATCAAATTTATTGTAATATTATTATATATAGAATAATAATGTAATAATATTCTTTCTTATAAGAAAGAAAATACAAATTTGTATAGTGTCATACAAAATTTTTTCGAAAATGCCATTTTAATTGTTTTTACTATTTTTGAATTTAATAAAGTTTTAGATTTTTTTATTTCTGGTCTGTGTTTCCTTCATTGAGTACACCTGAACTTTACGCAGAACTTGTAGGAACTTAATTTTACGAAGTGAACAGTGAGTAATTTCGAAAAAAAAAGTTTGAAACTCGGTATAAAATTCGTGCAATATGTACAGAAAAAAATCTATGGCATGCGATGTTAATATTAACATCGCCCACTGAGAAAACGGAGAACAAAATTTTGTACGAATCACTGCAAGGTTTTTAGGAATAAGCTTTTGAATTAAATAAATGCAGAAATAAATAAAATTTTCTGAGCTTGTATACCTAAAATATTGACCTTATGAAGATGTTCACCCTTATTCCAATTGACAACATCAACGTCACATCAGTACAATATCGAAAAATCGGGGCTTGGCCGCTCGCTCCCGAGAACAATTAATTGCTAATGGCAGTCTTTACAATGGGTAGACAAACCCATTGTACCCAATGGGGAAAATTGCAGCCAACTTTATTCACTCAATATAAATATTATAAAAGTGATAATTTTTTTGTAATAAAAAGATTAGTTGAGCAGGAACTTGGGTGTGTGCTACATTACTTTAAGGACATTATTCCCTAAATAAAAATTTATGTAAAAATATACAATTATTTTTTATTGCTACTGTTATTATTTTTCATTCCTTCTGCATATTTTTAATCTTTCTTTTGTTTATGATATATTTTTGTATCGTCTTGTCTTTGAATGAAAAAAGCCGCAGTTGTGATTCTTTACAACAATTATTATTTATTGTCTATGCTAGAAGGTTCGTGCATTTGCTTTGTGATTTTGTTCCAAACATTATATACAACACATATTTTTTCATATATTTGTTTTTATATTTATTAAGCTTGAGATCTTGTTTTTTTAAAAAAGAATTGACAAATTTTATTTAGATTCCAATATTTCGTTGCCACGATGGATAACTTCTTCAGGGAAAATATGTTTGTATAATAATTGACAATGAAAAAATATTTTTTATAAAAAGGCGGTAAATCAAAAAACTCAAAAAAATATAATATGAAGTTTGTTAGACATTGAAAAAATAGTATTGTAACTCAAATTAACACATAACAAAAATTATTTTAAATGTTGATGTCTGTTACAGTTTGAAAAATGTTTTACATTCTGTTATCTATTAACTAAATGTCTATAACATTGTGCAACATTTAGTGTATCTGTTTTGTAGTTTATTAGTTGTGTTGATGGAACTTTTATAATATGTAACATTTCTAACATATATCTACGTCTGAAATTATTTTCTTTATCCAAAACCAATGTTTAATTATTAAAATTTAAATAATGATTTTTGTCTCTGCAATGTATTGTTAATGCTGTTTTTGGTGTGGGAGTAATGTGTCTGTATTTTTGATCAGACTTGTGCCCAGAAATCCTAGTTTTTAATTTATTTTTTGTAGTACCTACATATACCTTATTACAATTTTCACTACCATTACCTCCACATGGTATTTTATATACTGAATTTGACATTTCTGATTTGTCTATTCTATCTTTTGTTTTGCTAAATAATCTATTTAATGTGTTATCATTTTATGTGCTATTATATATTTTTTACTATCATAAATATTTGAATTTTGAATTCTTTCAGACAAAAGAGGAACATAAGTTAGTGATTTATAAATCTTTGGTTCAGTAACTATTCTTCTGTTCAAATTATTGCAGTTTTTATATTGCCTTATTAATCAATATATCAAACTGTAACAGACACCAACATTTAAAATAATTTTTGTTATGAGTTTATTTGATTTAAATTACTATTTTTTTAATGTATAACAAACCTCATATTATAATTTTTTGAGTTTTTTGATTTACCGCCTTTTTATAAAAAATATTTTTTCATTGTCAATTATTATACAAACATATTTTCCCTGAAGAAGTTACCCATTGTGGCAACGAAATAGTCTTTTATAATAATAATTCTGTTATAAAAAACAAGATCTCAAGCTTAATAAATATCAAAACAAATTAAAAACAAAAAGATCGAAGAAATTTAAACAAATATTTTTTCATATATTTTTCAAACTATTGTATAATACTTTCATTTAATTTTTCTATTTTAAAAACATGACAATAATATTTTTATTTTTCACTATCAAAGGCACCAACCATTTTTAAAGAAATTAATTTAGAGAATTCAAAAACAAGAATTCAAAAGTATTTTCAAGCAAAAACGTCCTAAATCTTTTTAGTCCTCGTCTATACTTGCAATTTGTTACTGCAATTTCTTAAAATTCTGCTTTGAAATTGCATAAATAAATGTCCACATTATGAAATTCTAATTTTGCAATTATGCATTAAAAAAATTCTATTATACCACGAGTTTCTCTGAAATATTAACAATTCTACATACTTTTTAATATATGTATGTTTTGTTTTTCATACAACTAAAGAAATAATCTTATAAAAAACTTGAAATACAACTAACAACTTGAAATTAACAATTACGAATTTCAGATAAAAAGAAGAGCACATGAAACTGTGTACAGCTCCCCAATCTTCTCACCCCTCTCACCAATAAACCCAATAACTGCTGCAACAAAAGTTGTAAGTCTGTACAGGGACTTACTGAATTAGAGCATTCGACTTAAATCCCATTATTTGACATTTGTTCTTTACCTTCGTTTTCTTAAATATCTGGTACTTATTTTCATTTGTATTATTTTTATTATTACTTTATCGTTGAGAACTTCGAATTCCAAATTTATAAAACTTGTTTAGAAATCATAAATTTATATTTAATATGGTATATGCCAACAACAAACGAATTTTTCTAAAACATTTAACTCTTCCAGAAAAAAAAGAAGAAATAATATACACTACCACATAAAATTTAACGCATTCTTCAATTAAATTAATTTCTTTACAAATAAAATTGATTTCTGCGAAATAGTTTTGTTGCTGGAATTTTCTGGAAAATGCATTTTATCCTTTAAAACCAGAAATATAAAATTAAACCAAATGTCAACAATATTTGTTAAAATGTATTTGGATGTAAATATGCTTGTTTGCCCATACAAACTGTTAAAATTTAAACCAATATCCCATGCGGATGCATGCACCCCAACGAACCCAATGCAATCACCATGTCATGATAAAATTTTTTCCATAAAAACAACAAAACTGGCTGCATAAAGCAATGAAATTATTTAGAAAAATGTTTTTATATAAAAATGCCAATTAAAGCCAATAAAGTATATTTAGTAAATTTTAAAATTTCGAAGTTTTAAATGACAAGTATGGACTTAAACAATACTCGTATTGTTATATATTTATAGACTCAATAAGCAAAATTTTTTTGGAAATTTGTTTTAAAAACCCTTTAAAAAGTCCCAATAATTTTTATAAATGAGGCGCTATACTTTACGTTATTTTGTAGGTACGAATATTTGCTTTTAAATATAGGAGACCTTAGTCATAAAAAATATTTTTGTTTTGTTAACCTTTATGACACAAAAATTATTTAAAGCCAAAATTATACAATATTAAATTTAGGACACTTTATCACGCAGTAATGATATTAAAAGGTTTTACACACACAATGTTAAATTAATTTAGTGCTGGAATATCCCCGATGTTAACTTTGCTGTTCTTTACACAATACTAAACTTACTCTACTCAACTGGTTGACTCACTGTCAGCTCAACTAATTGAACTAAACTAACTCCACTCTTAGCAGAAGCATCGCCTTTGTTGAACTTAACATAAAGCTTTCAGAATAAAACATACAGCTTATTCAACAGATTCTAAGATACAACATCAGCACATGACCAGGTTGAGTCAATCGACAAGCATAGAAAACACCAATACAAATAAATGACATTAAGTCACTGCTGGCCACTAAGAAAAAAACTAGCGCCAGAGTGCCGAACATCAATCGGCTTTTTATACAAATGAATACACATACGCTTATACATTTCTCTCGTGTTTCTCTTTGTGAGCAGCTATGCATTAAATGATATTTTAAAATGCGCGGAATTGATAAATACAATATTCAAGTTAATGACAAATATTATTGAAATTAAAAATGTTATTCAATAACATGGTTTAATTGAAAATAATTATTGTCTATTTTTTTCTGTGTAGTCCCTGTGGCTACTACCAAAACTGGTGTTAGATGGGTGCTAAGTGCCTAGTATTCAACCAATGCTATTGATGATTAGGATACGCTGACACTTGTTGCTTTTGTCACTCAACAGATGCTATTTCTAAAGCTGAGTTTACATTTGGCATTTCTTGTGTGCCCCATTTGCCAAAAAAAAACATAAGCAACTAATTACTATTGAAAAACTGTTTGTTTCAGACACATATTTATTGATTTAAGCAGTTTCCAATCATGTTGGGTTCTTTAAAATTGTCTATTAGTTATGTATGAAACTGTTTAACTTAATAAATACGTGTCTGAATCAAACTTTTTTTCATTATTAATTAGTTGGTTACGCTTTTTTTACGCTTGTGTGGCACATGGCACACAGATGGAAACCCGGCCTAATGGTACCCATTTAGGAAGATGCTGTACAGAGGCTTTTATGCATGGAATCTCTGGGTAAATACTAAATCCATCTATCGTAAGATAAGATGGATCAAAGCACGTCAGTAAGCCGCTTACTCATGGTCAAAGATAATTGTGCTCATAAATTGCAACCTTGCAAACCAGATGCTAAGTACCCACGTAAGTCTTAAGGACATACGGTAACCCGCATCTAAGACAGTAAAATTAAGACACATGAAAGATTTAATAAAGAGGGTTATCAACATTGATACTTGTAATCATATGGTATAGTTTAATTTTTCTTTTCTTCTTTGGAAAATCACAATTTTTAATAAAAAATATTTTATTGTTGTATTTGTATTGTATTTTATTTAACACCATTAGACTTTTTCCTTTGGGGTTTTTTGAAGTCGATGGTTTACGCGAATAAGCCGACGACGACTCAAGCCTTAAAAGAGGAAATTGGACGCTACATTAATGAAATACCGCAGCATTTATGCAAAAAGGCCATTGAAAATTTCATTAAAAGATCGCGTGTGTGCCAGCAAAGCCGCGGCGGCCATCTGCCCGATTTGTAGTTCCACACATAACCTCATTTTGTCTACTTTACGATATAATAAAGTTTCACGATTTTTTTTTAAATATCTGTGTTTTATTTAAAATTTAAATCTTGCGTTCTTGTTGGGACACCCTTTATAACAATTAAAATTCCTGAATTAAAATTTGTGTCACTTAATAGCACGGTTATTCATTTTTGGTTCAGTAGAATCTTTTTTTTTAGTTTATCCAATAAAAAATATGAAAAATTCAAAACTGTCCTGTTATATCATTATTGGCGTGAAGTAGGGGAAATGATGTTACATAACGTGCTATAACTGGCAAAAAAGTTTAAGCGACATAATTTTTGAACTTAATTTTTTGACCAAAATCGATTATAAGCCATCGTAAATAATCGATTTTCGTCAAAAAAAAAAAAAAAAAAAAAAAAATGGGTTCCAGAAATGTGTCTGTTAAGTTTTTTTTTGGCGGTTATAGCTCGATATAATAAAAAAAATAAATAAATCTAGTCAAACGACTTTCGAGAAAATAAAACCCCGGCATGATGGATTTTATGAAAATTTTCAAAAGATAATAACAATTCATTAGATTGACTAGCAAAGACTTTTAATACAAACTTGTCTTCAAAATCTTTGAGTTTTTATATAACATTTAAGACTTACAAAATTATTAATGCATTAGAATTCTCTAATTCTATTCTCTTACGCTGCACCCCTAAGTTTTGTAAATTTTTTCCAATTTAATCATAAATCTGTGGCAATAAGGAAAAATTGCTTAAGTCATATTTTACTGTTTTGCAGGAGAGCACACTTAAGCGATCAAGTCGATTTTCAGAAATTTTTTTCTTTTGCAGTTAAATTGCAAAATTCTCTGTTTAACTTTATTTTTTTAAGCAAACATCGTTCTACATACTATAAGTAATACATTTAAGTTGAAATATTCCAAGGTATAACCTCAATTAAGCTATTATTCCAAATGAGATTTGAAGTCTAAAAAAGATAAGTCTCAAGTCCTAGTGCTATTACTTCCTGAAAAATCACACAAATTAATTGAGATTTTGACCAGGGATACTTTCGAATATGCAGATTACGGAGGTGCCATTAACTCAAAATCAGCTTATCTCGACTTAAGCACTTTTCCCTTTTTGCCACAAAAATATTGTTAATTGTCATTTAAGTTGACAAATGAAATGGAGGGCTCACGTAACTTGAAGGTCAATTACATTTTCTAACTGCTTCCGTAAAAGAAAATACCAAAAATGCTCGCCATGCTGAAAATGCTCCAAGAAAACAATTAACTAAATAACAAATTTATTCATTAATTTGTTGCAGCAGAATATTTTTACTACCAAAGATGGTTAAATATAACTAAAATAAAATACCAAGCTATCAAAAATGATTTTTTAATTTTATGTATCGATAATATCTACAACACACACGCATACATACATATTCATTGCAATCTTTTATATATAAATGGTAAAATAAAGAGAAAACACAAATTTAAACTTCTACTTAACAAGTCTTTTAGTTTGTCATATTTTTCTGTGTTTTCTTTATAAAATCTCGTATGAAAAATAAAAAATAAATTAGTTGTAAACTTAAAATAATAGAATAAAATAATTATATCTTTCATTGTTCTGGCGTTGCCTTATATAAAATTCTTGATATTTTATAAATTTTTTATATTTATTTTCCCAAAATTTGCTGTTGTATTTTTAAATTTGGTCCATTTGCAAATAGTTTCATAATACATCTGGATTTAAAAAAATAAAATATATTAAAAAAATAACTTGGTGTGTTAAGCCAAACAAAAGCTGTATTACCATAGTCAAAATATAAAAAAATATATATATGTATATACAAGCTGTCACACTTAGTTGCTATTCGAACATGAATACTTCGAATAATCGAATAAAATTTTTTTTTTCATTTTAAATTAAAAGTATAGTTATTAAAAATTGCTTTTATAAAAAACGAAACAAATGCATTATTTTCACAGTTTATTTGAAGTTAGTAGGCCGGTGTTGTTAAATAGAATTACTTTTAATGGGAACAAACGAAATGCAGGGTGTTGCAAAATTTTGTTATCTGGGGAGCATTGTAGCCACAAACGAAGACTCCGTAACCATATAACAAAGAAACAATATGTTCAGCAAATAATATTTTCACTTGTAAATTTAATTGATTAAATTAAATTTTTAATTACCTCAATTAACTCCAGTGTAAAAATTTAATTTATATTATCAAATATTTTACATATTTATATTATCAAATGTAATTGAATTTTTAATTAATATTATAACATTTTTTATGCTACTTTTTTGTAGAAACTATTAAGACGTTAAGCATATAAAGAAGCGTTCAAGATGAGAAAAATATAGAAACTTAATCGGGTATTTTCTTGCTTCCGAATTATTTTCACAAATGTTTTTTTTAAAATGCTAAAAAACATTGATTGCATTAATTGTCTTGGCATGAGAATGTAGAAGAGTTTGAATTTTCCCAATATCAATTTAAACGTCTTTAGCATGTGTTTTATAACTGGAACTCACAAGAAAATTAAGAAAAAAATCGCAAGCCAAAACATAGTTGAATATGTTAAAATTCCTTTTTGGTTTATCACCAATATTTGTTAGTTAATGAAAGTAAAAAATAATCTATTACAAACTTAAACAATCAATTAAATTTAGATATTGAGCGATTATTTTAAAATAAAGCAATAAATTGGTTAACGCGAACATATATTTTGTTTTTTTTAATATTTTCTATTGTTCCGAAAAAATATCCGAATAAAACTTTAAAATATTCGAAAAAGCAAATATTTGAATTGACAAATTTTTACAACTTTTGCTTGAAAAACTTTAAGCTCGAATAATTTGACAACACTAGTAGTTACTTCTACATACATACATACATAATGCTTAAATACTCAGAACACACATATGAAAGCAAAGGAGAAATTGTGGGGAGAAATGCACTCGAAGTAAAAATAGCAAATATAAAAAAAAAAACAAACAAAAACTAAGTACAAATACAAGTACACAACAGGCACAGAAGGACAAACAAATGCGTAGATACAAAGTATGAGAAGAAATGTACATAGTCGTTGACATATACCAGCATCCATATAAATATACTAGTCAAACTGGATGCACTGCGCTACACCCACTTTTATGAGGGTGACCTTCTCCACACTAGAGATGGGCGCGTGTCGTGTTTTTTTTTCGTGACACGAACACGCACGATTCAACACGTAGTGTTAATGTCAAAAATTCTGATTTCGTGCGTGTTTGTTTCGTATCGTATTCATCAACATTGACACGAAAAACACGAAACAAAATCGTAGCAACAGAGAAATGCGCATAGGACCCAGCTAAACCCCTCAATAATCAACTTCAATGTATTTTTAATAAAAAAAATATTTTACTTAATAAGTAAAATATTAATTTGGGATTATTAGTGCGTTTAAAAAAATTTTAAACTTAAATTGTAGCAATTCCCATAAAAAAACACTGATTAAAAACGATTTTTTGTTATTGTATTTGATTTCGTGCGTGTTGCGCAGTTTCGTGTTGGTATAGTATTCGTCTTCGTGCGTGTCGTGTTTTAAAAATTAGATACGCGCACATCTCTTCTCCACACGCCTCTTTCTACATATCGTTAGCTAAAATGCAAAATCATGTAAATACACTTTTGTAAAATTTATAGAAGAAAGAAAAAAATAAATAAAATTATTCAAGTGACTGACTAGTTTCTTTATTTTAATTTTTATTTCAGCTGATTTTTGTGATAAAGGTTTGAAGATTTGAAGGGATATGTATTTCAATGTAATACTCAATAATTAATTAATAATGCGATTTTGCAGTTTATGTTAGTTACGTGGTTTTTCCTTCCAACAGAAGATGTACCATTTCATAGTAAGAAATATAAAAATCGAGGGTTTTTAATATAATTTTTACCTATATATAAGACAATTAGCAATAAATTTCTAAGGGAAGCAGCATTATCTTCAAATGTTTTTAATGCCGACAGAGAACATACATTTTTTTGGATAAAAAAATTATTTGATTTTATAAAGTCGGCTCCTTCGAGCTCTATACAATTTGTCAAACGTTTTTAGAATTTTTTTAATCTTCGAAAAAAAAGGTTTGTCGAGGCCATGTTTGCGAGGTGGTTTCATCGATGGAGTCAAATATTTTTCCAAAGAGCCATTTGTCTAAAAAAAAATATTCACTCCGGAGTAAAGGGAGTACGAGAAAGAAATTTATGTCCCAACTTTGGGAGTTTTGCAATGAAAATTGTAGATGTGTGCATCTTTGAATTATTATGTTGGAAAATTTTTATTTGAGGTCTTTTCACATATTTATGCACGCAATTCTCAAACATTTTATACGGAGTTTTTTTATTTGTCTCAAGAATTTTTTGGTCTACTGACGAATTATTTTAAGTAGAAAGCAAAAGCATTTAGAGATTGCATAAGCACACCTATTGAAAAAACAGTTTAAAATCAATAAAATATATTGAATTAATAAGAACCATTATTGAAAGTCTAGTCATGTTGAAATTTCTTATTTCAATATGGAAAAATATTAATTTGCAGTATTAATTAATTAATTTTATATATTTTTAAGTACCGCAATATACATTTTCTATTATATCGAAAATTATTGAATTTATATGACGCGTTCTTATTTTTAAGTGCAGATTTTCCCTGAGTGCACCAGCAGCCTTAAATTCTTCAGGAACAAATTTGTTTCATGCCTATAGCTATTGATTTTTATTAGTCTTAAATTATTTTGTTTGAACTTATTTTTGTTTTTCTCTTTATAATGCGATACGAAATTTCGCCTAATCGAATCATAAAGAAAGCAACAAATAATTTCGCACAAAATAATTAAAAACTAACTAATATTAAAAGTTAAGAGTATAGGCTTGTAGCAAAATTAAACAAATAATTTAAAAGTAACAACCCGCAAAAAAAGTTATCTTTAATAGAATAAAAATAAACAAGTTAACAGACATTTGTTTGATTGGTAAAGAACAAACGACACGAAGACAATGAATGGTAAATTTGAGCTTTCATTACATAAAAAGCTTTCAATGATTGTAGTAAGATGAATCAAAACAATTCACATATTCCATTTGCATTGCAAAATATGAGGTTAGAGCTGAAGTTTATACCAATTGATCACAACACACATTATACCAACCACAAAAACGCTTATGATGAAGGAAGGAATGGTCGCTTTTGGAAACATCATGTTGTTTTGTCATAATATTTTAAAATTGTCTTCAGTGCAATTTGTTCCTTAAAAATTATCGCATGTAATTTGCCTTACAGAGTTATACGAACCTAATCAAATGATAAAATTCTTAGAGCCTATGCCACGATGTCGACAACATTCGACTTGTCAAATTAGGAATGAAATTAGTAGTGTTTATACAGGTACTGAATGACATTTGAGTTGATTTCGCAAACATTTTATTCACTGCGGCAGACATTGAAGTACTTTTTTCAGTTGAATAAATTCTTTGTTACACTTATATACATTTTTCTTTCAGAAATTGTTATAAATACATATATTAATTTTCAATTTTCTTTTAATTTCATATTGAATTTAAAATTTTTTATTTCTTTTAATTGTTTTTCGCATAGTTGTAAATTTACTCATGTTTGGAAAAAAGTAGTTTTAGTACAAAAACAGAGTTGTATGTTGTAATTTCTTCTTAATTTAATCGAAATTAAGTAAAATAACTTAATTTAATTATTATTTTTCGAACTTCATTTGTTTCTATATTTATGATTTGAACAGGCTAAATTTCGTAGGGCTTTTTAATCCAAATTACATGTGATAATTGTTAATAAACAGGGAAACCTCAAATATGCAATTGCATGTTTTTTCTTGTGTGACGTATTAATGGGAAGATAAGATATTTATCCATTTCAGATCTTTTAATGAATTTTGGCATCGATTTGTTAGTGCATATTTTTGCATATTTTACCCTTTAAAGCATGTTTTTGCATATTTCAGTCTTACACGCATATTTTTAGCATTTTTCGAATTTTGAGAGCATATTTAACGCTTTTAGGACATACTTCAATACTGTATAGAATTTTTTATTATTTTAATATGCTATAAGCTATTTATCTGTTGGTTAAACTATTTTTGTTTTTTATTAACTAAATCTCATTTCTAATGATATAAATTATACATTTTTCTAATTTTTTGCGGCGTTATTACGGACGTTAGTTTCAATAAAAATTTGGTTTTGCTATTTGTGCCGGACTCTGCCCAGATTACATGAATATTGGCAATGTATAAAAGTTCATTAGGATGTGACAAGCAGCGATTTTTAAATGAAAATCTAGGTCAATATTTTATTATTTATTGCAATGATAATTATAAATAAAAAGCTTGTCTTATTTATCAAAAATATAGTTTCAATGTTTTAATTCTAATATGGTAATCTCTTTTGAAGTTGAAGTTAAATCTTTACGGTCGCATACAATAAAAATTTATTTGTATTATTGTATTATTTGCAACAACACAGATCACCCCTAAATAAAATCAGACTTAAAGAATGTACTAAACGACTCAAAGAGCTGCTATCATCGGAAAAAACTGCACTACTGGAAAAGTATTTAGAAGGTCTTGATGTAACGTCCGCATCTAATTACTCTTTATGGCGCGCTACTAGAAATCTTAAACGACCCGTTGATCTTAAATCACCATTGCGTACTGCGACCGGAGGCTGGGCAAGAAGCGATAGTGAGAAAGTTAACTTATTTTCTGAACATTTAAAATCTGTATTCACTCCCAATTCATGTACGGGTGCTGCTGATTTACCGAGTGTAGTTTCTCTACCCCCTCGTCCCTTAAGGTTTAAGATGCGTGAAGTACACAAAGTAATTGCTGAACTCAACCCGAAGAAAGCTCCAGTTATTGATGGCATTAGTAACAAAATGCTCATGAACTTGCCTCATATTGCAATAAGAATCCTGCTATTTACTTTTAATGCTATTTTAAGAATGCAGTATTTTCCACATAACTGGAAACTGGCCAAGATCAAAATGATTCCAAAGGCGGGCAAAGATCTTACCAAGACTGAGTCATATAGGCCTATAAGCTTACTATCTACAATCTCAAAGCTTTTCGAAAAGCTGCTCATGACTAAATTGTCCAAAATTTTAACTGATAATGGGTGCATCCCGGACCATCAATTTGGCTTTAGAAGTCAGCACAGCACGATTGAACAAACGCATAGACTGGTCCAAGTTGTAAGAAGAACATTTGAAGAAAAGAAGTATTGTTCTGCTCTCTTTATTGATGTTTCTCAGGCATTTGATAAAGTATGGCACGAAGACCTAGTTTTAAAATTGAAGACATATCTGCCAATAAACATTCAAAAGCTTTTGGAAAGTTATATTATTGATAGGAAGTTCACTGTTGTGGAAGGAGAGTTCACGAGTGTGCCCGAAACTATATCTTCTGGTGTGCCCCAGGGTAGTATTCTGGGTCCTGTCTTGCATTTAATATATACTTGTGATATGCCTGTGAGCAATAATATCCATATTTCTACTTTTGCCGATGATACAGCCTGTATGAGTGTGCACGAAAACCCTTATGAGGCATCCCGCAATCTCCAGGAACATATCACTCAGCTGGAAATACGGTTGAACTTATGGAGAATTAAAGTCAATGAACAAAAGTGTGTCCATATAACGTTCACCCTAAGAAGAGATACTTGCTCCCCCATTCGAATCAACAATAATAATATTCCTCAACATTCCCAAGTGAAATACCTTGGTATACACCTTGATCGAAGACTTACATGGAAACATCATATTGACTCTAAGTTAACTCAGATGAAACTTAAGTTAACTCAAATCTATTGGTTGATTGGCAGAAACTCAACACTCAGCTTAGACTGCAAACTTTTACTGTACAAGTCGCTTTTGAAGCCAATATGGTGCTACGGAATTCAGTTATGGGGCACTGCTTCAGCTTCCAATGTCGAGAGAATCCAACGAAGGCAAAACAAAATTTTACGGTTAATAACATCGGCTCCATGGTACATCCAAAATTCTATTATACATCGTGATTTAAATATGCCACTAGTGACTGAAGAAATTGCAAAATACGCAGGCAAATATTTAACAAAACTCGAATCACATCCTAATCCGCTTGCTCGTAATATTTTGAACTTTACTGGACACATCCGCTTAAAAAAGAGGGACACACGGGCTCTTATACCTAACACTCCAGATGGGACTACTTGAAAATACTTTCCCCCCCCCCCCCCTTTTTTTTTTTGATTATCACTACTAATGTATTATTTATAACTACCACTAAGTTTATGTCCGACACTGGTCGGGCCTAATAATTTTTTTTTTTATAGATTTAAGATTTGAATACTTATTGTTAGTTCACATATGAAGATACAATAAATAAATACATGCATTATAAAAAAAAAAATTTGCTTTAGTCAGAATTTGTATGATAATTTTGTTTTAACGTACACTTCAAACCCAAATTATTTCTTTAATATGGCAGTTATTCTTTACTTTTTTTTTTGCTTCCTTTTTTTATTAGAGTTTTTATTTATTTTTGTCTTATTTTATATTCAAATATTGTTGAATTGTTCAATTAATTCATTTACAAACAAGACAATTTATGTTATTTTTATGTGCAGATTTTCAAGTTTTTAGAGCATATTTTCAAGTTTTTAGTGCATATTGAATGAGCTAAAAAACTTTTTTAAGAGCATATTTCTGGTTTCCCTGGTTATCACCATTTTACTAAATTTTCAATAACAACCTACTCTTTTGAATATTATTAGACATGCGATTTTTAAGTATTATACTAATTAAATTACTTATCTTTTAATCAGAAATAATTAAATTAAATTAGCAAATAAGAAATTACAAATTGATTTTTGACATATGTTTGTTTGATATACAGAAATTAGCATATCCTGCACTTCAAACGGGGAGACCGATATTAGAAACAGTATTATAAATATGTACATAAAAGCTAAAGTAAAGAAAGTTTAATAAATTTTACTTTGTATTTCATTTTATGATAAATTATGTAGGGCAACAGCTATTTGTCGTCGAAATTTGTACTTTGTGTTTTGCACTGACATATGAACAACAAAATCATGTAAACTGTTAACAAGCTGCTGCAGCTTATTGCAGTAATTCGGTATACGAGTGCACATGACTGTAAGAAAAACATTTAGCAACAGACATTATTTGCTATACTTATTTTAGACTAAAAGTGTATTGAAAATATTTGTTCTTAGGGTTGTTTTTTATTCACAAGAGTTACTTGAAAACTATAATTTAAATGTAAGCACACATTGTGCATCCTATTTCTGTTCACCTCATTGTACTACTCGTATTTATACTATGTTCACGTTTTCTTTTCTGTCTTTATTTTTGTTTTCATTTAACAGGCGTACTTAATGGCCTTGACATTAGAAAGCTGTTCAAAAGCAACTTTGAGTCATCGCTTGATGAAAATCATTCAATAGCATGGATTTACCTTCAGCGTGTTTGCAGCAGAGTCTTGGGAGAGGATCGAGACGTGGAATCGGAAGCAACAGAATGGGTGAACGAAATGCTGTATTATTTTGAGAAAATCGGCACATCGATGACATTAAAGCTATATTTTTATCATTTTCATTTTGACGACTTTATTTTTAACAACTCCCTACCGAGTGCGATGAACCAGAAGAATGGTTTCATCAAACCACAATGCCCATGGAAAAGCGGTACAAAGAAAAAAAAAACTCGACGCATTGCTTGCAGAGGTAATATCAATTTTATTGATGCATTGTTTTGCATTTCTGTTTTAATTTTTTTTTTCTAATTTATTTCAGGTATATTGGTGGAGTCACCAGATCACCCTGTATGATGTTAATGAAGTATTTGGAGAAGAAAAATCTGATGATGTATGGCAGTCTGGAAGCAATGTGCCTGTGAACACCATAAGTTCTGAATCAAAGTCAAATCGGACGATTCGGACGACGATTTGAATCCACAACTTAAGAGAGTGCGATTTGCAAGTCCAGGGCCATCAACATTATAAACATAAAACGTATATTTTTTTTATTACTTTTGTAATAGTTAGCATAGTATCTCAATGTTGAAGTAAAGCAAAAACAAATGAAATTAAAAAAAAATGTTTGGGAAATTTTTCACTGTTGTGGCTACCTCAGCGCTATCTAAACGGTGTTAAGAATCATTCGTGAGAAGTTTTAATGTTCTATAAAGTTATTATTTGAGATATTAGGTACATTTTTGTAGTGGATCGTTTCCTTGAATTTTGAACGGTTTGCTACCTATGGACCTGAACAGGGGAAAAAGGAGAAAAAATTTAATTATTTAATTTTTTTTTGGGATTTTGATCTTGAAGATGAAGTTTTTTGATTTCACATATTCACAATTTTTGTTCTTTATGACAAGAGCTACAGCTTTTACTCAGAAATTATTTCGAAACTCTGAACGGTCTACAAGAAATTAGCCAAAAAAAATGCAAAAATGACACCGAGGCCCCAAATATTTGGGGGCCCATAAAAAAAGTACATGACTTGGTGCAATACTGGGAGACACGGGTCTTTTTTTGTTGGTGTTTTATCACGTAGTGGTGTCCGTATATGGTTATATTTCCATGACTTAAAAAATTACACACAGTGTATTAGAGATGTTTTGATAGTTGTATGTATCGTCTAGGATCTAAGATCAAATACACATAGCACACTAAATGATAAACAGTCACAATTCAAAAAAAAATTATATGTTCGAAAATGGAAAAAAAAATTTCATACTGCACAAATGACGAAGTGTGTGACTTAAAAACAGGCATAAAGGTATTTTATGTTCGGAAATGGAAAAAAATTTCATACTGAACGAATGACGAAGTGTGTGACTTATTCAAGTAGACTGTGTTATTCAAGTAGACTGTGTGGTGAAAGAAATTGTTGCGTCCAGTATAGACTTGTTCACTGAAAAAAAAACATTCTGATTATTTGTGAATTGTGACTGTTTATGATTAGTGTGCGATATGTTAAATTTTAAGGCCAATTTCGTGAAAATGTGTACTTCATTTTTAAGAAAATTTTAATTTTAGTTTTAAATTTTTTAAATGCATGTTCATTTACAAACCCCAGAGCCAATTTCACCAACTCTATTTAAATATCAAATCATATTTAAATGTAGATTTTCATTAATTTTTGTATGGAAACATTACTTTTAAATATGATTTCATATTTAAATAAGGGTACGTTCGTAAAAGCATTTATAGTGCACGTTCAAAAATACATAACTTGGTAGCACTGTTTAGCGTCAAGCGTTTTTTAATGCATGTAAACGGCATGCCTGCTGCAAATATCTGCAAATGGCGCAGTAAATTATTTTAAGAAGCAATAAGTTGCAGTGGAACAATAAGTTGAATTTATGTATGTATTTTGATATTTATATTACATTTTTCGCCTTTTAACAAAAAAAATAAGATTGATATATTCGAAAACGACTTTGAAATACAAAATCTTGGTATTTTTTCATTTTAGTAGAATTCCTTTTACGGTCAATTGTCTTTTTACAAGAAATAACCGCTTTGATGTTCTTTCCAAATGCAGCAGTTAATCACGCATACGCAGTAAAACTTGGCAGAACTGCTGAATAGATGCATAAATTTGCGGAATTTACAAACGTACCCTAAGTTGGTGAAATTGGATTTGAAATTGAAATTTAAAAACGTAAAGAGCAGTCAAAATATATGCAATGGTTTTTTACTTCTTTGTTTTATTTCATTTTGTGGTAGATTATGTTGCGTATGATTGATGTAAATTCAGTGATAACGCTGTGAAACAATTTTGAAGTTACTTTTCGTGTGAAAATTCTCGAAATAAGTACATAAACTAACAAAAGCCCATTTGGCCCTAATAAAAAAAGAAGAGAAAACAAAACAAAATCGCTTTCAGTTAATGAATTTTTTTTTGCTTAAACAAAGGCAGATAGCTGAGAAGCTTAAAATTCCAACTTTGAAATTTTCTGTACGAGACAATACAGTAAATATTTTGCCACAATTCATAGAAAATGTTGTGTCTTAGCAAGTAAAAGACAACAGCAGAAAAATATGTGCATTTTAGCCATCTTTTAAACGACGATTGACAAAATCGATTTTCTAAAAATTTAAGAAAATCCTAAGTGTAGAGCAGTAAATAGAAATGGGCACCTCTTATACATATTGGGAAATGAAACGATTCCAAACTTTTTGTTTTTTTAAATGAGTTTTACAACAAATTTTAATGGAATGTCTTTTTAAGTTAATTATTTTAAATACTTTTTCCGTTGTCTTTTGCAAAATTTCAGCAGTGAAATATTGCTGTTATTTATTGTTGAAATTAAATAATAATAAAAAAAACAATAATTGTATTCACACTTTATTCGGTAATTATTTACTCGTTAAAATCGCTACCTGTCCTGTATATATTGTTGCTTCAAAATAAAAATTCCTTGCTGTTTCTTCGTTAATTGGTAATAAGTCGATTTTTATATATACATATAATAACAACTAAACAAAAAATTAATGGAAAGGCAATCATAATAACAATTTTTAACCAAATATGAGTTTAATAACCATTGATTTGTTACAGTAGAAATTTAACTGTTTGAAAATTAAATTCAATTTTTTAGAAAGCAAAGTGAACTTTTTGTAAATCAAATTGAACCCCTCAAAAACCAATATGAACTTTAAGCAAATCAAATTCAACCTTGATTTGCATGGAAAGTTAAATCACTGCAAAGATTTTTTATTTATTTATGGATCCCAAAAGCATTAATTTTTATGCATCTGTTATTTATCTTATTAAAAGCCAGTGTAGGATTTGTTTAGTGATACAGTGAACTTATTAGTTTTTCTGCCACCAAACTCTCCAATGGTAAGTGCAATTACAGAAGTTTTCTTCAAAATTAGAAATTTATGTTGGCTGATGCTACAAATCATTACTAGAGTTACTAGATTTTATTCATAATTCTTTTGTAACAAATAGCATTAATTATTATTTAAACATTTTAATGAAACTTCCATTAGCTTCTGCAGTAGGTTCATTATAAAGATTAATTAATTATACGAGTAAGTTGTATATTGGAAATATTATATATAAAGATTGGAGTACATTTAATTTCATCAAAGCTTTAGAAAGGTTAAATTTGATTTACAAAACGTTGTTTTTGCTTTTGACAGCGTTGAATTCAATTTGCAAGAACATAGGAGTAGCTTTCAGTAAAACTTTGAAAATGTTCAATTCGATTGGAAAAAAAAACTTCATTTGCTTTGTAAAGGGTTCAATTTGATTTACAAGAAGTTCAATTTGAACTGCAAAACTGATTTTTTTGCTAAGCTTACTTTTTATATCCCTTTGAATATTGACGGCGATGATCTGATGAAGCATGACTTTTATGGAGCAAAAATAAGTTTAGTATTATAAGGTCAAGGAAGGCAGAATTTATTTCTTCATGCCTATAATTGGTCATCAGCAGATATTTATTTGATTTTTTTTAATATTTTTTCCCTTTATGTAAAACACATAATGGTGTTGTGTAAAATGTGATAAAAAAGTTTTATTATAAAGAGAAATTCACTTGAGTTTGTGAAAAGTTATTAGTTAAAATGACCAGTCAGCCACTGAAGTCTAGATATCTTCAAGGAGAAAAAGGTTTCGCAGTTTGAAGTTGCGCAAAGTTTTAGCAAATAACAGTCTTAGTATCTATTAATGTTTGCTTTCAGAATTTTTATTGAGATGCTATATCATTTGTTGATATCATCATTATACTTTAAGAACACAACATAGCCTCCTTTAAATGTCAATGAAAAAAACTTTTATTGGGTAAATATATCATGTTGTCAAAATTTTTAAATTTACTAAAATACGCATTAATACAATAATATCTATTTATCACTCTTACTGATAATTGTAAGTATTTCTTGGCATTAAAGTCATTATTATACCTATACATATAACATAACCCATTTATCTCCCTTATTTATTTAATTTTATTTTATTTCATTTCATATTAAAAAATGTATTTATCTACAGATGTATGTTTGTATGTATATGTATTCCATTTTGAAATCCATTGCCAAAGTAAGAACCCTTAAATGATGTGTTATATGCTTCCTAAGTCAAAAATGATTGCATTTGGTTGTTTTCTTTCCCCCCTTAGTTTTAAATCTTTCAAACATACAACACAAAAAAAGGATAATGTTCCCTTTAAAACCGCATAAAAGCATACAGAGAATATTATATCCCACCCTTAGTCATATGTATATCTTTAAGTATATACAAACATATGTAACTTCTTACTACAGTCATCCTTTTCAAAAAAAAAAAAAAAAACTTTAATAAACAAACAAACATACATATATTCTGTCATATTGCTTATCATGCTTGTGTGAATAACAGATAAAAATGCAAGTAGCAAAAAATAAATAAAATAATAATACGAAGAAATGTTACACTTACCTCCAGCTCTTGGCAGGGCTCAATGACTTGTAAGGACATGATATCCAGGTGATTACCGGAAATATTCAAATAACGCAAATGTTTGAATGGCACTAACAAACCGACAGGCAATATTCCCATATCAGCAATTGAAAGATGTGTCAGGTGTGGCAAGAGCTATAAAATAAAAAAAAAAAAAATTATAAAAAAGAAAAGTAATAGAGAATATTTTGCTACACAATGTTATAAGCTAACGAAATCAACATAAGCCAAGGATACATTTTTCTAAAAAACTGAAATTTATATGTATGTACATATATGTTCCTTGTATCTATCGAGCATTTGTAAACATGTGTCTAAAACCTTCATATATTTTTTTTAATACTTACGTTATGTTTAGCAGTATTTTTATTAGTTATTTATTTGCATAAAAAACATAATAAATTTACTATTTTATACCTTTCTTTTACAAACAACATGGTATTTATTACTAAACAATTTTGAATATTGAACATTTAAATTTTGGACTGGGTTATTAGAAATTTATGGTTTTTGGTTAGTATAGATCCTAAATGTATGCAATTCTTTTCTTTCAAAGAAAATTATAAACAACCCACCAAGCATACGTTCGTGAGAATGATGAAAAGTGACGTAAAATAAAGATTTGATAATGATTACAAATTTTATTTTGCAATTTGATAGATTTAGATAATGCTCACTCCAATTAGGAGAAGAAGTCTACAAATTTAGAGCCAGCTTGGAGGGCAAAATAGTTTAAAAAATTATGTAAAAAAAAACATTCAAGGAGCAACGCGTGACTATTTTTGCACTAAACTGTAGAAAAAGCATATATCGTACCAGAAATTTTTCTATTGTTTACATCCTTCAGTAAAATTTAAAATATTTGTGAAAATATCTGATTAATTTCCAATTTATTTCTAATATATCCAGACAAGTTGGGTGATATACCAGTAATATATTTATCTCTTACGGCTTTCTTATCAGCAATACTATTTTCTGAGATTATCAATATAATTAGTTTTTAACTGCAAATTCAAAACCCGTCTAGTTTCTTATTGTTTATCTTCTTTGTGTGTCTTAAAAACGTCTTTTGTTATATTAATTATTTTAAAATAATAATTCTTGTACACTTTACTTTGCAGAGCACTTAAAATTCACTTAGTTTCCTGCTTGCAATTGCAATTTTAACAGTACTTAGGTTTTATTTTTCTTTTTATGTTCATTTAACTTACTTCAAATGTGTCTCGTATTTCAAGAAGATCCATGTGTATGTTGCCACTTATATTTAAGGTTCGCAAATTGCTAAGACGCCTCACAGACTGCGGTTCTAAGCGCACCAATTTGTTATATGACAAATCCAGAAAAGTCAAATTAGTCAAATGCAAAAATGAATCGTTTGGTATTTTGGCCAAACGATTGTAGGATAAATCTAAAATAAAATAAAAGAAGAACAAATATCTAAAAGTTACATTAAGCCAAGAAAAGTAAGAAAAAATTTATTTAACTTTTTTGAAATTATTAATGAGTTGTAAGAAGAAAAAAATTAAAAGCCAAAAACTCTTAAAGCTTACCCAAAAAAAAAAAAAATAGAAGAACAAAATTCAAGGCATACATACATACCTAAATGCTTAAGACTTTTTTGCATGCGAAATAGTTCATCGATAACAACAGATAGTTGATTGCCATCCAATAGAACTCTGGTTAAATGCTTGACATCACGAAATTCATCCTTGTCGAGAAATTTAAACTAGAGCAAGACAAACAATGGAAATAAGTTTGAGCATTTCTTTTATGTTAAATATTTTTGTAGAGCATTTTATTTTATTTTTTACATTTTAAATTTCATACCTCATTTCTTCCCAAATCGAGTTCACTTAGCGAGGGTAATAAATTGTACAATTGTGGATTGATTTTCTTTAACTGACAGTTGCGACATTTGAATACCCTCAGTTGCTGCACCGTGACGTTGATAATGGAATCACATAGAATTATAGTAGATGAAGTGTAAAGCAGAATAAAATATTATTATTATGATTATTATTTTTATGGTTGAGCATTTTTATACTAGTGCAGTTCACACTGCATTTTTTTTTTATTTTTTTTTAACTTGGAAAAGTGGGAACATTTTCTATACATGTTGGGTAGTTTAAAAATTTTACTCTTAATATTTTTATACATCAAAATGTATTAAACAACGATTCATATTTGACCAAATAAGCAAATAAGAAATTCAGTGTGAAGTAGAGATGGGTGCGTGTCGTGATTTTTTCCGTGACATGAACACGCACGACTCAACACGAAGTGTTCGTGACAAAAAATCTGATTTCGTGCGTGGTCGGTTCGTTTCGTATTGGGCAAAAATTGACACAAAAACACGAAACGATTTAAGTTGTAATATATCAATGAATGAATTTCCAGTAGAGAAAAAATTTAATATTTTGTATCGTCAAACGCCTCTAAAGCTTAAAGTTCTGTATGTAAAAAAATAATATTAGCTGTGATAGCAGATATTATCAGCTGGTAGTACCAACACGGTGCAATATTTTGAAAAGCGGCTCGTGAAAAAAATCAATTAAATTTTTTGATCTTCAATACCATACCAATAATATTTCGTGCGTGTTGTGCAGTTTCGTGTTGACAAAATTTTTTGCGTGAGTGTTTGTACGTGTTGACGTCTTGGTAGTCGTGTTCGTGTCATGTCGTGTTGGTAAAATTCGACACGCGCCCATCTCTAGTGTAAAGTGCATTTTTGTTTTTTCTTACCGAAACATCACGAAAAACATCTGGTGGCAAGTCTTGCAACGGATTTCCGCTTAAATCCAAATATTTTAATTTGCTCAACATAAAAAATATGCGCTGCACTAATTCTCCTATGGAATTGTCGGCCAAATTTAAACGTTTTAATTCCTACCAAGGATAAATAAATATATTTTATATTGTTTGATTTAGTTTATATATATTTTTTTTTTGTGAAATAAAACTTGCCAGTAGCAATTATTACAAATTCGTTTTCTATTTGAAATAAAAAAATTTAAAATGAAACTTATATAATTCGATTTTTAATTCATTTTTATAATTTTCACAGCCTTTCAAGAATTTCTTGCCGCATTGTGAGTCTTTCGATAGACATATAAAGTTCTTTTTAAGCTATTTAGAAAGTTTAAAGAGCTTCTTTAGCAGAAACAAAAACCGTAATACATTAAAGACTTATTGTCAAATAAATACAAAGTATATTTATTTTTTTTTCCTTATAAATTTATAATCATATTTAAGGATTATGTAGCAAGTCTGTAAAGCTTTGAAAATATATTGCAGTTTTGCTATAAAATGTCAAGAATATCCCATGGTTTACCTAAATGTTTACTTTGGGAACAGTAAAAACGTACTTACAAAAAAAAATTGTTTCCATGTATTTTTGCGACCTGACCTCATTTCTACTTACAACGTTTTAACTAAAGCTCTTGTTATCTTTTATTTGTTTTTTAATACAGCTAATGCATTTACAACTGCAAGAACAATTAAGAATTGTCCTTGCCTATCGTTATTTAAGCTGGTACAGTGAAATTAATACGATTAATTGAAATAAAAACAATCACAACCAAATGTAGGACACAATCAAGAAAATGTAAATCTTAACTATTATTTTTCTTTCTTTTACTCACCGTTAAGTTGCAAAAAACCGAGCTGGCCATTTTGATAATTTTATTTTTCGATAAATCCAATTCATGTAAATTATTTTGTCCCCGGAAATCTCTCTGTTGTATCAAAGAAATATTATTCTTGGAAAAATCTGCATTTTATATTTGTATGTTGTTGGAGATTACAACAAAAGTATTGAACAGGATAACGTGGAGGACAGAACATGCAGGATGCATTGCATTGATTCACACATATTTACACATACCAGCACAGACAGCAGCAATTTTTGATATTTTTCAATTTTATCATATATATGTATGTATGTACAATTATTTTTTCGTTGATTCCAAAGATTATTTTTCGTGAATTGTAAGTAATTTTTTCCATCATGTTTTAACATTGTTGTCCATGTTGTATTGCGTTTATTTACATTGAACCAGAATAAACATGAAATTAAATTAAAAAAAAATATATTTAAAACAGCAAGCAGAGCTATTTGTGTGTATAATAAAAATAAAAATATTATCTTGTTTGTATTTCACGCTTTATTGAGAAGTGTGTGATTAAGCTTAATTACGCCCCAAGTGTTTGTGCTTTTTCTGTTGTTAAAATATATATTTAGCACAGAAATTTTTGAATTGATATTCATGTGTGCAAATATATACACCAAACTTTTTTTTACAGGTTAAAACATACATATTTTGCGCTAGTATGATATTTTATCTTTATTTAACAACTACAGGGTGCCGCAGAACGAGATATATGGTTTGAAATTTTTATAACTTTTTTAATTATTATTCTTTCTTTGGTTTTTTTCCAGCATTTTGTGAAGAAGACTTGGGAAATTAATTATGAATCATTACACGATCGAACAACGTACAAAAATAATTGAATTTTGGTTTTCAAACCAACAGTCTATTGTGTTGACACAGTGTGCATATCGTCGTCATTGCACCCACAGCATCAGCAATAAACCATTTGATTGGAAATTGTTGCCAACATGAGACTGTAAGAACCCTTCCTAGTCCCGGAAGAACATCTACCATTCACAATGGTCTAAATATTGACCCCCGGTTTTAACACATGCTTTAACTTTAACAAACGTTTTTGCATAAGGGGGTGAATGTATAAGGGAGAGCGTGCAGCATAGTCCATCAATATGAATACATCAGGAGGAGTTCGATACAACTTGAACTATCACGGCGGTCGCTGCAGAGAATTTTGAGTACATTAAACTTGTTCCCATATAAAGTTGAACTTTTACAAGAATTGAAGACGACAGACTAACAGCAACGGCTTGAATATGTCATTCGTTTCCGTGAAAAAGCGGAGGAAAATCCAGACTTTATTCACAATTTTGTAATGAGCGATGAAGCCCATTTCCCATTAAATGGGTATGGCAACAAGCAAAACTGCACGATTTAAGCTACGGGAAATCCAAGAGCAGTTCATCAGCGTCAATCACACCCACTTAAGTGTACTATTTGGTGCGATGTATCCTCCGCAAGGATAATTGGCCCATCTTTTTTTGATAATGAAAGTGGTGTCTCAATCTCTGTCAGCGGTGGTGCATATCGGACGATGTTAGAAAATTTTGTTAGCCCAGCTGTGGAAAACCATCCAAACTTGTGGAGCCACAGTACATACTGCAGGTGCCTCAATGGCTTTGTTTACATAGGGACATATTAGGTGAACGCATTATTTCGCGCACATGCGATTTTAGCTAACCTCCACGTTCAACAGATTTAACAGCTCCTGACAGTATTCTTTAGGGATATTTGAAAGAAAGAGTGTATGTTAACAAAGCAAGAACCATACTTCAACTCAAAACCAACATTCGAAATGAAATTGTAACGTGTCGTTACAAGTCTCCTAATAAATACTATGTAGTTTCAAAATATATAACATATAGATGTATACCACCTCACTTAGCGTAGCGTACATATTATCTTATAGTAAAACAATAACAGCATGTTTTTCATTAGTGTTAAACTCTGAGATTGTTTATTAACATTAAGTCAAGTTACAATTCTCACTTAATTGATAATTGAACAACCCTAAAACAACAAGTTTGGTACTGAACAAGGAGGCATTAACCGATATCGATTAGTGGCTTCGTTATACATATACAAGTAGTTCGTAGTAATAAAACCATAGTTTGCCGATTGTAAGATCTCCCGAATACATCTTATAATCGTACTAATAGTAGTTAATAGTAGCCGATCTCAAGATCTCCCGAAAACATCTTGACTTCATTGTGCCGTAGTTTGCCGATTATAATATCTCCCGAATACATCTAATAATTGTACTATTAATAATTAAAAGTAGCCGATCTCAAGATTCCCCGAATACATCTCGAGTTCGTATTCAATTAACTATTTACACCAATTCTAATATCTCTGCTTTTCTTTACCAGAGAACCCAAAGTATGGGAAAACATCGAGTGCTGAACTGGTTATCATCGCCTTACCGCTGCTGCAGTGATATCGCAGCCGAATCTCGGAGGACTTCGTAAATTTAAGTTTATTATAAGTAGTAGAAATTGATTTAAAGTAGCACCTAGATTTCGTTAAATAAATAACTGTTCCATATATCTTCAACACCTAAAAGATACACATATTTTATTTTAAAGGAAGTCGACCTTTGGTAAGAACCCTGGCAGACTGAGTCATACCTCGGCTGGAAAAATAAACGACATTACAAAATAATGGCTATTACATCCGAAATTTTGCAAAAAGTTATAGAAAATATGCTGAACAGAGCACATATGTGCGAAGCAGAAAATGAACATCATTTACAAGATATCATTCAAAGCTTATTGCAAAAAATTCCCTAACAATATACTGTATTAAAAAAAAATTATAAGCGCATAAATAAAAAAGTTATAAATTATTTAAACCATATAGCTCATTCTGCGTCACCCTGTACTACTACATATATTTAAATTATTAATATTTTTATATAAGTTTACTGTATGTCACGTCATTTTAGCTGAACACTAAAAGTATGTGTCTTACTCAATAATTTTACTTAATAAAGTATAATTAAAGCAATGTTTGTAATTGTGAACGTAATAGGATAAAAAGCAATTTGATAAGAAGCTGTTGTTAGAAAAGACAATAAATTTAAAAACATTTTTAATATTTTGTATAGTAAGTATTTTCAATGCCTGTCATTAAGGCCTTGATTTAATATTAACATTTGATTGGCATAGAATTATATCTGTTTTGTCTATCAAATTATTTTTATTTGTCTGTATCTCTATTCAAGCCATGATAGAAAACGTAAGTCTGTTAAACATAAAAAAAAAATAAAATGTTAATCGCCTACAGTGGGTTATAGAAATATAAAACAAATAAGGCAACAGTTTCCAAATGTATCGCCCTTATATTGATAAAATTGCAAAAGCAATAGACGGATTGTAAATGAGCTTAAATTAAAGAAAAAAATTTTGTCACCAGGTCTGCAAGAATAGCACCCTTATTACGAGCATTACAAATTTGTTAATTATTTTTGCTAGGACCTAAAAACAATTTCAACACTTTTTTTAGTTTATGATTTAGCAAAAATTTCTGAATGGGGTCATGCGAACAGGATCGACTTAACGCCCGTAAGACCCAATGTTGCATGGTTACATATAGACGCATGACCGAAAATGCTGCTGCCTCTGTAAATATGGGGGTATAAATATTAAAGAATGATATACTCTTAATGTTCTTGGCATGAAAATGCAGTGTGATGTTGGATGGACTGAACACATTTTTCAAATTGCAAAAGAAGCATTCAAGTGCCTCGGTTTTTTGAAACGGTGCAAACGATATTTCACCTCATCTGATCTCTTTACTATTAATACCACTTATATCCGACCGAAAATGGAATACAACTCTCATGTATAGGCCGGCGCTTCAAAGTCTATTTTGGGGCTGCTCGACCGCATACAGGAAAGGGCGAAGAAGCTCAGCGGTGACAGTTGGGTATCCAACTCTATTGATTCACTGGAGCAATGAATGAGATTCAATGGAATGTATTCTAATGAAATTAGGAAAATTATTCCTGAAATCCGCACATTTATACATACAACAAGTGCCTCATTCAGAGCACATCCCTTTGTGGTCGATTTGCCAATGAATCGCACTAAGCATTACACTGTTCGTATGTGGAACCAACTACCTGCGGAGGTCTTTCCTGTCACTGGCAGCTTGGTAAAAATTAAATCGAATGTCCACAGACACTACTTCCTCTATCCTCCTTCCTTTTACTAGTTCTAACACAATGCATTGCCTGAATAGGGGTTATCCCCTAGAATATATCAAGAAAATATGTGATATCTTCTAAACGGGTGGGCCCATTTTCTTGAAACATAATTAAAAAACTCTCGATCAACTCTAGTGGACTCATACAGATACACAGACAAAAACATTACAAACCTTTACCACACCTTTTTTGTTCAGGAGTTCAAAACACTATTTTTAGGGCCAATTTCACCAACTCTATTTAAATATCAATTCATATTTAAATGTCGATTTTGATTAATTTTTGTATGGAAAAATTATTTTTAAATATGAATTGATATTTAAATAAGTTGGTGAAATTGGCCCTTAGAATTTTTATTTTCTTGTTGTGGTAGATTTTAGGTTTGAACATTTTAGCTGTAGACATAAATTAGAATTTATCAGAAGAACAAAATATATAATGCTTAAAGTGTTCGATAACTCACTGAAAAGTAAATTTTTTAATTTAGCAGGCCAATTAAAATATATTTTTAATCATATTCTCCTTCGCGCGAAAGATTTTGTTTGTTAATTATCAAATAATTAAAAAGTGTTTAGCTCAAAGTATTTGCAAAACTGTGAAAAAGAATAAGTGATTTAAAAGTTATTTTTAAAATCAAGCTATTAAGTTGCAAATTATTGAATTTAATGGTTGAGGGATTTTCGAACATTTTAAATTAAAAAAAAAAAATATTTGTTCAATTCAGAAAATCAGTCGCATGGTTGGCTTGTCGTTAAAAAAACGATCTTTGTTTATGAGCTTATGAATAAAATTGTTGTATTTTTAAATTACAGAAAGTTAAAATATCAATTCAGTTATAAAATTAAAACAGGTATGGGAATTTTAATTGGATGCGATATATATTAAATTTAAAATAGCTTGAAAATTAAAATAAATTAAATATATACGAGTACTTTTCATTAAAAATAACTTATTTTTTTAGTGTTAGTTATTACCTTTAAAAAAAAAAAATATAAATTAATCTTGAAAATAGAGTATTCCCAGACCTAAACTCAAAACAACTTTCTACTTCATTAGTTTTTATATAAATATACACAAAACTCTTATAAAAACTTAACTTTATTTTCATTTGTTTCAAATTAATTTTTAAATTAAATAAATAGTTTGCCTATTTTATTTTAAAATTCTGTTTACACTTAAAAGAACAACAAAAACCAGTTTTATGATTCGTAAATGTTTCGTAAATGTGTTGTTCGACTTAGTAAAAAATTTTCATTTACAAAAAAAAAATATTTTTAAGCATTTACTTGTTTTGTCTGGCTCAGTAAATACTTTTGTAAGAATTTGGTTTTTACATTATGAAATAAAGCTACAAATTTTAATATATTTTTATTGTAAAAATTTGAACATTTTAAAATAAAATTTAAATTCTTTTATCTACAATAATAATATACTTCATTACAATAAATATAGAATAAAGCAGAACATTTTGAATTCATACAAAATACTTTTTTATTTAAATATTATTTTTAACCGCCGACCAAAACAAGGGGTGTTATAAGTTTATAGTGTGTGTCTGTGTATCTGTGTGTCTGTACAAGTACTCGTACATACCAAACGGCTGGACCGATTTCGATTTAGTTTTTTCTGTTTGAAAGGTGATTTGGTCGAGAGTGTTCTTAGCTAAATATGTTTGAAAAGAATCGGTCCAGTCGCTTAGGAGATATCACATATTTTCTGGAAATATCGGGGTTTGTAAAATTTTTAATTTTTGTTATATTAAAAAATTTCAACTTATATTATTTTTTCCATTATAAAAAAATGCAAAATTAGGGAAAATAGTTGTCTTAAACTATCGGTAAAAGAATTTACAGATTATTAAACGACTATTTTTTTAAATCAGACCAATAAAAATAAACAAAACTTTTTTTATTGTCTTCAATGATTCATAAAAGTAATTAAAATGATAATTTGAGTGAAACATACAATGTTTTAATTATATTGTTTAAGATTTAATTTCGCGCAAATTATCGTCTAAAAATAACATTTTAAAATATTGTACTGGAAAAGAGTATTCAATTTACTACAAAAGCTTTTATTTATATCCCACTGTGCAACATCAAGATGAAATAGAAGGCTGTCATCAAATTAATTCTATTACAAAGAGAAGATACAGCCATAATCAAATTTATAAACATAGTTAAAGATTAGAAATGTATACAGCAATGCAAATACTCACGCACACACACACACACACACACACATACACACACACACACATATATAAAACCTTCATACATTTACTGTTACAAATGCTAGGAGAAACTTTAGAATTCTTAGGTATTTACTTCTTTTTCTTTATAAAGTAATTTATAAAATCAAATAAATATTTAAATTCCATCTTAAGTAAAATGCTTAAAATCAAGAATTACATGAAGTTGTTTTTGTTTTCTCTTAACCAAGAACGCCTTTGATTTCGTCAAAATTTTATTACTTAGCAATTGAGATTTTTTGCTGCGCTTAACTTTCTAATAACAAAAAGTTACCAATAAAATTGACTTAGGATTTTACCGACATGAATCGAGACAAAATTTAAATATTTAAAAAGCATAAAATCTTTTCTTTTTGTACAAAAGAAAAAAAGATAAACATTTGCATTACTGAGTACTTTATTTAGCAACTTTCAATTGAAGTTAATGAAAAAATAAATCTGTGCCGAAGTTAGTTAATAAAATTTTATACATAAACTTTAATTGTGTATGCGTTAACTTACCTAAAATTTTCAAATATTGAAGGCCCCACAAACATTCTGGGCCAATGGCTGGCACATTGGAATCTGTGATGCGAACTTCTTCAAGCTTATGAAAATTTCTTAACAAGTTTCCTGTGGTAACAGAATTACGAGGACCTTGTATCACAATGACTTGTACGTCACTGTCTATACTTTCGGCGGGAAATCGTGTCAGACCACCTGAAAAAAATAATCAAGAAAATATTATATTTTAATTGAAAATATATTTTGAAGGCAAATAATGTGTCCATTCGCAAATGCATCACTGCTCTGAATCAAACAAGCAAACTTTTATTTAAAATGCAATAGTTACAATTCTTGTACCCCATATTTGACACTTATTATTTACTGTATTGAATTAATTTAGGACATTGCAATTTACACAGCAGTGGCGACCCATTCTAAACAACTGCATCATTTACACACATACAAGTACAAATACAATTAATGCGTAATAATAGCGCTGTGGTATTTTAAAAATTTTACAAGCGGTGCAATGAGATGGTAAGCCCAATTTAAGAAACCTAAATCCAATAGTGCTAACAGTTTTTAGGTTAGCTCTTGTCAAACAATTTCTAAAACGCAATTTTTTCTTATTTTCTACTATTTATTACAAGTCCCCGCCTTTCACCTTTTTATAGTTTTTTTTTTGAAGTAAAATATTTTCTATAACGTTGCTGAATAAAGCCCATACTCAGATGTCAAGAACATTTAGTTGCATACACCGGTATGGTGCACGAAAAGGTCAATGGGGGAAACTTTAACTCCCCTTTAAAAAATTTCGATGTTTTCTCCTTTAGATGCACTCAGTGTGGTTGCCATTTTAAAACTAGGATTGAGTCCAAAAGATAGGGGGAGCTACCGACTCTTCGAAAGCTATTTGAGTACATTCATTCTGGCAGCGATCAATGATATTATTACTGAAAAAGACATTTTGAAAGACTTTTAGTTCGGGGTCTTTTGATAACACATGCACTGATGGTGCCTACGGACTATGTTACCAGGGGACTGAACAGAAGGTACCCTACATTGACTGTAAGCTTGGATTTTGCCAAAGCATTTAATATAGTTTGGCATGACGGCTTAATCTATAAACTAATGACTATGGGATTTGGAAATAATGTTTGCCGTATGGTTGGTAGTTTTCTTAAGGGCCGCTTATTTAGGGTTCGGGTCGGTAGCATTCTCTCTAATGAGAGATTGATTTTTTTAGGAGTACCACAAACAAGGCTCTTGGCTCGTACCTGTTTTGTATAATATTTATTTATATATTTGGGATATACCTCTGCCTCCTCAGATATATCTTTTTTCAACTTATGCTGACGGTATCCTAATCCTAACTACTGGGCCATTTGTCACGAGCACTTAATATAAAGCTGGGGTCACACGATTGGCACAATGTACCAATTTTCGTCGGCTCACTGTGATAGAGTCATATGTAATAAACCAAAATGACCTTATTACTTAATTAATTCTTGAATAAGTCTATATGGCTTTATTACTAATGCCGTGTGGTGCAGTTATGTAATTATATTTCAATTAGTTTAGAAACAAGGCAAATTTACTTTGTTCCTTATCAATTTATTTCAGTGAGCCGACGCAAACTGGTACATTGTGCCAATCGTGTGACCCCAGCTTAAAAGACTTAACCGATTCCTGACCACATTGACGGAATATTTTACGGTGTGGAAACTTAATCTCAATTTGAGAAAAACTGCAGCAGTTATGCTTAATGGGAGATGAAAGTATATCCAAATTGTAGGTCGTAAATACCTGGACTGGAAGAGGGTTTCAGGTAATGGGAAACCCTATCCCGAACAAAATAAATACGTTCCACCAGCTTTAATGGAGGTTGTTTGCAGGCCTGATAAGTGGAAGCATAAAAACAACATTATCAAAGAAACGACACTATCGCTAGAAACTCCATCTCTGGAGTAGCACTTTTTTTATTTGTGCTACCTAAATTGTAATAATAATATACCTTGTTTGATAGTTGGCCGAGAGATGATCAGGATAACGAACAGAATGAAATACCTTGTGGTGACTTATCATGACGACGCATACATTCTGGGTACCAGGGTATATTAAAATGCACAAATGGTTTAAGCAAGGAAGTATGTCTTTTGGTATATCTCGTTTCCTTTCCGATTTGGTTTGGAATATTTTCATCCGAAACCGAAAGACTAAGCAAAAGGGAGCGTTTTGTTCTGGCTGCCTGATTTGGTTTTCAGGTTTTATACAGGCCGGAATGGTGAGCTACGGCGACTATCATATGCACCCATCTATCAGACAATTGATTTTGGTCGAATAAATGTGTTTATGATTGAGGATGCTCTGAAATTTATGGACAGAGCACACGTTTTGTACAATAATCTAGTTGGGATGTGCTTTTCTAATATTACGAATCTGGAGACCATTTAAATAATGAACTATTTTTCGCCGGTGGACCCTGGACTATTTTGCCATAGGAGAATCCATTCCTTAAACATAACTGATACTGCATATGTCATATCGCAGTAATTTTGATGTATTATTATTTTTTTTTTTGTTCTTTAAGTTATTATTTAGAAATTAGTTTAAAGTTTTTTAGTTCTGTAAATACTATTCCAAGAGCTTCCCTTTTTTTGTGAATTTCTTAATTAAATAGTTTTTTATAATAATACTGAGATGGATGTATTTTAATAATATTTTCTTTTAAAAATACTCTATTTCTGATTATATTTTAGTTTTAAGCTAATATTCATTGTATGATGTTTTGGAAAAAATAATTCCGAAATCTGATATCTAACTCCAACTTAACTAAAATTACGGTGAGATGTTACAAAATAGCGACAGTCGTAGGTAGTATGTATTGTCAGAATAGAGTAATTCTCGAAAAGGTTCGAAATTATGTTGGTCGAAATACACCACACTGAAACGTTAAATATGCCATATGAAGTCAAGTTTTTTACATTACTTTGCAGCACAAAATTACTATAAGGAAATCATATAATTAATTTCTTCTCTCTACCCGCCAGCTTAAGCCACAAAGTGGCCTTAAAGCTCTTCCATTTGCTGCAAATACGTCAGTATCTTGCTAAAGCACTATTAATGGGATGGCAGTTTTGATCTCTAAGGTGCATGAAATAAATTTCCCTAAAATTGTTTAAGTAAATATTTGAAGTTATCTACAAATTATTGAAGCAAATTAAATTGAAAAATCGACTTAAAGTCCGCTCAAAAAAATATTATTTACAGATGTTGTACATCAGAAAAAGCATAAAACAAAATACGAAAATCATAACAAGTGCAATAGTATGGCTTTTTTACTTTGACAAAAAAAAGATAAAAACCTTTTATAATCTTATATAAAAAGCAAGCCTTTTTGGTTTGAAGCTGATACATAATTTTTTTTATATTTTGGCGTGTATTAAAAATACAAAAATTACCATATAAATAAAAAAAAATCATTTAAATGCTAATTTATAAGTTTTTTATAAAAACTGAATGATAACAACTAACGAGTCTTCAAATGTTACTTTTTCGACTCTTGGTAATCTTTTGTAACAGCTTAACACCTTTCCTATTTTAATTTTTTCTTCTTGTTCTTATTATGACTCTTTTTCCTGAAAGATTACATAAATTTATCGTCCCTTTAAACATGCAAATGTCCAATTTCCTTTTCTGATTCTTTTTTTTATCTATTTTTTGTAATATTGCAGCGTTAACATTTTCATGATTACATTTTATTTCATTGATACTATTCCCTTTTCGTTGAACAATTATCATATTCTACTTTTTTCAGATTATTCTATTTCATTTCATTATTACATGTATTTATAATCTTCTTACCTTTTGTACAGATGGTTTGAAAGCGCTTGAACTCGTCTATGTTACAGGTACATTCTACAGGGCATTTTCTTGCATTGCCGTTTGAAAAAGTGACTGGTATTGCTACCAGGCATAAAATAAGCCATTTCACCAACATCTGTAACAAAAAAAAAGGTATAAATAGATAATTAATTTATTATGGAAATGAGAGAAGTTTAAAACATGAAAAATACCAGTTAAGAAGTAAATCTCTGTCCTTAGGCAAGCAAAAAATATTTTTTGGATTTTCTTTCAGTAATTTTATTAAGTATTGAGTACTTTTTACAAAAGCTAAAGCAAATATAATTAAGATTATCTGAAGAAGTAATTTAAAAAAAGTATATACATATATAATTTTTTTTTTGTTGTCATTGGACTGCATAGCAACTAAGAACCCGGTTGCACCCAGGGAAATCTCCAAGCTTAATAAAAAATATTATAAACTTCCCAATAATATCGAACGAATAATAGTCACTCACTTTCCCTTCAGAAAGTGTCTCACTATCTATCGACTATAAATTCTTAAACATAAATAAATCTAAAGAGATAGATTTGCAATTATTTGTGAGTCGCATCATAGCAAAACATACATATGTATTAAAAAAAATATTATATAACACTGAATGGTAAATAAAATATAAAAGGAAGTTAATATAATTTTTGAATTGTTAAATACAAAAAAAATATGCAAATAATGAAATAACACGTAAGTATGAGCAACATGAAAGCCAGTTTAAACAAAATTATATATTTAAGTTTTTAGTAGGAATTTTTGGTTTTGATTTGTTGTTGTTGTTAAGACTGTTAGAAACACATTACCGACGTAACGTCAAATAGTTTTATTTCGGTATTTTTTATATTTTTATATTATTAAGTAAAGTGTCGCACAAGCGATATGGAAGTGTTAACACTTTTCCCTCGATTTAACTTTTTATTTAAATTTTTGTTCTGCTAGTAGCTACTGGGAAGCAAGACAGCTCTTTGTCGTCTACAATTCTTTCATATGAAAACATTTGATTTCGTGTAATCGGATGATAAATTTTTTTCAAAGGAAAAATAATTAATTTTGTTTACTTTAAGACTGAATATGTGTTATTTTTGTGTTAGAGAAGAATTTTACCATTAAACATCACAAAAACATTTTGTTTTAAAAATGTATTTTATAAAAATACTAAATTTTAGAAATAAAAAACGCAAATACTTTTACATAAAGTATTCACGAATTATTAGTTTATTGTAACATTATTAAATATTACTCATACGCGTATAGTAAAACTATTTTAACTACAAAGAAACTCACTAAACTATGCTACACATGCATGTTTGTTTTTCCCAACATTGAATGATAGTCTCTGCGTATGATTAATATAGGGTGTTTTTTTTAGGGGTATAGAACTTCGAATTGAAATAAAACACAAGAAAATCATTTTAATGTCCATCAATTTTGCTTTATTGGAAGGATAATTTTATGCCATTAATGTTTAAATATGATTTCGGGCATGTGGCCGCCGCGGCTGGCTCGAATAAAGCTAATTCTACAGGTCCAATTTTCAACCACTTTTTCGAGCATATGGGGCCGTATGTTGGCAATAACGCCACGAATGTTGGCTTCCAAGTCCCCTAACGTTTCTGGTTTGTTGGCGTAGACGAGCGACTTCACATATCCCCAAAGAAAATAATCCAATGGTGTCAAATCACACGATCTTGGTGGCCAATTGACAGGTCCATTCCGCGAAATTATGCGCTCATCGAATGTTTCCTTCAATAAATCGATTGTGACGTGCGCTGTGTGGCATGTAGCGCCGTCTTGTTGGAACCACAACTCATCCACATTCATGCCATCCAATTCGGGAACAAAATAGTCGGTTAGTCGGCTCCAATTGCTGTGCACTGTGGCGAATTGATTCATGCGGGTCCTCTTCAACAGTTTGCTCTACAGCGGCAATTGTTTCTTCGGTGCGCACTGTTCGACGTCTCTGCGGATGCGTATTATCACATAGAGTAAACGTAGTGCGAAAACGATCCATGGTTAACAGAATTAATTGCTCTGATGGACGATTATGTCGACCATAAAATGGACGGAGCTTGCGGTAAACTTCGCGAACTGAACCATTATTTTCGAAATAAATTTGCACGATTTGCAAGCGTTGTTCTTTTGTCAACCTGTTCATGATGAAATGGCAAACCAAACTAAATATGAATCACTTGACAGCTGACAAAATGGCCGCCAGTTAAAAAAGTGATGCCAACTTAAAGTTCTATACCTCAATAAAAAACACCCTTTATATATTAAGCATACGTATACAGTAAACACAAACTGGAGATGAGTTATCCCGTGATTTTTTATAATTGTTCCTAGTGAATGTGATTTTGTTTGTAGCAGTATTCTGTTATTTTGAGAACGGTATCAAAAATTAAATTATTTCAATATAAAATAAATTCCCATTCAAATTTTTACTAAAGCACACTTGAAATACAAATTAATTTATTTTGGGTACGGTAGTTAGATTTGAAACGACATTCGACATAAAAAATTTTAATATTTAGTTTTTGAACTACTCCAGCACACTGTTTTTTGTTGAATGAAATATCAAAATTTTCCGATTTTCCCAACAATTTTTTTAAAAGAATTAACAATTAAATTTAAATTAAATAAAAAGCATAAGTCAGTCTGTTTTATTTATTTATTAAAGGAAAAGTTAGATTTTTGGAGATTTATTTTTAAAATTTAAAATTTTTTTATATTAAAGAAAAGATATGGTTATAGAATGGTTGAGAAAACAATATTATAATCTCTGAAACAAATGTGTGGTCGTTGAAAAGTAGTTATTGTTATTTTAAACATTTATTTCGTTACGATAAACAGAGCAATGTTTGAATTTAATAATTACATTATCACATCCATAAAAGAGTGTGATATGGTTAGAGTTTAACAATACAGTTTTGTTAAAAATTTATGACTACAACACAATTTGTATTATTCTTTAAAAATAATATGATGTAAATAACAATATAATGTTATCCAAAACCATACTATTTTAAGTTAAAAAAAAACATTTTTCAGAAACATCTGTCAGTTCGGTATTTCGTTTGTAAACTATCGGTAATGCACAGGTAGTGTTAAATAAATTAATAGATAAATAAAGTATAAATAAAAGGGTAGACCAATAAAAATATATAGACATTTGTGTATCTCTTTATACAGACATGTCTGTATGTCGTGTAAGTATACATTTCTATATATACATTTTATGTCAATAATATTAAATTATTTTTATTTCGAATTTAATGCACAGCTGTTTTTACAATAAATATATGATTAAAAAACAAAATAGTATTATAATATTAAATAATACTGTGGTCGTATTTAACAATATTAATATCATATTAGATCATGGTATGGTGAGTCTAAGATTAGATATAACAAACTTCATTGATTTTGTAGATAATATTATTATTAATTTAGATAATAATATTACTAAAGTTTGCTTTTCTATTAACAATAATATGATTTGACTGCAACCATATAATTCAATCATAGTATATTGCTGTTTGATTATGTTTACCTCAACCATATTTTTTCTTTGCGTGCATGCATTTGTTTCTACTTAGAAAACTCAGTAACACTTTGAGGGTTCTGTAGTGCTTAGTTGGTGTGGACTCCAACTAAGCAGAAGAGAAATGTATCAAGACGTGCTTAACCAACATAAAACAAAAATTCCTATTTTATTTAATTTTTTAATAATATGGTTATAACTTATTTGGCCTTCTGTTAATTATTCGATTCCATTAAGCTAGCATCGCCATGTAAGCCAAATGAGATGTGGTTATTTTTAAGAAATAAATTGCACTAAAAACTAAGTAGTTTTGAAGATGCGGACTTTTTACCGATCAAAAATATTTATTTTTGCATACAGAAATTTCGAACCTTTCTAACAGTTTTTTTTAACATATCCTTATCATGAACTTTACAGAAAAGTATCAAATGCAAAAAGCTATTCTAAAGCGATAAGTTAACAAACATTTCGATCCTTATTTTTGATTTTATCGTAAGGAACATGTAGTAAAAATTTCGATTTTTTGTTAAAAAATTGTATGGGCCTACCTACCTATAATCAATTAAGGTAATCAAAATGGTAAAATTGTTGATAACTTTTATAATACAGGGTGTAAACTTTCATCTTAAGCAGCAATTTGCGTATGTAAAACACATTTGAATATTATAAAAAAACATTCTCCTCAAAACTTCTATTTTTGTCGCTTACAATTAAATAGAAAATAGGGCTTGATATGACATATAATTTTATAAATCACTCAGGCTAAGACTAGGATAATTATTATAATTTGGTCATTTAAGTAATCACTGTACAAAATTGAGGCTAATTTGTGAAATTTTAAAAATATTTTCAGCAAAGCTACATTTTGCTTAATTTATGTGATGAAATAATTAATTTTATATTTTTTTTTCTACTATATTCGAAACGCATATTTAAGACTTTGCAAATAATAATATCCCGCAAGAAAATTAACTTTTTTTACAAAAAAGTTAAAACAACAAAACCAATAACAGTTTAAAAAAGACGAATTGAAAAAATTTAATATTACTCTCAAGCACTTTATCTCATAAAAAAAAGTTTGATATAAATCATATATAATTAAAATATTAAAAAAACTGAAACTTTTAAACAAAGAGAGTAAACATTATAAAGTTTATAATTAAAAGAAAAAACTGCAAATAACTTGCGAAATATTTTTATTTAAATTTATAAAGAAAACATATATAAAATGTATTTGTTTGCATAAAACTAAGAAATAGTTTTAAATTTTTAAACTAAAACAAATGGCAAAAATGCCTCCAAGAAATTAAGAAAAGAGAAAAAATAAACAAATAAATAGAACAGCAATATAAAAATACAAATAAAATTTTATGGATTTTAAAGAAACTTTTCAAACAAAGGATATCTAAGTGAAAGGCAAGAAAAAAAGTATGTATGTACAAAACAACTTAAGATGAACGAAAGGAAAAACTGAGACGAAAAGAGAAAAAAAAATTTGAAAATAGAACGATTTAAGAAAGAAACTAAATTAGATTTTATATGCATTCAAGTATGTGAAGCAAATACCCAGAGTATATAAACAGACTGGCAAAATTGCAGAATTAAATTTCAAAATAAATACTCGTACAAACTCATATAAATTTAGAACTTGTTACCCAGCATTAAGTTGAATAAACTTACTTGACCTTTTTGTTTCAAATAATTTCTAACAAATAAACTATCAGTGTTTAAGTAATTTATTTAACAAAAATCAAATTATGTGTTGTGACTAGACCCTTATCATTTAGAAAACTAAATCTACAGAGTTTTGTTCTTTACATATCTTTTGTGCCTTTTTCAAATTCGATTTCACCCAAAATATAAAAACTAAATTTTATACACTTGCAGGCATTTAACAATTTTTGGGTAATAGTATAAAAATATCTCCTGGTGAACTTTTCCTTTCGGTTACGTTTTGTGTTTTATTAAATAAAGAGAACTAAGAAAACTTACAACAAATTACAAAGCAAAGACCATAAAACCAAAGATACTTTTGGTAAACTGACTGACAATAGAGATTTAAAAATATTGTTAAATGTTTAACAATGTTTTACATTAATTAGTAAAATAATAATATAGAAAAGTTCCAAATGGTTCCAAATAATCTAAATACTACACATTTAAAATTATTTCAAAAGCTTCCTCATTTCTATGCTACAATTAAAACTTGCTTTCTATTTGTTCCACAATCAACTGTCTACTCATGTCTATTAACAAAATGTTTTTACAAGTTGTTAAATTAAACTTACACACATTATTTGCACTTAAAACAAAGTTTAGCACTGATTTTTACAGATGTACATACATGCATGCCTGTCTAATAAAATTTACAACAATAAGACAACAATTGCAATACCACGTTTGGTTGTATGGCAGAAACGAGTAATAAGACCAACCATATGTTGGAAAAACAACAAAATAAATTACAAATAAGACTTACAACAGGTGTTGACGTTAAATACAAGTATTAAGGTCGAAAACCTTGATAAGTTAATTTGAAGTGAAGGAAAATTTTGTAACTGTAAAACATATTAAAGAAAAGTTAAATAGAAATTTGTATGTTGCTACATTGCCTTTAGAAACAAAGTGCTGAAAATTATTTACAGTTCTTAGGAGGTTCCTAATTGATGAGTTATAGTTGAAAGTTACTTGCAAAATCTTTATATCAAAATTTTTTAACTTTGTAATGCTTATTTTTGTATGCTTTCCGAAAAGATAATTATTGTTCTTAAGAAGTTTTAATTAACTTGAGTTGGTGGATGCAATTTAGTTATTGAAGCTTAGCCTACATTCTGGTAACCGATTGAGCACCTCAATATGGTTGTTAAGTGAAAAGGCTAGAATAGTAGAATACAGCAGAAACAATTGGAGTATCAAAAAATTTAAAAAGCCAAGTTATTTCACTGTGGCATTTTTACTTTTTATCAAATTCGCTATACTCAAAGAAAATATATGGTTGTAAAATGGTTGAGAAAATAATATTATGTTCTCTGAAACAAATGGGTGGTCGTTGAAAACTAGTTAATGCTATTTTAAACATTAATTTCGTTACGAAAAATAGAGTAATGTTTGAATTTAATAATTATATTATTATATTCATAGAAAGTCCGATATAGTTACAGTTTTACAATAAAGTTTTGTTAAAAATTTAAGACTACGAAATAATTTGTATTATTATTTAAAAATAATATAATGTAAATAATAATATAATGTTGTCCAAAACCATACCTTATTAAGTTTTAAAAAACAATCTTTTTCAGAAACATCTTCTGTCAGTTCAGTGTTTCGCTTGTAAGCTATTTGTAGTACACGCGTGGTGTTAAATAAATAAATAAAGTATAAATAAAAGGGTAGATCAAGAAAAATATATATATATGTACATATGTATATCTCTTTATACAGACGTGTCTGTATTTCGTCTATACACACATATGTAAGTATACATTTCTATACATACATTCAACAATATTAATTTATTTTTTGGCGCACAGCTGTTTTAAACAAAAGATCTACCAATAAATATATGATTAAAAACCAAAATAATATTGTTATATTAAATAATACTGTGGTTTAATAATATTATTGTAATATCAGAACATTGTATGGTGGGTCTTAATTATATTTTAGTCACATCTAATAATAGTGTTGTCATATTTATATTACTAAGATTAGGTGTAACAAAGTTCATTGTTTTTGTAGATAATATTATTATTAACTCAGATAATAATATTATTTAAAGTTTGCTTTTCTATTAACAATAATATGATTTGCAACCCTATAATACAAACATAGTATGTTGCGGTTTGATTATGGTTACCTCGACCATATTTTTTCTTTGCGTGTATATATTGGCGTAAAATTTTTCAAACCAGATGGGAGTAAATAAAAGAAATACATATATAAATATATATATATATATATATATATGTATATATAAGACCATATCGTGGCGTTTCTTCTTAATTAAACCACGTAAGCGCTATTTTTTTCAAAATTTAATTTTTTATTTTTACGGTCTCATCTTGACAACTCTGTATGAAAAAACAAAAATTAAAGCCATTTCCAAAAGTCCGTAAGCGCCATTTAAAATGAAATTTTTATGCAAAATAAAATAGCGTTTGTATTTAAAATTGGAAATATTAAAGTCTTACCCAAAATTTTTAACCCCCGACTAAAAAAAGGGTTGTTAAAGGTTTGTAGTGTGTGTCTGTATATTTGTGTATCTGTATGTCTGTACAAGTATACGTACAAACCCATCGGCTGGGCTGATTTTGATTTAAATTTTCCTATTTGAAAGGTTACTAGTGTTCGAGAGTGTTTCTAGCTATGTTTGAAAAAAAAAATCGGTCCAGCCGCTCAGAAGATATCGCATCTTTTCTTTCATCTTTTCGTGGGTTTTTAAAATCTTTAATTTTTATTATTTTATTTTTAACATAAAGAAAAAATCTGGAAAGTTTTAGACCAATCGGAATGTTTTTCGTGCGCCGTTAGGCTCTCAAAGTCAGTAACTTCGGTAAAGTCGAGACTTTTCGTGGAGCACCTCAAAAACTGTATATTCTATGCAGCATAAATGTTCCTCGAGCCCCCATTAGTTTAATAAAATGCAGATTTTTTCCTTGTTTGCCAAGGCTCTATCTCGATATGTAAGCATGGCTTCGGTACAAAAAGCCGAAATTCGTTTTCGGACCCTAAGGGGTTAACGCACGCCCATAGAGGCTCTAATTTCTGACAACGAACCTATTTTTTTTTTTACATAACTAATATTTCTTTCAAAGAACTGAAAGTTCTATCTCTGCTCTTTGCGGGTTATGTAAATCGATTCGAAAAGAAAACTGTTCAAATTTGTATGTTATTAACATTAAAATTTTGATTCGAATTACATAATAAGCCACCTTAAAGTAGCTTCCATACAAACTGTAATATGTATAGAAAAATCATGAAATTTGTCAAATTTGAGTTGTTATTTTATTGATGCTAGAGAAATTGGAATAACTGGAAGATATCATGTATTTTGACTCGAAACAAGAAATATAATAAAGTTCTACAAATAAAAATGATTTCCTTTTTGGATCGAGATAAATAATAACTTACGGATTTAATAGCAAATATAATTAAAAACTTCATTATACGTATAGGAAATGAATTTATGATGAGAAGTATGGTTTTTTAATTAAATTACAAAATAATTGACGTTGATGTTTTAGCTGCAGTTTACATAATAACTACGAGCTATTTTACGTGAACTTTTTTTTATATACCAATATAAATTTTGTATTATCTTTTATTTGATATATGGTTTCTGCGTTACAATGGACCGTATTATGGTTATAGAAACGACTCGAGAGTTTGTATTGGAAGAAGTAATTTTCTTCAACCTTTCGAGTCGATTCGAGAACCGTCCATATAGCAAACAAAATTTAAATTTTTTAAGTGCGCTTAAGAGTGAAATAAATAGTAATAAATTTGTTTGTATTGATTTTATATACATTTTAAATTTAATTGAATTAGAGTGAGTTTAATGAGGAACAGAAAAATATCGGTATTTACACCAGTTAATAAAGTCTTCGTAAGAAACTCACATTAATTAATAAAAATATTTCATTCAATAAGAATTGAAAGTACAGAACCTAATTCCGATTTAGAAATTATTATTATTATTTTAAATATAAGAATAAATACCAATACTGAAGTTTATGTTTATTAATTTTTGAAAAACCTCGTAAGCGATACAATTTGATATTGGCTATTTACGCCGAAAACACTTAAGCGACAAATTTGGCCAAAATTACTTGTAAATAAAAATACTTTCAAAGAATATTTCTACACCCTTTACAGAGTCACTAATCCATGTTTTATAAAAGAATAAATAGTGTTTAAGCCCATATTTAAAAAGTTATTAAGTTTCTTTCGTTTTGTAAAAAACTAGTTGTTGGCACTTAAGAAGAAACGCGACGATATATTAAAATTTTTATTTTAATATATTTTTTAAAATCTTAATTTGATCTAATGAAACGCTGTATTTTTTTATTCGATTGAATAAAATCAAATAATTTTAATTTGAGTTTGCTATCTCTTGATTTTGATTGATGCCATGAATCACACTTTTTTAGAATTTACACAAATTCAGTAACGACTTCAGCACTGCCGAGATTCAATTTCAAGCCTATTGGGTTTTAAACAGAATATATTATGTTAGGTGTAAGAAAGCAAACACTTCTGAATTAATTCGAAAGAATATTGATAAAAATCAAAAAGTTTTACATATTATTACAATGACCGTATATAAATAAGTTGAAAAAATAAATAAAAATAAAAAGAAATGCAAATATAAAGCCTGTTAAAAAGTTTCTTTTTTTCTCATCACACATATTGCAAAAATTGTATGGAATATTTTAAACTTTTAGAAAGAGAAAACAAATGGTATTAAACAAAGTGCTCTGGCAAGATAAAAATTCCCAATGAGAATCAAAAATAATTTTTATGACTTTTTTTTACTTTCCTTAGAAAAAACTTTTAGCAATTTCAGAGAAACAAATATGTATACATTTATTGAAGAAATTGATGTTGCAGACAACTGTTGAAAATTTTCTACATAAAAAATAGCCTTTTCAATAAGAAAATTAAAACAGAAAATCTATACGAAGTAAGCAAATATTAAAAAAAATGTTCGTATGTGATCTAAAAAAAATTCTAATATTTAAAATTGCTCTTAACTTTTATTGGCAAAGTCTATCGTATGACAAGTTTTGATTGATATTACAAGGGCTGAAAAATAGTGATAGTAAATGTGTTGTTGTTTTGTATGAAGCCTTCAATGTGTTGCAACAATATAAGAGTGGCATAAGTTTATTATTAATTTTTTGTTAAATTTTATGGTATTTAAGCAATACTACACCACTCAGGCATGTAATATAAGGTATTTAGTGGCACTTTGTATACCCGATCTTAACTAGTTTAAATTAACTTGTAAGATTCTATATGTATTTTACATAACATAATTGAACAGAGTCGCACTTGAGACAAACGTTATATTCAAAAATATGTACAGAGTTGTATTTAAATAAGAACTGAGTTATATTCAATCATACGTTAACTTTAAAATATATTTAAAATAAGTGATTAAATAATGCAAGATGCCATAAATATAGTATTTATAAGATACGAATAACCCATTTCAATTGAGTTTATAAAAGAGATTTTACAAAATAGTGTATTTCATAGTAAAACAATAGTTTTTTTTTAATTTATTTTCATCTTATCTTATAGTGTTTTCACACTGACATGGTTTTAATAAAATTTGATTTTAACGTTAAAACCAACTGTTAAAACCTGGTTTTACCATACAAACTGTTTTTGTTAAAACCAAATTAAAACCATTTTTCAATTGGTTTAAAGTTGGTTTTATGAAATGCAACCTTGTTTTCGCTGTGATAAATTCAGTGCTGCCAAGCTGAAATGACCGACAATAGCTGCTAATGGTATGCCAGTGAATAACAATAGATGGCGCCTGAAAAATTTTCAACTTAAAAATTAATACAGCAGCAACAATAATCAAAAAATTATGGAAAAAAGAGTTTTTTTGGAAGGAAAGCAACAAAAATATTTTAAATTGAACTGTGGAAAGTGAAAATAGACAATATGACTGACATTCATCTGCCTATAAAAAAGGTTTATCTTATAATGTATTTGGGTATTTTTATATTATTAAGAATATTTCCAAGCACTTATTCATTCTGTATAAGAAGTTCCATAATTTAAAAAAATTTTATTTACAAAATATAAAATAATTTCCATTTTAGAGCGCATTGTGAAATATCTCAGTTTTTTATACAAACAAAAACAGTTGAACAGTATGTCCAACAAGTGTTATTAAAAAGCAGAAAAAATGCAACAACAAATACAAGCATTTCGGCAGGAGATTTATTTTATTTTGAGCTAAGTTATTAGACAGCCTGTGAGTAAAACCTGAATTTAACAAACTTGCAGTGTGAAAGCAAAATCAGCTGTTCATGGGTTTTAACGTTAAAACCAGGTTTTAACTTTCAGTGTGAAAACACTATTAAAAAGTTATTATTTATTTAATAAAACTGAGTTTTTAATCAAGATCTTCTATTTATTCAAACAACGCACTATAGGAAATTTTCCCATTTTTTTTTGGCCAAAGTTATTTACAGCCAAACGGGTGGACTGGTTTGAACGATTCTTTGGATTTGACTTTTGGTGAACACTTAAGAGAGAGAAAGTGACCGAAAAAGTTTTTATACGCTCAGAAAAAAAATAAGTAACTTTAACTAAAAAATTAACAAATAATTAGTTTTAAGAAGGCGTTGCCGGTTATAGGCTCCCGCATCCAAGATTTTTTTAGATCTTTGATAGATAACCTGGTTTTCTAAACTGCTTTTTTTTCTAAAATTTTTTTCGAGCGTACACTAAACTTTCAAATATAACAATAGAAATTAATTTTACCAATTTAGTGAAGTAACAAACAAAGTCATGTTTAAAAATGATTTTATTCAATAATTTGGTTTTCCAAACCGTCAACTAAATGTAATATACATGGCCTCAAAATGCCACCATTCTCCATTTCTTCATCTTCATCACCTTGTCGTTTTGTTTTCTCAGATTTTTGGCAAAAAGCTATTTGCGCTGGTCCTGATTTCGATTTAATGGAGGCACACTGCGTTATACGATTTCTGATCGAAGTACTGAATTTAAGCCAAACAGCTTGATGTTTTTCAAAAACTTTAAAATTTCTGGAACTATTACGCCATTTTATATTCATATTTGAACAAAATAATCGTGAATGCTCTTTTAAATACTGTTTAAAGTTTTCGGAACAATCGCTCCCAGAAATGTATGATAAGAAATGGGCGTAAATAGCGGCTCTTTTGTCACTTTCGTTTTGTTTCTCTAGCCACATAATTATATTAAATAATTCTGAATTTGGCATGCAGTTAAAAAATTTTATTTTTTTTAACTCGCAAAAAGTTCGCAGATGAAATATATTAAATTTGGAAGATAATTGATTGTTATAGAGAACTATTATGACATTATGTCTAACATGTGTTATCATTTTTTTTTGTAAGTGTATATAAAATTCTAATTCATAATTTCATTAGTTAATTTTCAGCTCATTTTAATTCTTCCAATTTAATCGATTTTATAGATGAGTTTACCAACATTTTGCTATGGAATGTAAAAGTACTTACCTTCAGCATTACTTCCCATTTTTTAATTTTTCAAAAATATAAATTTTTGTTACAAAAACTTTATTAGAAGATGTCACAAAATTCACTACACTTCAAGATTTTCTGATAACTGGTTTAGAAATCGTCATCAAAACAACTGTTTAAGTAACAAGTGTTAACAGCCTTATTTATAAAACTTAAAAAGGGTTTAAAAAGGTTTTTTAAAACAAATTTTCATACAAAATTTTCTTAAAAATTCTTTATAAAGCCTTAATAATTTTTATAAATAAGGCTGTAAATTTTTTGAAAAATTTAAAAAGCTATGTTTATTTTGTTATATTTTTTTAAATATTAAAGCAAGAAAAATAAGCTTTACAAAAATTAAAATTTTTACTTTTGGCCAAAAAAAAAATGGGTGAAATTTCCTATAGTGCAACGGCATATTTCAAAAAAAAAAAAATAATAATAATAATAATAGTTCCATCAAGAAAAAAATAACTATTTCCCACAACGAAAAACATAATTAGTTCCTACAATAAACAACATAACTACTTCTAAAGAATCGATTATTTTAGTCTCACGCCTTGTTAAAATCATTAAGTTGGTAATCCAGTAAGGAACAGCTTCCACTGGAAATGCTTAATTCCTTAATTCCGATTAGCTTTTTGAAATTCTTTGCTGGGATGTTAGTAGGCAGATAATTGTTTAGACATAGACTGAGTGGAGTGCAGTTATTAGATATAAGTTTCATGTTAGTTATTAAACCTCAATAACAGAATTATATCAATACCAAAGTTTTCATTATTGGTTTTTTAGAATATTAGGGAAGGTAATTACAGCACAAATTGCATATTTGTCTTGCGCTCTTGAAATATTTTGACAAGAGCACATTACTAAAGAAAAGCTGAGCCTACAAAAGGTTTTAAGGAATATGCCAAACACCCACCCCCCCCCCCCCCTCTCCACACAACCATCTGTGTTGCTTGTAATAATTGAATATTAGCTTAGTTGTAATACAAATTCTATATTCATAAAATCTACAAACTAAATTCATAAATTTTAATTAATTAAACGTTAGTTACACACATACATATGTACATATATCTTTTGCAAACTGTAGTTGAGCTATTTAGTCTTCATTGACTGATTAAATTTTTTTCTTTGTATGATTTTTTTCAATTCCTTTTAAGGTTAAGGTTTGGAGTTTTGGTGAGCATAAACGAAAAAAAAATAGGATTTATTTTCAAACTTGCAAACTTTATTTTTTTTAGACCTTTTATGTTTATTAATTTTTCTTTTCCCTTTTTTTTTTAATATGTGTTAGTGGTTATATTGTCTAATACTGCTTATTCCCTTTTTTCATTTTATTTGCTTGTGCAGACTCATTCAAACTCTGGACACAAATATCTTAACTTTTCTTAAAATTTAAACAAAAAGTAGATATTTTTTTTTTGCAAACAACAACTTATAAGAAACCAAAGATAAATTTAATTCAGAAAAACTTTTAGTTTATTACTGGCAACAGTCGGGCAAAAAACTTTCAATCATTTAACTTTGGCAAATATAAAAATTGGTTTAATCGTTTAGTATAATAAAAGTTATTTTTTTTTAGAAATAATATTTAAATAAAGAAATTTATTATTCGACATATTGTCAGAAGTTTATTTTAATTTGAAATTTATTTGCTGGTGGTTCAGCGTTGTCTATATATTTCATTGTTGCTGTAACAAATCATCAGTAGACTTCAACCACACATTTTGAATAGTCACAAACCTCTTATCTTATGCACAGACTTTCAAGAACTATTTGAGAATTCACAAATAATAATATTTTTGAAAATCACAAAAGAAAAATAAGCGTAGTAGGCTTTGAAACTAATACAAAAAACCCAGCAAATAATTTATATTCGATTTGAATCTATTTTATTTTTCTACACCTTTATACAATTAGAAATCCATTGGATAACAATAAAAGTAATTATAAGGCAAAATGAAAAATAAAATCTAAATTTAACATTTAAGAAATTTATTATTCGACATATTGTCAGAAGTTTATTTTAATTTGAAATTTATTTGCTGGTGGTTCAGCGTTGTCTATATATTTCATTGTTGCTGTAACAAATCATCAGTAGACTTCAACCACACATTTTGAATAGTCACAAACCTCTTATCTTATGCACAGACTTTCAAGAACTATTTGAGAATTCACAAATAATAATATTTTTGAAAATCACAAAAGAAAAATAAGCGTAGTAGGAAATGAAATATATAGACAACGCTGAACCACCAGCAAATAAATTTCAAATTAAAATAAACTTCTGACAATATGTCGAATAATAAATTTCTTAAATGTTAAATTTAGATTTTATTTTTCATTTTGCCTTATAATTACTTTTATTGTTATCCAATGGATTTCTAATTGTATAAAGGTGTAGAAAAATAAAATAGATTCAAATCGAATATAAATTATTTGCTGGGTTTTTTGTATTAGTTTCAAAGCCTACTACGCTTATTTTTCTTTTGTGATTTTCAAAAATATTATTATTTGTGAATTCTCAAATAGTTCTTGAAAGTCTGTGCATAAGATAAGAGGTTTGTGACTATTCAAAATGTGTGGTTGAAGTCTACTGATGATTTGTTACAGCAACAATGAAATATATAGACAACGCTGAACCACCAGCAAATAAATTTCATATTTAAATAAATTTCGAATGAAATTTTTTTTGATGAAATGTGTATAGAGCTGAAAATTTTAATGAATAAATTATATGATTCTTGCAATTTTAAACTAAAAGACAGGAGAAGGAAAATTTTTTTAGATCATGTCTGACTATAGAACTAATTCTGATACGCTCTTCATTAAATAATTTTCATATTACACGTAAGCCGAATACTGAATAGTATTTTGCCATTTGCAACAATATTTTTTTTTTTTAATTCTTGAATTTATAGTGCAGAACGGTTGTACTACTTAACTAAAAAAATAGAAATATTTTTAAGTTTTCCAGATATAACGACTTTCCAAGAAAGTTTATATGAGCCGATTAAAATATAAGAAAACTTTTTCATGAAACTGTTTAAATTTATATTATTTTAACACACAATTTGGGAATTTATCTCATAAAGAAATAATAATAATAATATCGTCCTAACACTCGCATGTGCAGCTTTCATTTAATAAACTATTAAAGTTTCTTATGACACAGTCTTGAATAAAAAGAAATCCCATAAGAAAAAGTCCATTTGGATTCAATTTGGCCAGTGTGGTAGCCGATTTATGTCTACTCTTCTGAAAATAAATTTTACAGAGAAGTTAAATAACTGACTGGTATACAAATTGAATTTTGTAAGAAATTTGCAGAAAAGGCGTAACAACGACCGTCCAGGCACATTTAAAATGCTAGAGGTTGTCAATTAAAAGGTTAGAATCATTATGAACATATGTACATCGTAGCCGCTTTTATCATTTTTCTTCCAGTGCTTAAAATTTTTAATTTATATTTTAAAAGAGACTTAGGGCTAATAAATCAGTCAATGCATTTTATTTTCAAATCATGTTTAAACAAAAACTTTTGTTTCTCACCGCACAATTAAAAAAACTTAAACAGCCAACATTGTGCAATTAAGTGTTGTTTAAGTTTTACTAACACACCATATGTTTTGTGCATGTGTGTATTTTTTGAAGGCATGTACATGAATATTATGTGGTCGTATTAAGAAGAATATCGTTTAATTCGCACAAATATACAACAAATGTAACATAAATTTTTATATCATGAAATATATAAATAGAAAAATGCATTCTGATGCTCTTTTTGTATCATAAAATGTGTTTTTTGCTGTTTTTTGCAAATTGAAAAATCAACTTTCTTATTTATATTGAACAGCTGTTCTCTGGAAAGCTTTCATAATTGTTTGGAAATATAATAGTGCTACCATACTTTCAACGTAATTTGATAATAACTTTAATTAAGGCTCAGTTAGCCGACTGTAATATAAAGTAACTGTAACGTAGGAAACAGCTGATCGAGATTTTTATATGAAAAGTAGGTTACGTTACATTACATCTCTATAACCATTTTCATTACTTTTTACATAACAATATCGATCAGCTGTTTCCTACTGTTGCAGTTACTTTACATTACAGTGGGCTAACTGAGCCTTTAGCCACTGAAAAAATGAAAGTGTATTTAAATACATTTTAATTTTGTATGAAAATTAATTTAAAATATGTTTAAATATTCACTGATTTATTAGCTATTATGTTTGCATGCATTATTTAAGTGGTGCAAGCGTCTTAGTTTATAGAGTTTTACACACTCCATACTGCACTTACAATGACCGGTGCAGCCACGATAAATTCTTTATAGCAGCTATAGAGCAACGTTTCTGGTTGCGTACACTGTACGCAGTAAAATAAACGTATTTAAATTTCTTTAGAGACAATTAGTACAACATAATTTGCAAAAACTGCAATGTCTGCCCTAAAAGTTTACTTCAATAGCAAACTTGAATGATTACTATGAAAACGTAGTCAGCATTCATCATTTACCTTTAATAGTACTTAAGATTTGTAGCCAAACTATGGCCTTACTCTCCATTTACGTATATAAACACATTTGGAAGCAAGAAAACACTTAACAAAATACTTACTTTAAAGAACAGTAAGACAAAAGTTCGTAATTCATTTAGATTCAATAACAAATTGAAATATTGAAAATATTAAGGGTTTTTATGAGAACTCTTAAAATTGCCATTTGTGCAATTGGGCAAACTTGCGAGACTAGTTCTATGAAGCCCCTTTTCAACCTTTGCGCAAACAGTTTATGTAAAATTTAAACAAAAGTCAAAAGATTCATTTAACAAAAATAAAATAAGAAAATTTCAAGCAATTTTCAATTTAAAAACGTATTTATATATTTCTATAAAAATAAAAAAAGTGTGTGTGTCTCTAAAAATGCCTACAGAAAGCCAATAAAGCAAGAAATTATTATTTACAAAATGCACAATTCCACAGCTTAAGTTTACGATTCAAAATTATTGGTCAAACTTAACAGGTTTGTGTAAATAAATTTCTATACAAATTTTGAAATTTTATTTACGAGAGTGTAAAAATGCACAATTGCACAGTTTGCGAGACTTTTGAGCATTCTCATGAAAACCCTTATTATATTTCATAAAACTACTACAGTATATTTCTTAAAAGCGAATTTGTACTTAAGCCTTTAATGAAAATGTTCTAAAATATTTTTAAAGTAATGCTGCACTATTAAAGCCTCTATAAGAATTGCATCAATCTTTATATATTTAGAAAATATGCTTCGTAATGCACATAAAAAACGCACCTTAAAACATGTAGTATGTGCACAAACCTTCCACACCAACATTGTGAAAAAAGAGAAAGATTTATAGACACTCATAAAATGCAAACTTACCTACATACATAAATATATAGCTCTATACAGATACGTGTCAAGCCACATAGAAACTCTACATCTCACATTTACAACACACACACACACACACACATTTAAATGCTGATCTTAGAGGTTAAATTGACAAGGCCTTGAAAATTTTACATTCCTTGAAGGCCTGCTAAGACCTTATTTTTTTATATAAAATTCACATTTTTGCTTGGATTTCCAAAGAAAATCTTCTAGAACTCTAAACAGCTACGTTCCAAAAGTTTCAATACACGTTCTTCTTATTCTTTGCTAAGGTTTCAGAAATTATATTAATGACCTGCGTTGAGATATTTTGCCACATTTGAACAAAATTTCCCAAAAAAAAAAAAAAAAAATGCTGCTTAGCTCCAAGAAGTCAGCCTGTGCTGTGAACTTAAAAGTCCACTATCTCTACATCTTACAAGGATCACATTTTCTCTCAGATATAAAGACTATGAGAAAAAGATATCATGAGTAAATCTATCGGGTATGCTCTGCATTCTACGTGAAATTATAACGAGTGGAATTGACATACAATTGTTGTTATAATTACATATTTCCAAGAATAATTGTATGGCAATTCCACTCGTTTTAATTTCACGTGGAATGCAGAACATACCCGTATATCTCTAAAAATACTGATAAAAATTAAAAACAATGTTAGTGAGACTCAAAGGCTATTTTGTTGCCAATTTTGTTGCCGCTCTTATGTTAAACAAATATTTTCTTGCAAGGCCGTTTGCGAAATAAAGGTATATCTCGAAAACTGAAACTAATTTGTGAAGAGTTAATATCAGATTCGAAATCCGCGTTTTAAATAACATTTGGCGGCAAAATAAGCGGCATCTGGGTGGTGGAGATCAAGGTTTCAGGTTCAAGTTAGAGTCTTGGAACAATACCCACTACGCTGAGGAAATCTTCTGATTATAAAAAATAGCAAGAAAATACGACATCAGAGTATACACTGATGGATCAAGAATGATCCGCGGTGTCGGCTCTGACGTCTTCTCGAACTATCTTGGTATAGAAAGCTTCTTCCGTCTCCCTGACAAAGCCACTGTATTTCAAGCTGACATTTCGGCCATTAAAAACCCAGCAAAAAATTTCAAAAAAGGTAATCGGGTTTAGAATTAAGCATTTTTGGTAGAAGCTGTTCCTTACTGGATTCCCAACTTAATGATTTTAACAAGACGTAAGACTAAAATAATCGATTCTTGAGAAGTACTTAAATTTTTTTATTTGGAAAGTTGTTCACGTAATCTATTAATTCTAAAATAATCATTCTCCTCATTTATCAACTTGTACAGCATTTTTTTTAAGTTTTATGTCATGGGAGGACCTGGCTAGAGCTGGCTCTGCTATAAAGGCCTCCAAAGCCAAGCTCTTATCCATGGCATTGCGACAATGATAGGTGCTCAATTAAAGTAACAAGTACTGGAACTGGGAACTGGACGATCGGCAGTCATGTTACTAGAATATACCTGTTCTATCATGGGTCCTGTCATAGTCTTCGTGGATAAATCTAGGAAGCGACAGTCGTCCACTTTCTTTGCAAATATGCAGCTTTGCATCATCTCGTACCACACGTTTTTAGCACGTCATGTCTCAGACGACATTTCAGATTTATGAGAGATTGGTTGTCGGATATCTCAATGCGATAGTTTGGATCTAGTTCCAATCACCATATCCGAGTATTTGGACACGGTTCTACATAAGTTGAAACCAATAAGCGGTATGGTCCTTTAAAAAGGAATCCACTAGATTTTACTTGAATGCCTGCATGAAGTGGGTAGCCACGTTAGGCAACCAATCAACCAACACATTTGGCGTTTACTTTATTATAATTTTTGAAAGATCTGCAATGCCGATAAAATTATATTTTATTTGCTTAAAAGGCAGTATTGCGATGCCACAAAATGCATAAGAAGGAATTTTCAAGCATATTGCACTTTAAAATATATATTATCACTAAATTACTAGTAAGGACTAAATATTTTAGCCGATTTTGATTAAATTTGGCTTATTTTATTCTTAACACATTTTTCCTAACACACAATTTTGACCATTATTATTTTGTAGTTTTTCATTTTTTATGAGTTTTTCGAAGAAAAACATTATAAAATGTTTATAAGAAAAATTAATTTAAATTAAGGCTCCTATTATAAGCAACTTTCGATCTTCGACTATAGTCGAAAGTACTGATCGAAACAATTTTCATTTGGTATTATGACGAGTATTCGACAAAGAATGTCCTTTTTGTGAATATCACTCAAAGTGATTTTTAAAATTTGGAACAACTTTACCTAAAAATAAAAAAACATCGTTTATAATAATTTTTTTTACTAAATAGTTCATTGAAAACTAAATTCTGCTCGATTAAAAATTCGTTGCTCAACGAAATTTCCGATGCTCATAATATGAATCGAACTCATAATAAGGGCCTAAACCTATCATTTTTTTAGCTTACTGTATTTAAATAATTTGAAGCAAATTTTGTTAGTTAGCCGATGGTGTGTGTTTGGTTAACTTCTGAGCTACTATCTTCGAGTTGTGATGAATTATAATGGTATACCTCGGGAAAATATTAAAAATTGTGACGTGATGAACGTTTTTTAATATTTTTTCTGAAGCTTAGTACATAATAACTATCCGAATTGCTTATTAACTCTTAAGGGGAAAACCATCGTAGAGTTGATTACTCGTATTTATTAATAAGTAAAGTAAATCCATCTACTTGAAATATTTCAAAACTGCAAATCAATAAATAATTATTATATTATAATTTTAATTATATAAATTAAATTTTATCTTTGGAAAATGTTCTTTCTGATAAATATAATTTTAAAATATATGGCGTACCTAAACAGTGGTTCTTGGAAGAGTATATTTCAAACAAAAAAATCCTAATGCCAATGCGGGAAAAATATATATGCTATGCTGTGTCCTTATAACTGCTAAAAAAAAAGAGGAGGCCTTCTTGAAGGTCTTTTTAGTCTTGCAATTTTCCCTTGGAATGATTTAAATTCTTGCGGGTTCATACATGTACATATGTATAATTTTACTGAAATAAAATAAAACACGGTAAACGAATGAATGAATGAATTAGCCTTGCCAGCTGGTTACTCCAAAATCATAAGGGAAAAAGAAATCTTCAAATATTTCCAGTTAAATGAAATTTATGCTTGTTTTGTTGGTTAAGCATCGTCTATAAACATTTCGTACCTGCTTGTAGAACCCCATCAGTAGACTTCAAATAAATGGTTGTAGTAAGACTCTTAATATATTCTTAAGAACCACATATCGTCAGCCAAAATGCAATAACAAATAAATAACAAAAAATTCGAAATCGCATTTTTAATTAACTATTGGATACAACAATGAATTAAGAATAAAAATATAGCAATGCAACTTCCAGTTACTTGATAATTTTGTTTAGCTTTTACATTATTAGCATATTAGTAGTAATTATAATTAATCAGTGGTTAGATCTCAAAAAAAGGTGTTTCTTTCTATAGCTTTTTGCATCCAGAAAAATTCGAAATAACTCTTTAGCTATCGCGTACGAACAGCTTGACCTACTTGACCTACAAAGAACAGATTTTAAAAATGCTAAAAATCCTTCTTCCAGAGAAGACAAGTCCAAAGTGCGACACCATTCCCGTTTGCAGATAATTTAACAAGCTAATACTTTTCAGTTTGCCTTTAAATGCTGGCCCCATTAGAAAAAAAGATATATTGAAGAGAAAGTAGGACAATTGCCTATATATGGCATATAATTGCATTAAATTTAACATTGAAGATAAGGTGTTTAGTTTTGTCACTAAACAACTATGATTGTAACAGTAGTGCGTATATATTTTAAGAATCATGTTACATTTTTGTGACATTTTATTTATTTATTTACTAATTACTCAATCATATTTGAGTCTTGCATACAAAATTATCGTAGTTCAAAAATTTACATGGAGGTATCATTAAGTACAGTATCCATAATATTAATTAATATGTAAATTCAAATTAAACAAGAAATTTTTGAACAGCATGTTTTCCTAACACCTTTTTTCAATATTTAAAAAGATTCCTTCAAATAACGTTCAGCACAAGAAAGCATATAATTCCAAATTTAAAAAAACGTCCAATGTCTAATGCGGCATGATATGCGTGACACGTAGCGCCATCCTGTTATATATAAAGGGTGGGCAGATTTGAGTTTAGGAAGTATATTGACTGTCAAATGATGAAATATCAAGAATTAAGCTGTCATCCTTTGACATACATATATTTAGTAAGAAGCCGGGAAATTTTAACCATGAAACGCTACACTTTTAAGCAAATAATTTTTATTGCAAAATTTGTGAAATATCGAGAATTGAAGAACTATCATTCTTTGACATTTATTTAGTACAAAGTTAGAAAATTTTAATCATGAAACGCTACTCTCTTGAACAAAAAATTTTAATTGTGAAATTTTTGAGTTTTAATTTGAAAGACCGGGTTTACTTGAACAAATCTGACACAACATATGTTCTGAAAGATAAAATTCGCTGCATTGACGAGATGTGGTTCAAAATTTTGTCGAAAGAGCAGACGTCTTCCAAAGTGCTAGAGATAGACATTTTCCCGACATCATATTCGATTACTAAATCCCATATTTCTGCTTTACATTGGTATCACTAAAACTGAATTTGATAGAAAGAAAGTGTGTTTTTAAGCCAATTTGCTTCCTAAACTTAAATTTTTCCGTCCTTTATTTGTTCAGTACGAACCAGATGTGATCTTATTGACCATACCGAATTCATTGCAGTAGAAAATAATAACAGTAAAGCAGTAGTTCCAAAATTTTACTACACTTTTACTAAATCCTTTTTGTAAAAACTAAATTTACTAAAATTATACAAATCATTATTAATTTATGTATGTAATGAAATTTTTTTTAAAGCAATATTCTCTTTTTTATGAAAGGCATTTTTCAGCCACTTGATGAGGTATTTTAACATAGAAAATATAAATTCAAAATATATCAGTTACTAAATATCCTCACAAGGACATAAATGTGAAAAAAGGCCAAGTTCCTATCCAAAGTTTCGGCCATTAAAAGTAGTGAGATATTAATTTTGACCAAGTTCTTATTTGGCACAACACCTAACACTGAAATATGTTATGTATGATATAAATTCGTAATCGTAAGGGTGTCATATAATTTCTAGATAATCTGATAACTTGACAACATTTTTACCGATATAAAGAAATGAGCAAATAAATATTATTCTCTCCTTTTTTAGAAAGGTAAAAATATTGCCAAGTTAATAAAATCTATGGTGTTAATATGACTGAACTCCGATTCTTGAAGACCGTCATTTATTTTATAATCAACGCACTAACCACTTAGAGCCAACTTGATTACTGCAATAAGTACTCGGAGTACTCGGCTTTGATTGTTTTTCCGTTTTGGAGACAATAAGATTTTCGGTTAATATACAATGTATAGCTCGTTCTGAAATGCCTATCATTTAGTCTAGTTCAAGCACCATCAGCTAAAAATCACCCATTAAAGTTTTGGAGTGTACACTTCAATTATTCTACCACTGCGGTATTTGTCGCAAACGTAGGAGCAAACTAACTAACTTGGCTTAAAAGTTAATTTGAATGAGACTTTTCAAATGAAACTATTTAATTGCATAACGGTGACAAATTGTCTCCTTGTTTACAAATTCACTGTGTTCATTTATTATTGATAGCTCAAAAAAGTATTAAACGTGGCGCCTTAAACTTAACTTAAAATACATGTTTAGCAAGGCCTTAACTTTTCACAAAAGCTATGCCCCTATCACGGTTTTCAACTTTTAAAATAGTTTGGTTGGGATTGAAGAATTTGCATTGCCATTCTCCACTAAGATAACAGTTGACTTTTCAGTTGTGTTTTGGTACTTTCATTTACAACTGTGCGTAAGTTCGGTTGAGAAAAACGTTAAGTATACACAACTGCTTTCTAACGGGTGTTTTTTAGAGGTATAGAACTTCGAATTGAAATAAAACACAAGAGAATCGTTTTAATGTCCATCAATTTGGCTTTGTTGGAAGGATAATTTTATGCCATTACTGTTTAAATATGACTTCGAGCATGTGGCCGCCGCGGCTGGCTCGAATAAAGCCAATTCTACAGGTCCAATTTTCAACCACTTTTTCGAGCATATGGGGCCGTATGTTGGCAATAACGCCACGAATGTTGGCTTCCAAGTCCCCTAACGTTTCTGGTTTGTTGGCGTAGACGAGTGACTTCACATATCCCCAAAGAAAATAATCCAATGGTGTCAAATCACACGATCTTGGTGGCCAATTGACAGGTCCATTCCGCGAAATTATGCGCTCATCGAATGTTTCCTTCAATAAATCGATTGTGACGTGCGCTGTGTGGCATGTAGCGCCGTCTTGTTGGAACCACAACTCATCCACATTCATGCCATCCAATTCGGGAACAAAATAGTCGGTTATCATGGCTCTATACCGGTCTCCATTAACGGTAACTGACTCTCCAGCATTATTTCGGAAGAAGTATGGCCCAATGACTCCACCAGCCCATAGAGCACACCAAACAGTCAGTTTTTGTGGATGTAATGGCGTCTCAAGGGTCTCATGTAGATTCTCTTCACTCCAAATGCGGCAATTTTGCTTGTTGACGTAGCCATTCAACCAAAAATGAGCCTCATCACTGAACAAAATTTTGCGATGAAAATCAGCATCGAGATCAATCTCATTTTCGGCCCATACACCAAAATCACGACGCATTGCATGGTCTCGCGGCTTTAATTCTTGCACAAGCTGGATCTTGTAAGGTCGCAAGCCAAGATCTTTGCGCGAAATCTTCCATAAAATTGATGGACAAAGCTCCAATTGCTGTGCACGGTGGCGAATCGATTCATTCGGGTCCTCTTCAACACTTTGCTCTACAGCGGCAATTGTTTCTTCGGTGCGCACTGTTCGACGTCTCTGCGGATGCGTATTATCACATAGAGTAAACGTAGTGCGAAAACGATCCATGGTTAACCGAATTAATTGCTCTGATGGACGATTATGTCGACCATAAAATGGACGGAGCTTGCGGTAAACTTCGCGAACTGAACCATTATTTTCGAAATAAATTTGCACGATTTGCAAGCGTTGTTCTTCTGTCAACCTGTTCATGATGAAATGGCATACCAAACTAAATATTAATCACTTGACAGCTGACAAAATGGCCGCCAGTTAAAAATGTGATGCCAACTTAAAGTTCTATACCTCAATAAAAAACACCCATTAGTAGTTGGGTCTGCGGTTGGGTTTTTTTAGTTACAGGTTATTGCGATATAAAAATACAAAAAAAGTGGAAGAATCGTAACTAGAAATATTTATTATGCTTAATAACAAAATATTTTAACAGTTTCAGTATCGGCGGTATACCGGGCACATATTAAGATTTCTTTAAATATGGTTTTAGGCGATCCAAAAAAAATAAAAAAAAACGTTTCTTTGTTCTGCCGGAAATAACTAAAAAAATACCTTAAAAAAATATTTTTTAAAGAATTCGTTCCCTATTTTGATTATTCCTTGCCTTGCATTGGGTAGTTCAAGAGGGTTTTAAGCAGCACGAATTTTTCTTCTGATACGTAGCACATCTATTATTGCGACTTCGTTTTCGTCGTCATAAAATAAATCTACACATATTTTTGTATCCATTTGGTATGATTTCTTTGAACTAAAACATTAAAAACAATAAGGGTTTTCATGAGAATGTTCAAAAGTCTCGCAAACTGTGCAATTGTGCATTTTTACACGCTCGTAAATAAAATGTCAAAAATTGTATGGAAATTTATTTACACAAACCTGATTACTTTGCTCAACAATTTTCATTCGTAAATTTAGGCTGTGCAATTGTGCATTTATTAAACTACAACTTTTTGGTTTTTTTTTGCTTCCTTGAGGCATTTTAGGTACACACATACACTTTTTGTTTATTTAGAAATATATAAATAAGTATTTAATTTAAAAACTGCTTGAAATTTAATTTTTTATTTTTATTATATTAATTTTTTTGACATTTCATTCAAATTAACTTAACTGTTTGCGCAAAAGTTGAAAAGGGGCTTCATGAAACAAGTCTCGTAAATTTGCCCAATTGCACAAATGGGAATTTTAAGAGTTCTCATGAAAACCCTTAATACTATTTTTGAAACTTTGTGGTATTTTCGTGTCAAACTAAATATGTTAAGTTGGCAACGCGATGATAATTTCAACTGAAAAACAGTTGTGCTTCATAATACTAAAACACAGTTTGGTCGTGTTTAAGTTTGGTCTACTCTTAGACGACCAAACTGAATTTAGTTGAGAACCGTGATAGGGCCATTATTTTTTTAAAACTAATGACTCCATCTGACATATAGATTTTAGGTTGGTTAACTGTGGACCGCCCTCGTGACCGAATACCACAACATACGTTATTCAATATATTGATTTTTTTGTGTAAAATATTTTAGATATTGCAATCTTCCATTCACATCAAACAGCAGATGCTCATTTTTCGATGCTAATAATTTGACGATTTTATACTCTTGTGTCATCTGGCAACTATGTCCAAAACTAATAATTTAAGGTGCTTTAAGTACATTCATTCATTTCGTTTGTAAGGTTAAACTCTGCTTAAATTTTTGTCCCTGGTTTGTTTCTGTCTTAAACCACTTAAAAATTTTTCTTTAGTAATTTTTGTTTTCCTTTTTTTTTGTTCTTTGCCCTACAAAAATTACAGGTTTGGAATATAATTTTTTTTTATGGTGAGTTATTCTTCTGGGATTTTATTCGCTACCTCCTTATGTCTCTAATCTAGGCCAGCTAAAAGCTAAAACGTAGTTCTGATTTAATGCCAGTATTATGTAATTTACCTCTAGCAAAATGTAATTTCTTTTTTCGTTTAATGTAACATTTTTCTCATATAACTCAGAAATTTAAGCCGCACACATTTTAACGTACAAGTTTTGTGTATTTGTTCGTTAAAGTCTGACACACATTCACATCTAATTATGTAAGCATGCATGTATATTGGGGTCGTACTTATAATTTGTACTTATGTACATATATCTTTAACAGTGTATGAATTCTTGTTTATGTTCTTCTCTGAAAGGGCAACAATTTATCTTGTAAAGAGTATCATAAATAAATAGCTTTTCCTTGTATTGATTTTTACATCTAAATAATAAAACAGTGTCCTTGAAACAAATAATTGTAGTTGTTGGTAATTCCTTTTGGGAATTGTTCATAAAATCTTAATTGCAAATGCTTGAAATGTATTTTTAGTTTAAATTTGGCAATGAGAGCATTTAGTTGGAAATAAATAAGGAAGAGAAAATAATGAGATATCACAAAAAGAATTTGCCAATTAAAGCTGAAAAAGATTTTTGCTGTTTTTAGATATTAAACCTAATTGCGTTCTAATATATACAATTAAAGAAAAAGTAAGAGTTTGCATTGAAATGGTCTACACATTAATTCTCCTTGTTTATTAATTAAATTTTAATGTTTATTTTTTGATATTGTGTAGCGCACAAAGGGATAAGTGAGCTGGCAATTCAATTTAATTTATTCATTATATACCTAAATTTTGATTAAGGGAATTTCGAATTTCATTTTGATTAATTTTTTGCTCAACGTATTTAACATTTACTGTGCATGGCAATTACTACAAGAGAACACCTTCCATTTGGATTCGATTGCTTTACGAAAACTAATCACTGTAATATCCTTTCATATTTGACAAATTTATTGAAAAATATTTTAAACATACACAGCAAAAAATTACACATTACCATTAGAACTACTTGCCACATAATGAATTACTTTTCCGATTGACAAATTTCATTACTGGCTTACAAATCACACTACATACAATTTAAGAAATTTATGTACAAGTTGATAAATGAGATGAATGATTTTTTTATATTTAACAGATTACGTGAACATGTTGCCAAGTAAAAAAAAAGTAAGTACTTCTCAAGAATTGATTATTTTAGCCTCACGCCTTGTTAAAATCATTAAGTTGGTAATAAATACAGTAGGAAAGAAAGAGCTACCACCATAAATGCTTATATCTAAACTCGATTGCCTTTTTTGAAATTTTTGCTGTGTATGTAGTATATTTTCTTATGTTTTTGTGATTAGGGATGCCAGTTTTGTAATTGAGCCAAAAATTTTCGGTATTATGCCTAAGACAAAAAGGAGTTCTCAAGCCTATTTAAGCTAATTTTAAGTTAATGCCACCATAGTAGTATTCATACGCAGAAGTCCTTCTGCTCAAAACTCAACTATTTTGTACCATTTTTTGGGAAACTATAGCACAATGAAATACTGTATATTTTTTTCGACTTATAATCCCATATCGAATAAAAGCTTAATAGTTATTCATGTTTGTTGTTCATTCAAATTGTCTTGGTACTATATTTCCTCAATCGTTATATCACCCGATCCATAAAATTCAGCCAAAATGCTTAAGAATGCTAAAAAAAACCATCATAACTTATACAAATTATATATTATACATTGGCGCCCTATGCTCCAATGGAAGTTAAAGGAACTTATACATATATATATATTATACAAAAACTTCCACTAATTTACTGGTAATTATAACACATATAAAAAACAACGTTGAGAAAAACTACCCACTACCAGAAAACATTTTTTGTTTAATTTTGCATATGTTATTATTTTTTCTACGACTTACTTTGTAAATTTAAAACACAGCATGTTCTAAAGTTAACACTAGTATAAATTGAATAAACGTGATTGCAACTAATGGCCTGGCCCATCTGTCATCCAGAAAATTTCTATCGCTTACCTACAGTGAAAAAAAACGAATTTTCTTATTTATAATTTGAACAGGCTAAAGTTCGTATCGCTTTTTAAGCCAAATTACATGTGATAATTATTAATGAACAAATAACACCGAAGTTAGTTGTAAATATTCTGACAACACATAGTTGAACGGAACAGCCAGCCGTTTTCGAAGGCCACTAATCCTTCATCATCAGCGTTCTTTTGTGTTTGGTCCACTGTGTGTGGTGTCAGTAGATGTAGATTTCTGCTTTGTATACTTAGCATTATTGCAAATGAAATGTGTGAATTGTTTTTTGATTCATCTTATTTCAATTTGCTGAAAGCTTTTATGTAATTAAAGCTCAATTTTACCATCTCTATATTTACAAAAGTCTTACCATTGTCGTTTGTTCTTTACTAATTATACACATGTTAGTTAATTTTCTTATTGTTTTTCTGTTGTTTCCAATATGAGTAAGAGATAGAAGCTTTCTTTCCGAAGTTGGTCTACGATTGGCCGTAAATAATAATATTTTATATACATAATAGGTTTATCCTAGTTTCATCACAAAATTAAAACAAAATAAAAAGCAAATTCGCAGAGCTTTTTAAACCCAAGTAAACAATCCTAATGTAATAAAATAATCCAAATATTATTGAACTCTAACTTCACTAAACTTAATTTGTGATAATCGGATAGCTTTACAAAAAATGCCAAATACGAATTTTTCTATTTTTTTATCTATAAATTTAAGCTTTTACATGCATGATGAGGCAAGTCTAACAAGGTGATTGCATTTGTATCTGAGACTATCAGTTGTGTTTTCCTCAAGTGTCAAACGTTATATGAAAATAAGGAAAAAAACCGAATAACAATATTATATTTGCTTTTAGATATGAAATTTAACAATGGGACATATTACTAGTAACCTGCAAATTTGAAAGGATTTTCTTTTGTTTTGAATAATGGTGTACACCCCAGATGCAAATTAAAGATCGTGTGATTTAACTTGAGCCGTTATGTCTAATAGTACAAATAAAATTTTAATTGAAATCTATATACTGTAAATGTATTTACATACAAACATACGTTTTAAATTTACATACAACTAAAGAAATGTATAAAAATAGTTCCTTTTATCAAGATGTGAGCGTAAGTGAAATTTTTGGACAAGAAAAGATATGATAGTCTTCCCTATTCGTAAATCGAATCGATTTGAAATCTTACAATTTCGATATAATAGAAAAATTATATAAGGATGAAAAATATGTCTTTTATTGGAGTTAGTTTACATTCCGTTCAAGGCCGATTATTAATATCAAAAACGCTTTTTTTAATGTTTACAGCTAAAATTTATTTAAATTCATTAAACCATTTTAACAAAGTTTTTTAACTCCACTTTCCTACTCGAGAAGTCTCAAAATTAGTATACACTAGATATACCAAACGGACGACAGACTCGTCCGTATTCTAGAATCAAAATGTAAATAATTCAAGATTCAAAGAAATGTATCTGAACGTCATAAAAAAATTCATTAAAACACAGCCACACACAAACTTAAATACATATGCAAGCATAATTAAATAATACATGAAATTAAAAAAACATAAACAAAATCCCTTCAACCAACCTAATTCAATTTATTCAAGTCTTCCTTTAAGTATTATACCTTTGATACAACAACAAATAAGAAAAAAAACAATTGTAAGGTCAAGAGAAATACTAGAAACACACACACACACTCCTGTTTTGTTTCTTTTTTTACTTGTAAGCTAATAAATGCGTGTGTAATATGTGTGCATGTAGTAGTAGCAACTTTAAACGCTTATAGCTCCCAAAATACTGAACCGATTTCAATAAAATATAGATTCTGCATATAAAATCTGTATAAAAAATCCTTTAAAATCATATAAATCTTTTTAATATCGGTGCAGTGGTACCAGCGTAAAAGGGATTACAAAAAACATGTTCGCCTATTAATTATATAGATATATATCGAGATAATAAATATTAAATCAATAATTAATTCAATATCCCAAGGAATCTAAATTCATTCTTAATTACCGATATGTTTAAAAGTTAAATTGAAAATGTAAGCCAAGTTTGCATAAATTTTTATCGCTTCCTGTTATTTTGCACTTCTTTTTACAACTAAAACAAAAGCTTTTTGATTTTGTTTTTAATTTCCATTTTCAATATTTATGATGTTACAACAATTGAATATATGCGATGATTTATGTCTTCGATTACCATTGATGATGACAGTGAATAAAAAAACATTCGAGGATAATTAATGACCGCAAAATGGGTGGATGAGGGATTTAAAGAACAGAAGTGGTATGAACAATAAACTAATTAAAAAAGGTCAGTAAAAAAACTTTAATGCACAAATTGATAAGAGTTCTGCTTATGGAAAATGTTTTCTAGGTGTCAAGGAAATTTTTAGACAGGAGCATTTTTAATAACTTGAGATGTTTTTCCAAAACACTTTCAATTAGTTGTGAAGTTGTTACATAATTTTCGCATCACCACGTAGTCATCAATTTTAATAATATAAAATAAAAAGTTTTGTTAGGCACAATAATAAAATATTTAAGAATAAGTTGAGGTTTTAAACCAACAGTCTTAAAATTTCTACTGGGAACTGTTACCTCATTAACCAGATTAAGTAAATTTAATATATGCCGGAAAGTTTTCTCTTGAAACTTTAACAAATGAAGCAAAGCCACGAACAACGTTGTAACTAACATAATAAAATATTTTCAAGAGAGCAAAAAACATATTTTAAAGACAAGATTATTTTTCCATGTTAAGTTGGCTTATCAAAAATAATTATAAATGATATTAAATATAATTTAACAATTATTTACGACAATTCCGTTCGCATCATTATATTACTAACCTACAAGGTTTTTAGATTTTCTGCCTCTTTGTAATTGTAAGGGGTGTCCCAACAAGAACGCAAGATTTAAATTTTAAATAAAACACAGATATTTAAAAAAAAACGTGAAACTTTATTATATTGTAAAGTAGACAAAATGAAGTTATGTGTGGAACAACAAATCGGGCAGATGGCCGCCGCGGCTTTGCTGGCACACACGCGATCTTTTAATGAAATTTTCAATGGCCGTTTTGCATAAATGCTGCGGTATTTCCTCTTTTAAGGCTTGAGTCGTCGTCGGCTTATTCGCGTAAACCATCGACTTCAAAAAACCCCAAAGAAAAAAGTTTAATGGTGTTAAATTGCACGATCTAGGAGGCCAATTCTGGTCTCCAAAACGCGAAACAACACGACCGGGAAATGACTGATGTAGCAATTGAATTGTTTCTCTGGTTGTATGACATGTGGCGCCGTCTTGCTGAAACCACATGCCCTCTACATACATTTCTTCAATTCTAGGCACGAAAAAACTGGTTATCATTTCACGATACCGAACACCATTGACTGTTTGCGCTTGATCTGCGTTTGAGCGACATCATCACGTACAGCTGCAACATTTTCGGTCGATCGACCTGGTCGAAGGCGCGTTGTTGTCTTTACATCACTAACAGGCCCAGTTTCGGCAAATTTGTCCATTAATGTCTTTGACTCTTTTGGAGCATTATTGTGACCCCAAATTGATCGCAAATTTGCGAACTGTAGCCGCAAAACTTTCACCATTTTGGTAAAACAATTTCACAATGAGAATGCGTTGTTCATTCGTGTAGCGCTCCATTTTTACTAACCTCGTACCTTCTACTAGCAAACAATAACAATTGTTCAAATGTCAAACAATGACACTTCGAATGGCGCCAAATTTAAATCATGCGTTCTTGTTGGTATACCCTTTATTTTGACAGCATAATGCATAATTTTGGATTCTTTATTATTTAAAGAATGTATGAGAGTAATGTAAATTGTAATCTGTGAAAAAATAAGTTTTGCAAAATTTGTTTATTACAACGCTATTCGCGACTTTGCTTTTCACATGATGGAACTGAATGAGCAGCAGCAAAATTCATATAAAACTGCTTAAACAACAACAAATTAATAATCTGAATTCGTATTCATTTTGAAACGCATTAAATAAGAATATTATTAATTAAATTTAGAATAACTTCCAGTACCTTTTGTATCCATATCATAGGTTTTCCATGGAAGATAATGGTCAGATGCCATATTAAATTTAAAATTATGACAATTAATTTTTCAAAATGTTTGCTGCAAGTACTATCATATCACAGAATTGCATAGAAATTTGTAACGATGGAATGAGATCCCTTACGAGACGCATATTTGAGAAAAAGAAAATCTTTTTCTTTTAAACAAAAATAATAAAATACTTATTAAGGTCTTCTTTATTCTCCATGCTGTTCTTAGAGATTGTATTGAAAAATCAGTTAACGCTGGTAAATGTGATATTTTAATTAAAATAATTTATTTATACAACTGACAGCTTGATTCATTCAATATCATAAAGGGAGAGGAAATGAATGAACTGAATGAAGCACTCACATTAAAAAACCGCACATGCATGAAAATCTTTTAACATGTGGCATATACTGTAACAAAAAGGAAACCTACACTCATCCAAACCACCAAAAAAAAAAAATAAAGCACAAAAATAAATGGAACATATCTTTCTACCAATAAAATATTTATATCAATATACAGCAGAGTATTGAAAAAGCAGGTTTCATTTGTTGATAAATTTCGTTTTTAATATTAAATGAAATGCAGTTGACTACAAAAACGATTTATTTTATTTAGTTTAAGTTTATTTTTCTTATTTAAGTGAGTTTTTTTGCAAACACTTTATAAAAATAAAGTAATCAAATGTACTTTTAAATAAAGTCTACCTTTAAGATAAAATAATATTCTGAGTTGGACTGTAACACAAATGGCAATCAAAAAGATAAAAAATGCCAAATGGTACAAAGTAAAATAATTTCTTTCGAGAAAATTTTTTTAAATATTTATTTCCTACGAAATCATAGACGAATTCTTTGCAACTCATATCTTTACAAAATGTTACTTTTATTGGGTAAAATATTTTAAAAGTTTTCTATTTGAAGTTTTGTTCTTCGAAATTCATAAGTTTGTAAATGCTTTGTGGTTTCTACATTTTTACAGTATTAACTTCCCAGCAAAAAATTAGACATTACCATCTGAACTACTTGTCATATAATGACTTACTTTTTAGATTGCCAAATTGAAGTACTCGACAAAACACATTACGCAAAATTTTAAAAATAGGAAGCAGAAGTTGAACACATTCTTTAGGTTTTAAAAGAAGATGTGAAAATATTGCCAAAATAAGTAGTTATTTTAAATAAATTATAAATATTTCTAAATTGCCTACTTATTTATTTTAAACTAAAAAATAAGTACTTACATTTTGGAAAATAATTATTTAAATATAAGTAGTTCTAAATAATTTTATTTTCATTTACGGTTTTAATAAAAGTTCATCAATGAAAGGAATTGAAATTTTTCTAAATATAGTATTTATAAGTAACAATAGAGGCACTGATACCAATAAAATATAACCCACTTTAATTGAGTTTATAAAAGAAATTTTACAAAATAGTGTATTTCGTAGTAAAACAATAGGTTTTTTAAATTTATTTAAATTTTTCTTAAAAGTTATTATATATTTAATCAAACTGAGTTTTTAACCAAGACCTTCCATTTACTCAAACAACGGCATATTTAAAAAAATTAGTTCAATCAAGATATAAATAACTATTTCCCACAACGGAAAATATAATTAATTCCTATAATAAACAACATAACTACTTCTAAAGAATCGATTATTTTAGTCTCACGCCTTGTTAAAATCATTAAGTTGGTAATCCAGTAAGGAACAGCTTCCACCAAAAATGCTTAATTCCAAACTCGATTACCTTTTTTGAAATTTTTTGCTGGGTTTCTAGTGATGAATTTCTAGCGATAAAAGTCAAATTTAACAAGATTTAGTTTGTTGTTTATTTGTAATTCTCATTACATTTGTAATACTTTTCTTTATTTTAATATTGTTTTTTGACGTACAGTTGTAAGTTATCAAAATTTTAATTGAATGTAATTTATTTTAAATATTATGCTTAAGTTTTGATCAAAGTTGCTTAAAGTCTTTTCAAACCGAAATAAAATTATTTATTTATTTTATATATTTTAGCCAGTTCAATACATAATGAATGAAGAATCCATTCAATATATATTATAAGCTTTAAGTTGATTTTAACTCAAACTCTAATACAGGCTTTTTCAAAAAAAAAGTTGTATAGTTAATATTTTATATTTTTCTACATTATTGCATGAGCACAATGAACTTGAGGATTATGTCAATCTGTAGAGTTGCTCCTGGAAATCAGCAGCCATGGACTATATCTTGTAGAATATTATAAAATATTATGAGCATCATTGGATTACCCAGACTCTGAGCATTATTAAAAACGGTAGAAATGTGAATTTTTTTTATCATTCTGTTCAGAACGGTCACAGAACTAAAATGCTTTAAATGTACGAAGCTCTTCATTGAACTACATTTTGAAGTGGTATCTCTACAAAATTCAATTGATACCAGAATTATAGCTTAGTAAATTTATTAAATTGAACTGCACGTTGTCCTTCACTGAAAAAACTATTTCTTACAAAATCAATGAATGAAATTCATTGACGAAGATTAATTAATTTTTTTTTAAATGAGTTGATTCAAAGTACATTGTTTCAATTTAAATATTTGTTGAAATTCAATATGAGCTTTAAACAGATTTAAGTCAAATAAAATCAGGAACTATTCTCCAGGAGAAACAACGCACGTTATACCAATCGTTACTTTCACGTTTCTTGCTACATTACATGTAAAAATATTCCTAAATAAAAGATTGTTTGTGATGGCGCCCGGTCCTGACAGTATAGGTTCGATAGTACTACTAAAGGCTAGTAAAATCCTATACCCACTTTGACGATCTTGGTGATCAATTTTTTTATGGGGCTCCAAAGATTTCGAAAATCGGTGCACTCACAAAAAATGGTGTCATCAGTTTTTGGCCAACAGCTAATTCAGACTTAGTGATAGCGCTTAGATATATGTATCAACAATGTAGCTAAAGGTCTACTGAGCGAATCTTGCTAACATTTTATGCCTAAACAATTATTTCTTCGTGCACTTTTTTTGTGCAAAAATTAAGAAATAATTTGTTTCAGTTTTTTTCAGAATAAATTAAAGGGACTCCTAAAAAAATTGGTCACCAAAATCGCCAAACTAGGTATAGAGTTTCACTATTCTTTAAGCCACGTTCAGACTATTATACTTTGTATTTATACTTGTCAAAAATTCAAATAATACGTGCAACTGTGATAGTCTGAACGCAAAATGTTATCAAAGTGGCAAATAATACGATAAAAATTTTGACACCCCATAAGACTTTTTCGTTTTTAGAAAATTTTCTAAACCATAATACTTTTCATTAGATCAGGGTTGCATTTTCACACAAACCAAACTTCCAAGTCGGTTGTTTTGCCGCCGATAGCGTGTCGTCATTGATGTAATGTTTTGTCATATGTATATCAGCTCAAAATTTTGATAAGTGAATTGTATGGAAGTATATTTCGTTGACGTAATTTTTTAACGTTTTTGTAATATCTTTTCTTAAATTTTTTTCTATTATTTACATAGAATATTTTTAACTGCTGAATTTTTCCAAGTGTCGGCACGTCCCCGCCTACATGAAACCGTTTTACCACCGCTAGTAAATGAATAGCACAGACATTTTCATTGAACAGCTGTTTTGTTTTCTACTTGTATTACACATTTGATTTGAAGTGTGATGGTCTGAACACAATATGTGATTTTCCGTTAGATTTTTTTGACAGTCGCATCGAACGTATTTAGATTTCTGTATCGTAAAATGTGATGAAAGTATTAATACTTGTATAATAGTCTGAACGGGGCTTTAGTAGTACATACTATCGAATCTATGCTGTCACGATCGTGTATTTTTCCAAAAGTCTCAATTTGTCGCAGTGTTATAAATCCTTTTGTTAATATAAAATGCTTCTTTTGGTTTGAAAACTATGTTTTCTAATTTCATACAAAACCGTGTATGTGCATATTAAAAATCCCGCTTTCTAAAAGATATTTTTATTTACTTAAAAGTATTTTGTAAATAAATTTACACAAATACACCGACAAATGGTGTGGGCTACTGGGCCATGACACCATTTCTAAAAGATATTTATTTTTAAATTCCGCTTATTGGCGATATTTTCTGCAAAAGCCCGTTTTTTGATCGATCATGCCCCGCTTTTTGCAAAAAACTATCTGGTCACGTTATGTATATCCATCGCTCTGTATTCGTACGTTTCATAAATCGGGTGCCAGACACATCAATATTCAGCTGCAATGTATGTATGTGGTTGTGTGCGTTTGATTACCAAAAATATTCACACAATACTATTGGCTAAAATTGCGAAGGCCATTTTGAATCAGATGGGCTAATCACAAAAGCCAAAACAATTGTATTAAAAAATTTAAAACATTATGACACTCTGTCACTTATGGCTATCGTTTGAATCCTCCAAATATTTATATGTTAAATTTTAAAATAATGCAAAATATTCATATAAAAATTTATGTCTGTTATATAAATTCGAATTTAGAAGAATATTTTTCATTGATATATTTATGAAAGTTTACCAAAGTGTACCATCTTTTTATAATCCAGTAAATAATATAAATAAAACATACATGATTGGAAGAAAAATTTTAGATTTAAAGTTTAGATATATTGTTGAATAAATACCTTGGTTAAATTTATATTATAAAATAGTTCACAATGGTAAATTGGTTTCATACCTGAAAATAAAAACAAACATACATATCAATATTTAGTATGCTTTTGCATTTTTAAATATTTTATTTATATAGTCTAAAGAAAATTTACTGCCGAACAAAAATTTATTAGTTGTTTTTTTATGGGAATTGTTAAAATTTAATTTTAAAATTTTTTAAACACACTAATAATCCCAAATTAATATTTTACTTATTAAGTAAATTTTTTTTTATTAAAAATACATTGAAATTGATTATTGAGGGGCTTAGCTGGATCCTATGCGCATTTCACTGTTGCTAATGCAGATCATCAGGGATCAGGGAACCTTTACCCAAAGCTTCTTAGAACAACTAGAGTTATTATATTATAAACTTTCATTTAAACAAATGAGAAGCTCAACAACAAATAATAAAGTTGAAACAAGAACTCAATAACCAACATGTTTTTTTTATTTTCTTACTTTACCATTAATTAATTATTAGTGCGTTTAAAAAATTTTAAACTTAAAAATTTATTTACTTAAATAATTCTGTTGGTTTTGAGTAAACTATATTAAGGAACATCTTTAAAATATTTTTTGTTCAACTCTAATTTAAGTTTTGATATCAATAATATTTGTAACAATATTGTTGCACATTATGAGATGGAAAGGATATGGTGATATTTACTTCCCAAGACTTTTTGATGTGTAAACATCTATACGCTAGGGGGTAAAAATCTTTTTCACAATACAATCACAAATTTTGAGTAAGATGCACACCGCGTTGTCAAATCGGTGTGAGCTATATATGAGTGTATTAGTGTTTGAAAGAAGCAATACAAACTTATTTAAAATATTGTAAATACATAGGAATTTGCTGCTTTTTGTTTGTTTTATTCAACTGGATAATTGCTTTATTAGGGTTCCGTACACCAAAGATAAAAATGAACTCTATTGTTTTCGCTACGCTGTCCGTCCGTCGGTCATAGGGTATTTTCTAGAGAACTGTAAGAGCTGCGGACTTGAAATTTGGACACAGTGTGTAGACATGTAGCCGCTACAACAACAAATACATGAGACTTAAAAATTAAGGGGTGTTGCAAAACGAGCAACTAAAAATGTTAAAATCCCGTGTAATATAATTACATACAATTGTATGTACATATGTATATACACTTTAAATTTGTAAAGTTAGTGTATTTTTATACAGACCACAACAATTAACACTAAATTTTAAACATTTAAATTAAAGGGTGTTCCATCAGTTAATGCAATTTTGACTTTGTAATTTTGACAACTTGCTGTATCTTGGAAAGCGTAAAAGCGAAACTCTTGAAATTTTCAAAAACGGTAAACTAAAAAATCGAAAAATTATAAAATCGCAAAATTTAAAAAAATCGCCAAAAACAAAAAAAATCTCCAAAATGAAAAAAGCACCAAATTAAAAAAAATTTTAGAACAAAAAAATAATTAGCGAAAAACCGGAAAAATCGCCAAAATGAAAAAACCCTTAAACAAAAATATTGCCAAAATGAAAAAATCACCAAAATAAAAAAAACCCCAAAAACAGAAAAAAATCGCAAAATTAAAAAAAAATCGCCCAAATGAAAAAAATTACGAACATTAAAATAAAAACCCAACAAGAGAAAAAAAAACGCCAAAACGAGAAAAAAGCGACAAAACTGTAAAAATCGTTTAAACTTAGAAAAAAATTAAAAAAGGAAAAAAGCCACATCAAAAAAATGCTCAAAACCGAATGTACGGAGGAACCCTTCCTGCTTGAGTAAAAGTCGCATTTTACTGAATTTATTTTAATTGTAACTCGTACACAACAACAAGAACAGCAACAACTAAACGCTGAGCAACAGGAATTAAAAATTAAAAAGTAAAGGCATTTACCATAGATAGCAGTACCACTAAAATTTCAGTAAAAATAATAAAAATGAAAAAAAATTGGCTTGTTTTTATGGTTAAGCAATTGTCTATATGCATTTCGTTCCCGCTTGTGGAACTCGTCAGTAGACCTCAACCCAAAAAATTTTTGAATTCAGTTAACAAACTCCATATGTTTATAGTAAGACTCTTAATACTATATTGAGTTTGTTAACTGAATTCAAAATTTTTTTTTGGTTGAAGTCTACTGACGAGTTCCACAAGCGGGAACGAAATGCATATAGACAATTGCTTAACCATAAAAACAAGCCAATTTTTTGAAATTGAATAAAGACATTATGTCAAATAAATATACTTCAGTATTTCATGAATAACAAAAATGTTTTAACTAGTAAATTTTTACTGATTACTAAAATTTTTTTCTACAATTTTTATAAAGTGCCTAAATAACTTATAATATGATGAGGTGCATTGAATTTTCAGTAATCAGTGATGCTCGTATTCATAATGAAATTCTACTAAGTGGCTAAATGTTTTTCATAGAAAAGTTTCAAAATTTTAATGAAAAAAACTTTGCCACTTGCTGCAATATTATTATGAATACGGCCCTATGATTTTACTGGTAATGCTAATGAATAGCAGTAAAAATTTACTGAATTTTTTTAGTAATCAGTAAATTTACTGCTTACTGCAATTTTTAATGCAGTACATATACATATAATGCAGTGTGCCCATTTCCCAACCAAATAAGTTTAATAAAACAAACAAAAACCAAAAATTTCCTAAGTATTTACAATATTGAAAGTTTTAATTAAAAAAAAACAAAAAACTTAAAAAAAAATTTCATTACTACACCATTTCCAGTTGTATTTTAGAAGTTTCCAATTGTTTTTCAGAAATTTCTAAATATGTTTCAGAAGTTTCTAGTTATAGTTCAGAAGTTTCTAATTATATTTCAGAAATTTCTAAATATGTTTCAGAAGTTTATAATTATCGTTCAGAAGTTTCTAATTATAATTCAGAAGTTTCTAATTACACTTCAGAAGTTTCCAATTATATTTTAGAATTTTCTAATTGCATTGCAAAAATTCAAATTGCTTTTCAGAAATTTCTAATTGCTTTTCAGAAATTTCTACTTGTTTTTTAGAAATTTCTAATTGCATTTCCAAATTTTCAAATTACATTTCAGAAACTTCCAATTGTATTTCAGAATTTTCCATTTTTATTTCAGATATTTATATATATTATTCTGTATAAAATTTTGGGGTTTTCTTAAATAAACAATATGTGCAGGAATTATACCACTTTATTGTGACATATTCCGCACATGCTTTGTTGTTCCATCTTAATAAATGTACAATTTTTTACTATTGCCGGCCATACACTACACAAGTTCAGTGCTCAAGTCTGGCACTGTACAGTGCGTTTGTGTAGTGTATGGGGGCGGTTGTGCTATTTACGCAGTGAACTGAGTAAATATCAAAACGATTTTGATATTTGCTCAAGTTTGAAAACTGTACAGTGAACTTGTGTAGTGTATGTTACAAACGCTCAGTTTTGTCGTGATTTTTTAAGAGTTAAAAACAAAAAATTAGCGCAGAAAAAATATTCTGGACAGAGTTCCTAGAATTATACAAAGAATCGCCTGCATTATGGTGCATTAAAAGCAGTGATTATAGCAATAGAATTATGAAAATCGAAGCCTACGAAAAATTAATTAATAAACTAAAGGAAAAATACCCCGATGCAAATAGAGAAATGGCTGTTAACCCTTATGTGCGCACCTAGGTGTTTTCAACCAAAATTTTATCATTGAAATTGATAAAATGCATATCTGAAACTTCTTGAGAACTAACAACTTTCAAAAAATGTTGTTTTTTTGCAGCCGTACAGATATTTTTTTTTTAATTTGCGTGAGAGACCAATTTACTCTTAACACCCTTAACTGCGCACCAAGGTACCGGGGTACCTGTGCGTATTTTATATGGGAATGCTGCCATTGCAATTATCTTTTTCGATGTTGTTAATAGCTCTGCATAAATAAATAAAAGTCTAAATATAAATATAAAATATAAACGTAAACAATTTATTTCGTGAAATAAAAAAACAGAAACATAAAAAGAAACAAAAATTCAATAAATAATAAAAACAAACGATATAAAATTTTAGTGCAGATCTTTCGAGCAGTTTGTACACATTGGTCAACTGATCGAATGTTCATTGCAAATTGGCTTTGAACAGCCGATACAAGCCTTACGAGTTTTTCTCTGCTTCATACGTAGCTGCGAGCACACGTGAGAACTTCCTACTACAGGAATACGACCGCTTTTATCATTTGTTTGTAAACTGGACATGGGCGAAGTAAGAGGTTCAAAGTCTCGTGTATAAAAAATTTGTATTGCGGATGCCGTCGATGACTGTGAACTTATTTTTGTATTTTTAGCACATTGTTTTATATTTTCCTGACAAAGATCAACGCTTAAATGTTTTAAAAATTTTCTATGACGATCAGTAGATTTATGTTCGGTATTAAATTCCATATATAATATATGATGCTAAAGCTGCTATATCAATAGCATTAAAAAATATTGACTTGTTCCGCGTTTGCACGTATATTCACCCAATAATTTATCCATATTATCAACCCCTCCTTTAGTTTTGTTGTAATATGTTATAATATCCGGTTTTTCAAACGTATTCGATTCCACGTTAGAATCAGCATGCATTGTTGATAGCATAACTACTGCCTTCTTCTTTTTTGGCACATATGAACATAAAGTTGCCTCTTTGCTAAATGCAAAATTTGTAGACTATAATGGTCTGAAATATATTTCAGGAGTTAAGAAAAATATGTAATATATTTATTTTCAACGATGACAACGTTTTAACTAGATATTTAGTGCTAAAATGCTTGTTTTCTACGTAACTTCCATATAGGTACCCAGGTACCTTGCAGCGCATTATGAGGTGTTTTTTTTTGCCGCGCACATATGGGTTAAAAAGATTAACACATTTAGGATTTAGGCTGCTTTTATTGCCACAGCAATTAATAAAATAGAGCAGTATTTGCACATGTTGTCTTCTTCACTTATAGCTTTAAAATAAAAACTGCACAGTTTACTTTTATAGTGTGTGTCACAAGCTTAGTTTACGCAGTGCCAGACTTGAGCACTGAACTTGTGTAGTATATGGCCGGCATATGTATATTATTCAATACAGCACTTGCAACATATATTATTTATGTATAACTAAAAAATGATTATGGAAATATTTTTAATAATATCAACAAAAAAAGTATTGGTTACTTGGTATTCGCACAATATACGTATATATATATTATTGAAAATATGGTAACATACAATACTTAGAAATGATTAGATTTTATAAAATGTAGGTGCACAAACATAATATATCCACATAACAGTCTGAAATACACTTAGAAATTTCTGAAATACAAATGAAAAATTCTAAAATACAATTGGAAGTTTCTGAAATGTAATTTGAAAATTCGGAAATTCAATTAGAAATTTCTAAAAAACAATTAGAAATTTCTGAAAAGCAATTAGAATTTTCTGAAATGCAATTAGAAAATTCTAAAACATAATTGGAAACTTCTGAATTATAATTAAAAACTTCCGAACGATAATTAGACTTCTGAACGATAATTAGAAACTTCTGAAACATATTTAGAAATTTCTGAAATATAATTAGAAACTTCTGAAACATATTTAGAAATTTCTGAAAAACAATTGGAAACTTCTGAAATACAACTGGAAATGGTGTAGATGTTTACACATCTCCTCTGTATTCGGACTCACATTGTTTTTTTTAATAGTTTCCAGCTATTAATGAAATAAGCGTAATATAAAATTAATTGATAGTGAAAATAAACTTTGGAAACAAAGAAGACTCCTATTTTGGTTTTCAAAAACACTCTTTTATTTAACGTTAAACTCAGTTACAATTTTTTTTTAGAAAGTTAGGTATTTGCAGGCAAAAAGTAGTCCACTAATTTGTGAATGTTTGTGAGCAAAGATTGTGTATTAATTTTTTAATATTTATAGGTAAACAAAAACACCTTACTGTAATCCTATAACTACACTTTTTACAGGTGAATTTGTATGGAGTACACTGTATTATTTTTTAAATTTTTCAAACAAAATTAGAAAGCTATTCAGTCACCGGAAAGTACTTACATTTTTTTTGAAGTTTTCGCTGAAGTATGTTTTTAAGACTTCTTTTTTTGTGAACGTTTCCATCAAATATCTTATGAATGTGTATGTGTGTGCGTGTGTGTGTTCATGAGTCCAAAATACTAAATACAGTATATTAAATGGTTTTATGGTATCTGACACTATTCATTACAGGAGAATCTTACGCATGAACGTAAATATGTCGATAAGCTACAAATATAAAGCACCTCACACCCAGGCTGTCCTGTAAAAACTTCCAATTTACACAGTTGTCTTCATTTATTTAAGTTTCAATTACCTATCACACGAGAAAGCTGAACAAATGTAAGAACATACATTTTCCTTGTTGTAATTTCAAACGGAGTTTTTACTTGAATATGTCATGTCTATGTCAACTATATAAGCAAGTATTTATTTCTTTTTTGTTTTTCCTTTTGTTCTTTTGTTTCAAAACACAATTCCTAACAAAACAACAATAAGAAAATTAAGTTTGTAGTTACAATAACTACAAGATGTAACTTAAACCAAACAAATGCCGGAAATGTTAGGAAACAGTATTAGGTGGCGTCACGCTTCAAGTCCACTTTAAAGTTGGCAATGTTAATTAATTGGTGTTCAATTTAAAATGTTATTTGATGAAAAAAAATTTATTGTGACTTGAAGAGAGGTGTTTAATAAGTCAATTGTAAGTATTTAGGTACAGACTAGTAGTTCTCTTATTTCAGAAAATTTCTGAGTGTGAAAGACGCAATATGTGTGATTTTTTTATTTTACAAGCTGCAGCATATTATTCCGTGCTGATAGTATTTTTTTTAACTAGCTGCTATAAGAAAGTAGGAAATTTACCCCAACATTCGAAAATGAACTTTTATCATATTTTGATGTTTTGAGGTCCTGAGAGTCCTGGATTCTAATTATTTAAGCAATGAGTGAGTATGTGTGAGTATGTATGTAAAGAACTCTTAACTTGAGAACGCATCAAAGCATCGGAAATAAACTGTCCGCATTCTAAAGATGTCGTAGGTAGTGAATCAAAAATAAAATTTTCATTAAACTGTTTTTTTAAACAAACTTTAAACTTTTAACATACCTGAGGTTCTTACCTACGAGCTTGACTTATAAAATTTAACTTACACGATAAATATCTGTACACTTAGTGATATCTATTAAAGAGAACTTTGTGCTGAGAACGGCACAGGTTTGGTGAGGACAGAAATAACAGGTCACACATCAATCTTAAATGAGATCTGATTCAGTGATCAGAGACAGTAAACCTTGGGTTCACAGACTATAAGGTCGTTGAAATTGATTTGAGTAGAACACCCTCACTGGTAATTTCGTATAGGGATTATAGAGTCAAATTCGATAAGTTCAATGAGGGAGGCTCAGGGGCTGGTGTCGTTATTTTGGAAACGAACATTCGTAGTTCTTTCGGAACTGCCGAATGAATGCAGAGTTTTCCAAGCTGAGATCTTGGTGATCATCAGGGCCACGGAACTGGTGACCAAGATTCTAGCTGAAGGTGAGAAGGTAACTTTCTACGTCAATAGTCAGGCAGCGCTAAAAGCTTTGAAATAACACAATGTCAAATCAAAACTTGTTAGTGACTGTAGACAAATATAGTTTCAGACTATGAAATGAAATTGCCGATGAGCTGCCAAGAATAGGATCGGTATTATATAGAGGAATGTGTGACAGAGAACTAAGTAATTTTGTAGAAAACAGGACCAATAGTTCATGGTGAAGTAGGGAAGATTGTAGACTCTCGAGGGCTATGTGGTCAAAACTTGACTCAGGAAGATCCAAACTGCTACTGGACATGAATAGGAATGCTATGCGAATGATGATAGGCGCGTTGACTGGTCACTGCTGGGTAAGAGCAAGGACCAGCATTTGGGAAATTGCCACTACAGGTTTCTTTGGGATGTGCGAAGATGAAGAGGAACCAACTCACTGAGAATTGTATCTGTTGCTGCCCGAAGCTGCAGCATCATAGTCTAAGACGGCTGAACAGACGTTTCCAAGAGAGCATTACTGACGTCGATAATTGTAAGCTGGAGGATATCAGGGACTTCATCATGGATAAAAGGGTCAGTTCTGGTTACAAGTAGGGATAATATATATATATATATATATATATATATATATATATATATATATATATATATATATATATATATATATATATATACTTCTTAAATGAAAAATTATAAGTTGTTGGTAAATTTACAATATTAGAATTTGTTTCTGAAAACTAACTTTACACCAAAGCCTAGAGATACGCAGGTGTATGTATCAAAATCCATCATTAATTTAATCTCTTTTACTATCTGATAGAATTAGTTTGACAAATTTATCTTTTGAATAAGTAAAATATATGTAATTTAATGAGAAGTTAACAAGCGATTGACAGTCTAGTGGAAATGGAAAAATAGGGTTTGCTATATCCCTTTGTCTACGAATACTCCCATTGTGTTTATATGAAACCATTTTCATTTGCTGAATTGATTGATATGTAAACACAAAACAAATTAGTTTTATTTGATTGATAACTGATGTAAGGGATAAAAGCAAAAGTTTTATTAAAAAAAAGATGGATAACGTGAAATGTTTTTAATTAATAGTTTATGGAAATAGTAAAATAGTTTGTTTCACTTTGAACAGATATCATTCATGTCAACTACATATCACTTTTCAATAATTAATTAATAAATTGTTTAACGATATGAAATACAAAGTGATGATTAAGTAAATTTTGTAGTGGGTAAAAAAATGAACGTACTATGGATAATATGATGGAAGCTGAACATTTGACGTTTGTGATACGATAAAAACAATAAAATAGTAAAACTAAACATAAATAAGAATGTCTTATTATTTATTCCTTGAAAGTTTAGAAAAAAAAAGAGAAAAACCAACATTAAGCACAACTAAATGAAACTAAATAATCAACTATAATGGAAGATGTGAGACATATTAAATTTAATTGAAGAAAAATTAATTTTCTATATTTATGATTTGAACAAGCTAAAGTTCGTATCGCTTTTTAAGCCAAATTACATGTGATAATTATTAATGAACAAATAACACTGAAGTTAGTTGTAAATATTCTGGCAACACATAGTTGAACGGAACAGCCAGCCGTTTTCGAAGGCCACATCGTATTTCAATTTGCTGAAAGATTTTTTGTAATGAAAGCTCACTTTACCATCTCTAAATTTACAACAGTCTTACCATTGTCGCTTGTTCTTTACTAATTATACACATGTTAGTTAATTTGCTTATTTTTGTTCTACTTAAGACAAATTTTTTTGGTTTGTTACTATTAACTTTGGTGTTATTTGTTCATTAATAGTTATCACATGTACTTTGGCTTAAAAAGCGATACTTTAGCCTGTTCAAATCATAAATATAGAAACAAATAAGGTTCGAAAAATAATAATTAAATTAACTAAAACTAATAGTCATTGGTTTGTGGCACAAATTAAATAAATATACTTAATAGTAACAAACCAAAAAAGTTTGTCTGAAGTAGAACAAAAATAAGCAAATAAAATTACAAAAATAAAACACATACATATAAAATATGTCACCGTTAGGCGTTGCATTTTATAAAATTCGGAGTTAAGTTGTCACCGCAATACTTAACTCATGCTATTTTATAAAACAGGACTTAAAAGATTATCGAAAACAATGAATTCAAAAGCACATAGACGATAAAATGTATTTAAATATTAAAATTGATATATTAAACATGATCGGTACACGTTTTCAAAACCATCAGTCTTTAATTTATTTAAGAGGCATGAAGGTCTTTTTGGAATTCCCCATCATATTTTATCATATTTTTTGTTTGTCATCCGTTATTTACGAGACGGCCGAAGAGTGCGTTACTGCCATTTTTTGTATTTTTGCCATTGGGTATCTTTTAATTATTTTCTGCTTTGCTCGGCGATTTATATTTGATATTCTTCCGTATCAACGTTCACAAAATGCTACTACTGATGAATTTGAGTTAACTGAGGAACTTTGCCTTTATTTGAAATAACTTACAGGCGTAAATAATGGAAATATTCATTGAAGTTATATTAAGTATACTAAGCTCCTTATAACTAGGAACTAAAGGATCTAATATATATTTATAAGTATGCTATATAATTGACACGTTGCCCATTTGATGACTGTCCGTAAATGTCAGTTGCATTAAAATTAGTGATGAGCGATAGCGTGATTTTTTAATAATGTTGCTCCTTGCGAACGAGATTTCTAAATCACTGTTCTTTTAAACTGTGACTGTGATCAAAGTTTACCAGTATTTTGTTTGTAGCAGTTCTGTTATTTTGGAAAAATCTAATTAGAAGAGCAGCAGTGAAATTAAACAGTGACTGTGATCACGGTTTAACACATTTCAGCTCTTCTGCTTTAAAAATATTTATTAGTATTGCTGTTTTGATAAATATTAATAAGAAGAGCAGCAGGAACAAGCAATTAGCAATCAACCCCAGTGTTGCCAGTTTTTTTCTAGAGCTTATCCCCAATTTTTGATTTGTCATCCCCGAAAATCCCCAAATTGAGTGTTTTTATTAAAATTTTTTCTTTTGTAAAAAAAATTAAATTTTTAATTTTATTTAAAAAATAATGACAAAAAATAACATATTTATTCAATAAAATTCATATATATATATATATATATATATATATATATATATATATATATATATATATCGATGGCTTTATTAACATTTATATTCAGCCCAATTATGAATATTCCCGGGGAGTTTATTCTCTTCCCTACCATTTGTTCCCAGGGAATATTCCTCCTATTCTAAATAGCCGGGGAATAAGCAAATACGGGAGAGAGTAAAATCTGGATCAGCTGTTTAATATTTACACTTTATTATGCAATAAATAAAAAGTTCAGCAATAGAAATTTAATAAAAATTTGAGTTTTCATTGCCAAAAGATTGTGTACTAATATAAATATCTTTTTTGCTTAAATAAAAAATTAAATTAAAAGCGTAACCATATACAACCATGCGGAATAACTTAATGCTGGTGCAGGTGCAGAGCGAATTAAATTTCCAATGACTGTATGTACAAAGAAATTTGTAAATTTCATAATTTTTCTTATCGGTCTTTATATTAGAGGAAAAAAATCTTCCATTTACTAGCTATGTGAACTGTGTGAAAGGAGGCGTGCAGTTTTATTGTTTAAGTATTTTTTTTCCCTAAAAACAGAAGTACCATTCCGGTGCTTATTTAAACATTTTGTTCTAAATAAATGTATATACCATTGTTTTATAACATTTATATATAACATTTAAAATCAAATTAATTTTTAAACTTTTGCATTAGTTCCCTTCAAAATGTTTGGTGAGAAAACTCTCAAAGTTCTCCCTCTCCCTCATATTTAGAATACCTACATTTTTCTCGGGGAGTTTTTTCTTGGGAAAATTTTAAATCATTATAGGAGGAATGGGAAAGGGGAAAAAATTCCCGGCTAATTGCTATTCATAATTGGGCTGATTAATTTCATTTGCACTTTTAAAAATTGTAAAGAAAAAATTACACATAGTTTAATATACACAAGTATAAACAATTTTTAACCAAAGTTTACTATTTAAAAAACTATAGAATCGAAATACTTGTATTAAAAAGCTTTAGCATTTCAGCAGAAGGATTAAAGTTGTCACAACAAATTGAATTATTTTTAAAGTGTGTGCTTATTCTAATAACTGCTTCCAACAAGTCATATGCATTTTGTTACGTATTTTTGTCTTGGTAGTGTTCATTATTGGTTAATCTTCCTTGATCTTTATTAAAAACAATTCACTTTTAATAGCAACACACATTTTTAGACTTGCCAGATGCACATTTCTTGATACCATCACTTATAAAAAAATCTCCAAAAATCTCTTAAAATTTGGTTATCATCCACAACAAATCCCCAGATCCCCAACACGAAATTTTCATTCCCAACTACGAAAAAAAATCCCCAATTCGGGGACAAATCCCCAAAACTGGCGATACTGATCAACCCCGTTAAAATATTAAGAATAAATAATAAAAAAATATGAGGCAGAGAGACAATAAAATTGCAAATATGTATAAAAATGTGAGTTGTACATAGTTGCAAGAAAAGATGATTTGACACGATTTGACGATTTTTTTCTTGACAAAAGCTGAAGGATTAAAAAAAAATTTATGTGCTAGCTTTATTTACTCTATGGGCTTTATTCACAGTTTGTATTAAAGAATTATATTTCCAAAACCTGTTACTTGATAAATTCAGTCGCAGTTGTGATCTGTGATAAAGTAACAGGTTTCTAAATATGGCTCAACTCTAGTTACAATATTTATTATTTAGGTTTAAGATTTTTTAAATTTGTTTCTCTCTTAAAATGTTTAGACATATATCGTCTTAACCTATTCCGTTGGTTTCTTTTACTGAACTCCCATTTTATGATAAACTTTTGTACTATTTTTACTCTATATAATATATATATACCGTTATCATCAAAGTCCAATCCGTAATGCCCGTCATTTATCGAAAAACAATCGTTCAAGTTCTTTGTCGATCCAACACACTTTTTTTCAATATAGACTCAAAAACTTAAAGCTAACTACTTAAACAACAAATAATGAAGCACTAGAAGCAAACCTCCAAAAGTTCTAAAAGTTACAAAAAGTTCTGCTTCGTCGTTTAGACGACGCAAAATAAAAAAAGAGTAACATTCTCAACGTCAAGCAAACTAAAAAATAGCATACTCCTAAAGCATGATAAGCTATATAAAATAGGTGTATTCAGACGAAGAAAACGGCAAAATTGCAACAAGCATATCGATTTCACGAAGAATGACCTTCCAATGTTAATTTTTCTTCTCTCCTTTAGAAAATCACATTAATTAATAAAAATTTTTCATTAAATAAGAATTGAAAATACTGAACTTAATTAAGCCCGCTTAAGAAATTATTTCTGATTATAATGAAAGATATTAGCAAAAGCCCCGAAAAATATTGAAAATGTTTAAATTTAAATGCATTTTTTTTAAATATATATTTTAAGAGAATTTTTATTTTTTCAGAAAATAGATGCCTATTACCTAGTTTTTTTTTGGCTCCAGATATACTTCTTGTCATAAAAAAGCTTAAATACTGTTAAGTTCTTTTTCTCGAAGTGCCGGCAACATTATATCTCTACCAACCAGAAGATTAAAAAAACAATCGGCTTGTCAATCAGACTTCTTATGACACACTAAGGGAAAAACGAGCTAAAATCAAGATTTTAAGCTCGAAATCAAATCATTTCAATTTTAATACGACTAGTTAAATGCGAAAATTCTTGATTCAAGAAGAAAATCTTAATTTTTTTAAGTTCGCACTTAAGATTGTAGTCTTGAATAAAATATCTTTTTAATATCGAATTCAAGATATTTTCCTCAATAAAAATCTTAAATTAAAATCATATTCTTAAACATTTAAGAATATCATCTTAAAATTAAGATTACGTTCTTGATTTTAAGAATGCGTTCTTAACCCTGCACTATCATACTTCCTGCGATTTTATTTTCGATTTAAAACATATTTTTTGTGATTGTTTTTGTTTCGTTTTTCGTATAGCGTTAGCCGCTAATATCAGTTACTCGAAACTAATGTTGCTTTTTTAATTTAATAAATTTATTATAAGAAACTACAAGACTTAATGGAAAAAAATGTGTAATATTTCATACAATTGATGCTATAAATGCTATGTTTTAAGAAAAAATGCCAATTGATAGAAGTCTGTGAAATATTAATTTTACGTTAAACGATTAAAAGAAATATATGAATTTCGTTATATGATAATTAAAAACTAGCTAAATATCAATAATAAATCTATTTTCGTACTTATTTTTGCTCAAGACGTTTTTTATTGGCTCTTGAAATAGGTCGTAGTCGATTCGACGAAGTATGACGTTTACTATATAAAAATAAGTATGATATTCTAGGGTTAAAGTGTAAGACCAACGTTCTTGATTTTAAGAATTAATTCTATAAACTAGGAATTTATGCTTAAATTTGAGAACGTCAATCCTACTGACCAAATTTCAAGATTGTAATATAAAGATTTCTGCAATCTAAACTCAAGAATTTCATTCTTAAATTTAATCGTTATTGAAACTTTCAATGCCAAAATATGATCTTAAATGTTTGCAAGATTCAACGAGAACTATTCTTTCTTAATAATTTATTTTTGCATACCAAAAGTCATATCCAAAATTATTTGGCCCAAGTTATCATTTTTGGAAAGTCCATTATATAATTTCAATATGTTACTAAAATTAAATGTTAAATTTAAAAAAAAAACGTATATTGTCTTAAATCTCTTCCTTTAATATTTGCACAATAAAATTAATTCAAGAAATATTAAGAACTTTGGCCAATTAACTAATTATAACATTTAACTATTTAAAAAAATATAAAATATATTAAAAGTTTTAAGTCATTCACACTCTTTATTCATAATAATTACTTTTTAGATGTTTGCATTAATTTTCATTAAAGCGTTTATATTTAATATCCTTATATAATTAAATCAAACATTTAGCAAAAATTGATTGCCAGCATCCAGTGCATAATCCTTTATTTCTATACCCTTTCTTTGACACCTAATAACTCAACTATAGTAAATATACAAACCAGAAGGTTATCTAAAACCGAAATCAATGTTAAATAAATAATAGCTACAAAAATATTAGTCCATGTAAAAAATTTAGACCCTCTTAAAAGTTGCCTAAAATGTAGCATAATGTACATTCAAAATGAACATGGCTTACCTCTAAGGCCAAATATATAAATATGTGTTACTAAAACTGAATATAAAAAAAACACAGCTAACAGAGGGTAGATGGAACATAATCCCCTGTAAGCTATTTCAAACACTCAAAAAATTCATGGTCTTGGAAGTTCTAACAAAGGAATCTGTACAAGCTTTTACTCAATAACTATGTGTGTGTGTATGTAAGTGATAAAAATGCTTAATATGACTTTCTTATGGCATACAAAAGAAAATAAACATTTAAAAAGAAACATTTTGAATTTTTTTATACAAACAAATAAACGAGGAGAAGAGAAAAATGTTAAAAAACAAAAACTGTTATAATAGGAACATTAATATTGCAGACCACACGCACAAATAGCTCAACAACCCTGCAGTCAGGCTGGGGCGAAGTGTCTCTATGTTAACACTAAAATTATAGTAGTAGTTACATTATCTACAATTTCTCTTCTATTCGTCAGTATAAAAGAGAGAGACAAAACAGATGTGGCGTATTTCTGGTGGATTTTGCAACAACTTGTCAATATACATAAATTTGTAAGTACGTGAGGTATAGAAATGTACCAGTAAATGTCTGGTTGGTATATCTCCATGTTCCCATAAGAAATATGAATTCAACCTAGTCAAATGTTTTAGTGTTAATAGTAGATTTTCAGTAACAAGCACATGCTAAATGTTATAGAAAAAAGTATTGTATGGGGAATAATATTAGAGAAGAACTGGTGACAAGGTCAAAAGTGACTCAGTACATTCCCTGTCGGAGCATGTGTGGTTGACTACATAAATAGTTAATTTATAGTTAACTTTTCTTATACTGACTAAAAGCTAGCTGCAAAGTCATCCAGAACAAACCCAAAATTAATTCTAAAGTTGAGTACGTAATCGAATTTGATGAGAGCCAACAAATTTATTCTCAGCTACTTTAAAACTCATTTCAGTTTTATATTAACATTTTGCTGTTGTTATTTTAGATGGCAGCTTAGCCGAGTGGTAGAGCGTTGAGTACGCAACGTGTGATGTTCCATGTTCGAGCCACAGAAATTTTTTTTTATTTTACTGACTATCAGGTGATTTAAAAAAGTCAACTTTAAGTTAGCTTAAAGTATTGCCTAGTGAGACAATTGACTACCGCTTAGGACATCGCAGTGTTAAAATAGTCAGTTGATTACATTGCAAAGTAATCCAAGTGTAGTCAGTACTAGTTGCGAAATAGTTAGCTTAAAGTTAGTTTAAAGTTAGCCAAATTTCCGATAGGGTTTTCATCATCGACATTTCCTTCAGGGAACTCATGCCCATATACATACATAGATACCTACATACATATGTACATACACTTGCGCTTGTACATTAATCCATTCAAACATTATGATGTGCGACAAAATGATAAAGTTACTTGATCTACGTACGAGTAAAAAACTGCAGAGCCAAACTATCTATAAGAACATGTTAATTATTTTTTTAATTAGATTGCACGACGTCATATGCAATATTTTCTTTACAATGTATTAAGGAATTCTCATTTGGTTCACTGTAAGACTGGCAATAAATAATTATGCATGTGTGTAATTTTTTAAGTCACGGAAATATAACCAAATACGGACACCAATACGTGAAGAAAAACCAAAAAAAAGACCCGTGCCTCCCAGTTTTGCCCCAAGTCATGCACTTTTTTATGGGCCCCCAAAGATTTAGGGCCTCGGTATTATTTTTGCATTTTTGCATAAATTAATATGAAATTATATACTTGCTAGGGCGGCTTTTTGGGTTCGAGATTAATATTAGTTTATTTCTTTAATTAGCTAATCCAAAAATTAACTTAAGCTCACATTAGTTGAGTTTGATGTTTTCGACTGGTAGTTTAAACTCCTTTTTGCATGTAGTATTACCATGCAAAATAGTGGCAACATTTTCTGTGCAGGATTAATAAATGTTATTGCAATATTGCGCGTGTTGAAGAAAATAGTTAAATAAAAATAAAATATATATACATACATACATATATATATATATATATATATATATATATATATATATATATATGTGTGTGTTTTTAAATCATTTTATTACATAATGTTTACAAAAAGTTATATGTTTCACAAGTGTATATTGTCAATATTAATATGAATTTCCGCTTAAACCAGCAAGCGAAAATATATAATCGACTACCCAAAAATCACAAATGAAGATTACGGTTAGTTTAATCTATAATCTTGAATTCAAAAAGTCGCCCTTAGGGTTGTATTATGAAGTAGTAACACATGGTGTCAAACACAATGTCTTAATTAATATAATGGAGCTCCGTTATAGAAAATTTGCATCTGCACGAAGTTAAGTATATTGCAATAAAATTTTTTATCAAAATCTATACCGTTTTTTACTTTTATTAAGATTTCATATGCAAAACAAAAACCATTAACTGAAAATTTTCCTAAACTACAACCTATAAAACGGCAATATAGCGAATTTACACACCTTGCCAAGCACATCAGTTATTTTTTAGTACAAGTTTGAAAAAAAGCTACAGTTGCATCACTAAGTCCTACTAGATTTTGAGTAGATTACGTCAATCTACTATATTTGGCTCAGATTTAAGCGCATTTAAAATTAGTTAAATGCAGAATTATATTTAAATTGGGTAAAAAAAATAATGATTAATTTAAAGTGAATTATTTATAATTTTTTCAAATTTTATTTTGTTGGAACTAAAACTGGGCTAAAGTTTAGAAGAAAAAAAAAATGTTATATCATCTTTACTGATCTGTCTCTTAGTGTAAGTACGTAATAGCAACAAACTCAGGTCTAACTTAAAAAACAAATAAAACGCTACTGACGCTTATAAATACACGCTTCAAAATAGAATTTTTTGATTTATGGTTCATAAAAATGTTAATAAAAAATAAATAATATTATTTTACCTGACATCTTATAGGTCACATATCATCTCAGTGTTTTTGGCATGTCTGTTGGTAAATAATAAATTTAATTTGCACATAACACATTGCAGCGCACCTTAAATTTTTATCAACTAAAATATTACAGAGTACTTGTATATTAAATTGTTCATGTAGTGTGTAAATGTGTTTATAAACATACATATTTATATAAATATGTATTTGTGTAATTTATAAGCTCTCATATAATTTTCTACAGCCTTGGGTGGTCCAGACTTTTTTAACAGCATCGTATTTATAATAAATACTTTGTGTGTATGTGCATTTAAGCTTCTTTTTTTGGACTTTAATCTCTTAACACAAGCATTAATATTCTTAATGTAATGCTGATATGAATTTTAAGGCTTTCAACATCAACACCAATAAGAAAACAGCAATGAAATCCTTTTCGGTATTAAGAAAAATAATAGTTGTCTGGAAGGTACAAGAATCTAATAAGTTAAGCTAAATTAAAGTTATCTTAGTTAAAGTCAATGAGTTACGCATGGTTTATTTTTTTATTAAGGAAAAAAAGCAGGAAAAGTAAATCTTATTAAAAAGAGAAAATAAATATTCGTTTAATGGTTTTATTAAAAGTATTTTATTACTTCTTATTATAAACTATGATTTAAAAATAAGAAAATAATTAAGTAAAAGTTTTACTCTTAAAAATGTCATGTTACATTCAGAATCAGCGGCCGCAAGAATCTTAAAACAAGCAAATTAACTTAACGACAGAAGAGTTTGTCACATTGGATTCTTTTTTAATTTACTTTATATCAAAAGTGTATTTTGCAGCTAATTTATAAAAAAATAAAAATAATGTAGTCAGAAAGCTGTTACAATAGAAAGAGCGTGTTTTCTACACGCAAAGAAAAGATATGGTTGTAGAATGGTTGAGAAAACAATATTATGTTCTCTGAAACAAATGTTTGGTCGTAGAAAACTAGTTATTGTTATTTTAAACATTTATTTCGTTAAGATAAACAGAGTAATGTTTGAATTTAATAATTACATTATCACATGCATATAAAAGTGTGATATGGTTAGAGTTTAAGAATATAGTTTTGTTAAAAATTTATGACTACAACATAATTTGTATTATTATTTAAAAATAATATGATGTAAATAACAATATATTGTTTTCCAAAACCATAGTATGTTAAGTTAAAAAAAAAATCGTTTTCAGAAATATCTGTCAGTTCAGTATTTCGTTTGTAAGCTATCGGAAGTGCACGGGTGGTCTTAAATAAATGAATAAATAAATAAAGTATAAACAAAAGGTAAGATCAATAAAAATATATAAACATTTGTGTACCTTTTTATACATACATGGCTGTATGTCGTGTAAGTATACATTTCTATATATACAATTTATTTCAACAATATTAATTTATTTTTATATATTTCGAATTTAACGCACAGCTGTTTCTACAATAAATATATGATTAAAAAATTATATAGTATTATTATATTAAATAATACTGTGGTCGTATTTAACAATATTAATATAATATTAGAACATGGTATAGTGAGTCTCAATTATATTTTAGTCACATCTAACAATAGTGTTGTCATATTTACAATACTAAGATTATAATATAATTAACTCAGATAATATTATAATTAACTCAGATAATAATATTGTTAAAGTTTTTTTTCTATTAACAATAATATGATTTGACTGCAACCATATAATTCAATCATAGTTAGTATGTTGCGGTTTGATTATGGTGTACTGACTGGTGTTTTTTTTAGAGGTATATAACTTTGAATTGAAATAAAACACAAGAAAATCGTTTTAATGTCCATCAATTTGGCTTTATTGGAAGGATAATTTTATGCCATTACTGTTTAAATATGACTTCGAGCATGTGGCCTCCGCAGCTGGCTCGAATAAAGCCAATTCTACAGGTCCAATTTTCAACCACTTTTTCGAGCATATGGGGCCGTATGTTGGCAATTACGCCACGAATGTTGGCTTCCAAGTACCCTAACGTTTCTGGTTTGTTGGCGTAGACGAGCGACTTCACATATCCCCAAAGAAAATAATCCAATGGTGTCAAATCACACGATCTTGGTGGCCAATTGACAGGTCCATTCCGCGAAATTATGCGCTCATCGAATGTTTCCTTCAATAAATCGATTGTGACGTGCGCTGTGTGGCATGTAGCGCCGTCTTGTTGGAACCACAACTCATCCACATTTATGCCATCCAATTCGGGAACAAAATAGTCGGTTATCATGGCTCTATACCGGTCTCCATTAACGGTAACTGACTCTCCTGAATTATTTCGGAAGAAGTATGGCCCAATGACTCCACCAGCCCATAGAGCACACCAAACAGTCAGTTTTTGTGGATGTAATGGCGTCTCAAGGGTCTCATGTGGATTCTCTTCACTCCAAATGCGGCAATTTTGCTTGTCGACGTAGCCATTCAACCAAAAATGAGCCTTATCACTGAACAAAATTTTGCGATGAAAATCAGCATCGAGATCAATCTCATTTTCGGCCCATACACCAAAATCACGACGCATTGCATGGTCTCGCGGCTTTAATTCTTGTACAAGCTGGATCTTGTAAGGTCGCCAGCCAAGATCTTTGCGCAAAATCTTCCATAAAGTTGATGGACAAAGCTCCAATTGCTGTGCACGGTGGCGAATCGATTCATTCGGGTCCTCTTCAACACTTTGCTCTACAGCGGCAATTGTTTCTTCGGTGCGCACTGTTCGACGTCTCTGCGGATGCGTATTATCACATAGAGTAAACGTAGTGCGAAAACGATCCATGGTTAACCGAATTAATTGCTCTGATGGACGATTATGTCGACCATAAAATGGACGGAGCTTGCGGTAAACTTCGCGAACTGAACCATTATTTTCGAAATAAATTTGCACGATTTGCAAGCGTTGTTCTTTTGTCAACCTGTTCATGATGAAATGGCAAACCAAACTAAATATTAATCACTTGACAACTGACAAAATGGCCAACAGTTAAAAAAGTGATGGCAACTTAAAGTTCTATACCTCAATAAAAAACACCCATTATAAGAATCAGCCAAAATGTAAACATTTATTTTTTCAACCCAGAGGACCATTTTAACTTTCCCTGTCATATATAACGGGGAAGGATTGACTAAGTATTTGTCCTCAATAGAGAAAAAGATAATTTGCATATCTTCCCTAGATCCTTGGCCTTAATATTGTATAGCATTTGTGGGAGAAGAAATTGCGCGAGCGGTACGTCAGGGGCATACATCAACTCAAAACGGTTTTGAAGGGCACATGAGAAAATACACCTCGCAATAAAAAAAAATTAGTTCATGCTATGATAGCAAAGTATTAGATGCTTGAGGTGGCAACATTTAGTACCAATTTTAAAGGAAAAGTTAGTGTATAATTATAATCATTTATCATATTCCATTGCTTTAAAAATTCATGTTAAATAGCTTATATTAACAACAATCTCTGCCCAAGTAGAAAGACATTAATGCTGATGAAGTGCGTGGCGGCACAGGAAAATGTCGACATTTCCTCCAGCTAAAATCTAGTTTAATTTTTCTTCTCTTCTTTAGAAAATTACATGAAATAATAAAAATATTTCATTAATATGATAATAGGAAGGGTTAGCTTTAATGTAATTTTTATTCAATAAGAGTTGAAAATACTTGAAAGTTATTAATTGCTAATTTTTTTTAAATCTAATGTCAGATGTTTATAGAAAGCTTTAAGTGCATTTGATTTTAGCTAAAAATATTAAAGGGCGACAGAGATACTTTGATTAGCAGAGTGGATCGATTCGTGTATAATTTTTTACCCCCTATATAATCTTTTGGGGTGTGGCCAATATATTTATTCCAATTCATATATTTTGAAAGTCTGTATACCAAGTATTGTGACCCTATAGGATGATGGGAAATATTTTTTGCCGCGACTATATGATTTTCAGCCATAGTGAGGTCTAATGGTTTAAGCAGCAAACATTATTTTTCAGAAACTTTATTATTTTATTTTTTTTTACTTTTATTCACAATACAAGCTGGGATACAGAATGTAAAGTTTTACCATACTGGTAATTGTTACAATTTTAAGATTACTTGTTTGCGTAATTTTTAGTTTCCAAAAAGTCCATACTAAGGGCTAGATATGGGCAAATATAAAAATGTATCGATATATATCGTATATATATTTTTTTAAAACATCGATATTTCGATATATTGATATTTTTTGCCTATAAATGTTGCAAAAATATTCCAAAATTACATACTAACATATCGCCAAAAAAGTTTAAGTGATATAGTTTTCGAATTTAATTTTTTGGCCAAAATCGATCATTTGCGATCGTAAATAATCGATTTTAGGCAAAAAAAAAGGCCCAAAAAGAGCTACATATCGTCGGTTGATTATTGGCTTGCGGCCAAAATACATTATGTCTGCAGCAAACCAATAACCAATGGTGATATGTTCAGTTATACGTAACCTACTATAGCTCCTTAAGGCTTCATTAGCATTTACTTTCTTTTGCTGTTCTGTGATGTGCCTTTCTGTTTCAAAATTTTAATGGTAATAAATTATCAGCTGTTTCTGTCATAGTTTTCCACTAAAGTGATAAGTTTTGTTATGTTTGATCAAATCATAAATGTTTCAATATAGTTTTATGTTTTTAAGGTAAAAATTTAAATTTTTAAATTCATAAAGCACAATCACAGTTTATTTCGAAATGTTTTTATTCGCTTTATGTACGAGTATGTTGGCACTCACAATCACTTAACATTTTTTTTATTTTCACAGTTTGAAACAAAAAAGAATAGAACGAAAGAGAAAAACTAACGCTATGTATAATATTTCTATAAACAAAAAAGAGTCAGATAGATGTGACTTGAATGTTATTATGAAATTTCTTTCTTTTATTCTTTGCATCACTAGCAGTGATGCCAATATCGTACAGTTAAAAAAAAGCTGAAATTTATAGATCTCTTAAAAATATCGAAACCCGGTGCTCGTAAATAAGAATTGATGCAACGATGTATCGATTTTTGAAATATCGGCGATATATATCGATATTTATTTTCTCAAATATCTATATTTAGATATATCGATATTTTTTTCCCATCTCTACTTAGGGAAGCTTGCAACCCCTGAAGTCTATGGTAACAAACTAAATTATTTGTGAATACTTATGATTTAAGTTATGTCGTACAACATTAAAACTTTTTTCATTATTCCAATAATTTTTTTTGTACTAAATAATAAAATATCTTCGTTTATTAGTAATAAATCCAAATTTGCTAAACTTTTTGTTTATCCAGTACTTTAATACTAAAAATAGAAGTTCAGTATATTCATAATTTCTATAATAAGTTTTATTATCTCTGCCAATAATTGATACACTTAAGTTTCTCTTTAGTATAATCTTTTATAACCAACTAGCATTTCTCTTATTCTCTGCTAGTAAGTGAAAATGTCATGGACTATTTCAAGGAAAACTGGTTAAATTTATTACGTATTTTGTGTTATTATTACACGTATTTACCATGAGAGGTAGTTAAACGGTTGTACAGATGAATATTATACACGTGTGTACGACTTTTATTACCTTTTTTAACAACTTCTTTATAGACATTTGAAACTTGTGTTAAACCACATTTAGCATAGCAAAGTGCTTTGAAATATTTGGAGCATAAAAAAATATTTTAGTTTGCGAAAAATGTTTTAATTTTATTTATTGATAAAAGGTAGTGTTAGAAGTAATGTAGTGTGTATAAGGCTGAGTTTACATCTGGCATTTCTTGTGTGTCATTTGCCCAAAAAAGCGTAACCAACTAATTACTAATGAAAAACTCTTTAATTCAGACATGTATTTATTGATTTAAACAGTTTCCAATCATGTTGGACTGTATAAAATTATCTATTAGTTATGTATGAAACTGTTTAACTTAATAAATACGTGTCTGAATCAGAATGTTTTTCATTAGTAATTAGTGGTTACGTTTTTTTTACGCTTGTGTGGCAGATGGCACACAGATGGAAACCCGGCCTAATGCTTTAGCTAAACAAATATGAATTATTCACTTTACCACTGATTTTTTAAGAGAAATTAAAAATTCAAGAGATACGAATTTACAGCAAAGAATAAAAAACGATTACGAGTTGTTAAAAGTAAAGCATTACATGAGCCAACAAGAAAGTGTGCAAATGTAAATGTGCGAGTATTGTAAAAACAAAAACTGAAATTATTTGAGACCAGTTAGAAGCCTAATTACTAAACATTATTAGTGTAGAAAAATGTGTTAAAAAGTTTTTGAATATTAGAAAGCATATGCTGATTCCTCGAGCAAGTTCGTCTTAAGCTATAAATTATATATTAAAAATTGTACAATATATACATAAGTTGTATTGTGTGTTTGTTCCTAACTCATGATCTATGGAACTGTAAGAGCTGTGGAGCTATTATAGGTTCAAGTCAATACCAGGTAGGTTTTCGTTCTGTTTTTAACCCAACCACAGGCTGTAGAAATTTGGAGCTAAAAAATAAATTATTGAGGGTATGACAACGTTGCCGGGCTCAGCTAATTTTTAATAAATTATCAACTGTATACCCTAATAATATCAAAATAAAAAAAATTTAATCAATTAAAAAATTCATTTAATTTTTTATAATTTTTTTCGTATAACATGATGTCATATTATATCAGCAATTTTGATTTTGCTCATTCTGATAACGCATTCGTAATCAACGAACCCAAAAAACCCCACATAACAATTTGTAGAGCATTTTCTAATATTTTTTTTTACTTTTGGCAGCATACAAGGACCTTTGGTCGCACTGTGCAACGGCATAAATTTGGTACCCTATTAACGTTTTCAACTCAGCTCAGTGTGGTTGCCAGAAAATAAATTTTTTGCATCAGCCCAATAATAATAAGAGAGAGAGAGAGAGAGAGAGAGATTTCCCTTTTCTCATTGCTTCTATTATCAATTAAAATTTCCCCGGGAAAAAATTAGCAATTCAAAATATGAGGGAAAAGAAGAATTTTTTGAGAATTTAGTGCTATTCAGATGTTACCTAACGGCCCCAGCGGGAGGAGGTAGATGATTTGTTATGTTTTAGAAAATTTATACTGAACATTTTGTAAAAAAAATTTTCAAGGGGGGGGGGGGGGAATATAAAAATTCCGAAAATAGCATTACGTAGTATGTGAAAAGACTCCTTTTCTCCCCAAAAGTTATGAAGGGAACTAATGCAAAATTTAAAAATTGAATTAAGAAAATATTGTGAAACAATGTATAAGCATTTATTGAGAAGAAAAAGTTTAAATAACCCCCGGAATGTTATATTTCCCTTTTCAAGCCCTGCTTACATCAACTTTGAACAAAGTTTTGTTCTGTCAATCTGTTTAGTGAATATTCAACTGCTCTTTACAGCAACTGAAATTGAGAAAATATAAGAATGACCAGAAGCTCTTACTATCCTGAAGGGCACTAAGCAAGAATATAAACAAACTGTCATTGAAATTTTACTTAAGTGTTTAAATAAAAATTTCGCTTCGGACTTAGTCGAGAAGTTAAAAGTTTAAAAGGGCCAACACTTTGGATTTGGTTTCCATAATATCAGGACACCCAGAGTTAAAACGTCACCTGGCTCTCATTGGTGTTGTTGACGATACAACTTGTAGAGCTTGCCAGGAAGATGTTGAAATTCTCGAACAGTATTCAGTCAAATTAAAAGACTAATTTTCCACCTAAAAATATACCAGATATCTAATTTCATAGAAGCTCAGACGTTAAAAATCTAAGAAAGTATATTGAAGAGACTAGATTCCCAATCTGATTAATAAGTAGACCTTGTATAAAATTTCGTTTCTAAATGTTTAAAATTTTTATAAAAAATAACGAAAATTCGTTTCCAAATAAAACATTTTTTTACATTACATTTACAAAACTTGTCCTTAAGTCTGATACCTTCACAGAAAAAATTTAAAATCGTCTTTAATTAATATTATAGTTAGCAATTTGTACTATTAATTAAATACGGTACTGATTTTCGTCCTGCAAACAAATTGATAATATCAATTAATGAATTTGAAAATATGAGTTTTCTTGCTGTTGAGATTTTAAATAAATGATTAATTGGCCCAATTAAATTAATAATTGAATTTAGAGATTTTAAATAAATAAATTGTTCGTTGAATGTATTAATAAAAGCAATTCAATTGTATAAAATTTTAAAAAGTAAAAAAAATTTAAAAAGTCATTTTTTTGTTTATTTTTTTTTTATTTTAACTTACTTATGTTAATTTTTTATTTTATTGATTTGCTTAAATTCCGTAACTTAGGCTGCAGGATTTGAACATGGTACCTCCATTCTAACAGGCTAACTCACATCCACTAGGCTATCGTGGCAAATTATTTTTAATTCAATTATTGCACATATGTAGGTATGTGTTCTTATATTATTTTTTAACTTACAGTGCTGTCATGCTTCGAACTTGGTACTTCTATAATAACAGGCTGACACACATCCTTGAAAACATGAACAAACACAAACTAAAATATTTTTTTTTTTCGTTAAACAAAGTTAATTCAAAAAACCAAAAAATTGGTTGAATTTTTAATAATGCGTGCAAAAGTTTAATATTCGTCTGTATGTTTTCGTATTTGCTAACATCCATACAAACATTAAACTTTTTTGTTTTCAATCAACAAAATTTAGTTGGGACAATCATAAAATTGTTTGAAACAGCATTGCTTGATTTAATTGGAAGCATTTTGGCTAAAATTTTTTCTGTGTTCATTAGAGGTCACAACATCCTATAAAAGCTTAAGTGTAATCCAAAATGGAGTGGATCAATATTGATGGCCACTCTTTTAACCTTAGTTCAATCTAGAATTGCTTAAAAGAATTCATTCTCATTATATCTAATCTGTTGCAAAATCGACTTAAATTATGAAAAAAATTTACGAGTTTCTATTGTATAAAAGGTAACAAGTTCAGCTTCTTATTCAGTCTGAAAGCAATAATGTTTCCGACAATATTAACTACGGCATAAATATCAGTGCTAAGATTTATTATAACACATAAAAGGAATTAAATCATTTATTAATACCTCCTTGTTAAATTTTCCGTTAAAAAACAAAACATTGTATTAAAATCTCGATTTTCCAAATGTGTATTAATCTACGACGTCAAACAATTTATATGATGAAATTTCAACAAAAATTTACTAAATCTGACACAAGATATTCATTTCACATATATAAGTATGTATGTACATGTATACATTTATTTGCATACAAATAGTTGTACAAAGGAATTTGTTTTCATTAAACCTTTTACAAATTCTTCAATTTCACACACTTTGCAATTCATATTAAGGAAACTTGAAAAAGCTCATCAACTTTTCATTAGCTGCTACAACAACTCATTCTGTTATTTGCCACCAAAGTCAACTTGAATGTAAATCAGTTTGATCTAACATGAATGTTATATTGCAAGTACGTACAAAATTATTTTAGTTTTTCTGTATAAAGTGCGATGAAGTGCTACAGCAAGGATAAGCACATCATTACTTTGGCAATAATTAAGTCCTCACACAAATGCTCAAACGCATATTCTCTTCGAAAAATATTTATGTTTGAATAAATCTCTGATAGCGTCTATGAGTGTGTGTGTGTGTGTGTGTGTGACTGTGTGTTCTACTTATTATGTTAGATTGTTAATTATTCTGACTGAGATTTTGCATAAAAAGCAGTTTGAACTTTACATAGTGTAGATGCCGTGAGAGTCTTACTAGGCGACTTTATGAATGCCTTGCATTAGGCAATTTTTTTTAAAACTACCTAGCAACATATTCGTCTATATTTTGGCTTCCACATCGTTTTCACATGTTTTCTTATGAGATCGGATGTTACAACGAATGCTATACCTTTTTAAATTGAAATTAAGAAAATAAAAATTAATAGTATGTGTTTTAGCATCCGAATTTAGAAGAAAAAAATTTTTAAATGAACGTAAGTAAAATCCTTATTTTTAATTTTGACTACGAAAATAAACAGAAAAAACCGATTACTTTCATTTAAGTAAGTGTTGTTTTGTTTTACTCCATAGTAAGGTTTTGGGAAACGGGAATTCCCGGGCAGGGAATCCCGGGAAATGTCTAACTAATATTCCCGGGAAATTTTTAAGATTTTCCCGGGAAATTAAAAGTACACGTTATTTTACAAATATATAGACTTTTGTGACACAAAAACGGCGAAAGCGGCAGTGAAATTTGTCTTCACTATAAGAAATTTCTATTATAATCCTGTTTTACTTTAATATTAAAATTTTCAGTGTTTTTTTTATAAATACATTACAAAAGTTCTTTTGAATGATTGTATGACTAAATTTACACAGAAAAAACTAAATTTCGTTTTCAGTAACCAAATTCATTGAATCAGTAAATTTTTTGTGTGAATACGGATCTACAAAGAAATTTTAAGATGCTGATAACAATTTTGTAAAAATTTAACTGAAAAAAAAAATTTATTTTTAGTTAACTTATTATGGCATTAGAGAAAAAAGTTAACTGAAACTCAAAATATTTTCAGTCAAATTTATTAATAGGAACATAAAAACATTTTTGCAGATTTTTTTTTTGTATTATTCAGCAATTTTTTTTATAATTTACAAATACATTCACTAAAATTTTTGGTATTATCAGAAAATAAATTAACTGAATCAATAACAATTCTAAAAAAATTTTTTTTTTAAAATTAGTAAAAGTTTTATTTGAAAAAAAAATAACTGAATCAAATGAAAGGTTCAACTATTTTTTTTACTTTCTAAAATTGACTTGTTTTTATGGTTAAGCATTTCGTTCGCGCTTTTGGAACTCGTCAGTAGACTTCAACCCAAAAAATTTTTTAATTTAGCTAACAAACTCCGTATGTTTATAGTAAGACTCTTGATACTATATTGAGAATCACAATATACAAACATAATAAGTTTGAAAACTGCAAAAAAGATTATTAAAAAAAAAAGATTTAAAAAAAATAAAATATTTTTTATATCTATAAAATAATTTGTAGAAAAAATAAAAAAAAATCAGACAAATTTTTTTACAGTATATAAAAATAAATTTAACTGGAAATAACAAATTTAAATATAAATAAAAAATAAATCCAAATTTTTTTTTTTAAATTTTACTTTATATAGATAATTTTCATTCTATACAGTTTTTTTTACATAAAATTTGGAACAAATAATTTACTGGAACAGTAAAAAATATTTACTGAAACTAAATTATATTTCAAAACACACGTTTGTTTGAAATTTTTTGGGAATAATTTTTTCTGTGTACACGATAAAATTCTTTGAAATATTTTTATGAAATTTTTTATTCTAAAAAATTTTCAAACTCAAATATATCTGTAAAAAAAACCTTCAACACCGGTAAACAAGCAGTAAAGTGTCATAAATTTTTTTTTGAAATCTTAAATAAAAATGTGAAGTGTTCAAAATTATATGGAAATTTCATAAAAACGCCATAAAATTGAAGTCATACAATTTCTCCCAATTCGTCTACTAGAAAAATTACTGCTTGACTCGAAAATTATATACCAAATGCGTTTTGTAAAGGCCGTATCATACTATAGTACAAGTATTAACACTTTTGTAAAAGATTAAATGTTGACATGCTGAATTTGTATTGTTTTTGAAATTTTTGAAACCGAAATTAGGTCAGGGAGGCATTTTAGTCAAAAGTATTAATGGCTTTAATGACTTTCTTTTAATCTCTATAACATAAGAAAGTGGAATACTTTGTATAATTATCAATGGTTGCAATGATCAAATCGTTTCCTAAAGTAAATAGTTCGATGTTAAACATATTGGAACTGATTTTTTTGCCAAATTAATGAACAAATTTTGGACATTTTAGTAAAAAAAATTTAAACTCATAGCAGCTGTAAAAACTGTGATGTGACAATACTTAAATTTAATATAAGCCGACGCTATTATTGAAACCCTGAAGGTAATATTTTGGGAGAAATAAAATGAAAAATCAAAGACATTTAGACAGACTCTGGCTTAGGCTATGTAAAATTTGTAGGCTGTGTAAAATTTGTAATTGTAACAGTCGTCAATAAGTCTTAATATGGTATCTTACTGTGTAATTGCTATTGGCTTGCTTTTGTATTAACTGTTATTTAAAAAGAATACTTAAATTGATAATCTTAATTAACAATCGAAATTTTTCCAACTTTCATTCAATAAATGTACTTAATTTAGAAAATTATCTTTTCGCGGGAATCCCGGAAATTCCCGGGAACGTGACTTTTTCATGCCCGTTTCCCGGGAAGTGCAAAAGTCCGAGAAATCCCAAACCCTAAGCCATAGTCAGAAATTGTACTTGATTTTTTTTTTGCTTAAGTTAAGGCACAACCAATGTAGCCAAAATTAAATTCTTACATAATGACAAACTCATTTATGCTATTCAGAACTTTCGTTATAGCTACAGGGCTTAAATTTGATACACAAGTAGGTATAGGTGAGTAATTGACTGGAAAAATCTGAAAACCAGGGAGTAAGGAGGCGGAGCCACGCCTTTAATTTTTACAATTAAAATTAATAAAAAGGTGGACTAATTTGAGGTTAGGAAGTTAATTATGAAATGTAAAGAACTGAGCTGTCATTCTTTAAAATCTATTTAGTAAGAATTTAGTTAAAAGTTTTAACCATGGAACGCTACCCTCTTGAATAAAGAATTTTAATTGTGAAATTTAATTTGAAAGACCGGCCTTACATGAACAAACCAGAAACAATTGATGCTCTGAAAAATAAAATTCGGCGCTGCATTGACGGCATAAGCGAAGCTTTATTGAAAACATTTTGTGAAAAGAGCCGAAGCGTTGCGACGTCTAACAACGTGCTAGAGGTGGAGATTTACCCGACAGCGTATATATTAGTTATAACCGCCAAAAAAAAAAAAACAACACATTTTTTTTTATTTATTTTTTGCGAAAATCGATTATTAACGATCGAAGATAAACAATTTTGGTCAAAATACAAAGTTCAAAAAATATGTTGCTTAAGCTTTTTTTGGCGGTTATGGCACGATAGTCCATTATTAACTCCCATATTTCTAATTTACATTGTTATCAATAAAGCTGAATTTGTTTAAAAAAAATGTGTGTTTTTAAACCAATTTACTTGATAAACTTAAATTTGCCCATCGGATATTTAAGCTTTTAATTTAATAATAATTTTTTGTTTTTAAAAGTGGGAGTGACCACACCCATGACCTTCTGTTTTATGTACATTGGCATAGATTTTATTAAATTATTAATTTATTTTTGATTTGACGATTTTTTAAGAAAATGTATGGTTTTCATAAACACTTGTTTAAAAGAGTTTACTAAAAGCAAAATTATATTAATTACATTAAATTTAGTCATCTTCAGGGCATAATCTCATTCCTACACAGAAAAAATTTTAGCCAAAATTCTTCCAATTAAATCAATTAATGCTGTTTCAAACAATTTTATAACTGTCCCAATTAAATTTTGTTGATTGAAAACAAAAAAGTGTAATGTTTGTATGGATGTTAGCAAATACGAAAACATACAGATGAATATTAAACTTTTGTACGCATTATTAAAAATTCGACCAATTTTTTGATTGTTTGAATTAACTTTGTTTAATGAAAAAAAAAAAAATATTTTAGTTTGTGTTTATGCCTGTTCATGTTTTCAAGGATGTGTGTCAGCCTATTATTCTAGAAGTACCAAGTTCGAAGCATGACTACATGTAAGTTAAAAAATAATATAAGAACACATACCTACATATGTACAATAATTGAATGAAAAATAATTTGCCACGATAGCCTAGTGGATGTGTGTTAGCCTGTTAGAATGGAGGTACCATGTTCAAAGCCTGTAGGTAGCGTAAGTTGCGGAATTAAAAAAATAAATATAAAATAAGTAGCTTAAAATAAATAAATAAAAAAATTACTTTTTAAAATTTTATACAATTTAATTACTTTTATTAATTCATTCAACGAACAATTTAATTATTTAAAATCTCTAAATTCAATTATTAATTTAATTGGGCCAATTAATCAGTTGTTTAAAATAAACGCGTACTTTCAATTAACTCTATTAATTGATCTCAAACAGAAAGAAAACCTCATTTTTACAATTTCATTAATTGATATTATCAATTTGTTTGCAGGACGAAAATCAGTACAGGATTTGATTAGTAGTACAAATTTCTAACTAAAATATTAATTAAAGTTGATTTTAAATTTTTTCTGTGTAGGCTACCTTAAAATGTTCTCCATCTGAAGTAAAAGTTCAAGTTTTCGTAACGTTTTCATATAAACATAAAAAATTATCATACTGCTGATGAAATGCGCGTCGATATTGAAAATGCAGCGCTTCTCTAATTAGTCTAAATTATATAAATTTATAAAAATATTGTCGATTCTAATCAAAAACGTGAATAAAAAATTATTCATTAAATTAAAAACTATGGCGCATATTCATAGTCAAAACAAAGTATACTTTAAGAGTTTAGAACCAGCATTTTGTAAGGTAATACTGGTTTTTAATTCTTAAAGTATACCTTGTTTTGACTACGAATATACGCCTATGTATTTACACTAACTGATTCCTGAGGGCCAAGAGTTATTTGTGTCAGAGAAGTTGCTTAGAAGAAATGGTTGAAAAGAGCTTAACATGTTTGATGAAATTTATTTGAAGTTTTAAAGCAATTGAATTAAATCCATTTTCAAATGTCACTTTTCAATATTCAGTCAATACATTGTAATTTTATGTAACGAAAAGCTTAACGAATCAACTATTGCATGCTAAATGTACTTAATCTAGTTTTAGGGATTCCCTTACAAAAAAAAACAGCTAAAAATAACAAGCAGAATTTTCATATTCATCAACTTATTGATAACATCAGCTTTAAATTAAAAATTCATTAATTGTAATGTTGTACTGCAAATTTCCTTTCAAAGTTTTAATATCAGCCGCTAACCCTTTCAGGCGTGCTCTTACATGTCGCAAAGTGTATTGTAAAAGTAAGAAATTATGCGTTAACTAAATTTCAAGATAATCTAAAAATGTTATTATTTTTCACTAAAGATCCTGCTGCTTTAACAAAACCTATTTATTGATGGCTCCTACTGTGAGAAGCGGTAAAAAATAAAAGGGCAAGGGAAATAAAATCCATGAAAAATAAATGAAGAAAAATAATCTCTTTCAAACACTCTTTTACAAAAACAGTGGCATCTTTCAAGTGTACATATATTAAAGAAATAAGTAAAAAAAATTAAACATTTACATACATATGTACATTTGCAGCATTTGTGTACAAAAATTTATAGGATTTTGTTGCTGCTAAAAAGTTAATGTGTTTTCGTTTTTAAATAGAAAATTCAATTTATTAACAAGATAATGTCTGGAATATCCATTTAATGGTACGCAGAGCTTCAGCAACTGATGAATTTTTTAAATTCATAATTCTTTGATATATTTTTTCTGTTTTTCTTTTAAGATTTATTGTTTAAGTAAAAATACAGTGGGACACTAGGAAAAAATTTAATTCAAAACTAAAACATGAACTAATTATTCCCAAACAAATTGTTTAAGTAGTCAAACTATGATTATAAAAAGAAGAATTCTATATAATACAATTAGTACACAAGCTTTTAATAGGGATTTTCAAACTTTCACAGTTCATAGCGGCTACATTTGTGTGAGCAATAAAATTGTTTTATCAAAATAAGTGAGTAAAAATTATCTTCAGCGATGAGTTTAATTTCTGGATGAATTTGCGACAATCTTTATTCGTGTGTGATTTAATATCATCTTATACATCCCAAAAAGTTTGGTGTCGTTTTTAGTTGGCGGTGTCCATATTTCTTTTAGAATGATGCTAGCAAGGCTATTAACAGGGATTACCAATTTTTTATTTTTATTTTTTTGCCATAATTGTATGATATTGAAACTAACAACATGGAGTTTCAATAGGACGAAGCGCAGTATATCATGCGCGGCCAAAAAACAATAAATGTAACAATTAAATTTTACAAATGTTTCCTGCCTTAAAAAAGAAGATTAAAAAAAAACTAATTGTAAACCAGTTATGCTCACTCAAAGTCATTTGTATTTCAGAGGATGGCGTTGGCTGAAGTAGTTAGCACGTTGACTACAAAACCAAAGGTTCTGAGTTCGATACAGGTCTTCGACAGCCATTAAAATAACAACACCACGCATTTTTCTGATGTCCATTAGTGTCCTTTGTATCAGTTGTTGCAGTAAAAGTTCTAGAGATGAAGGTATAAGGCACTGGTCACTAAACTTCAACGGCTTCAGCGGATACTAATTCTAGTGTATTATCAGAGCGCCCTCCTTCATCGGTACTGTGTAGCAGAATCATCGTTGAAGTAAAATAACCAATAAAATAGCTACTAAAGATATATTTGAAAATTGAGTACGCCTCATTGACACCAGAGGCGCTGCAACACTGCATTATTAAAAATGTTCAAAACAGCAGACCTGTGAAATACTGAAGCTTTCATCTATATATTCCTTCATCACCTGTCTTCTCTATCTCTATCCCTTTCATATCAGCCTCTCTAACAATTTTTTCTTCAATTCGCAGGTAGCACAAAAGGATTATTGAATTGTACCCGAGTGAGCTGGACTCTAAATTTCATCCCTTCCTTATCAGGCTGCTAGACTTAGTTATTTAGTTAGTTAGACTTATAAATTTCTGCATCCTAAAATGGGTTAGCAAAAACAAATTTATGAATAATAATTGTATTAATTTACTATTTCTATTTAGACACAAGCCACTTAAATATGACAGAATATTTTTTATTTATTTTATTACGCACACGAAGGAGACGAATTTTTACGCGGAATTTAATTTTTTTTTGCTATGTCATTTTTAAGAGTTTCGACGAAACAAATATTGAACTGAAGATTTATAATTATTTTTTTTTTTTTTTTGAATTTTTATTATATTTATTTCTAAGTACATTTTGGAGTCAAATGTATCTTTGCTCATAAAATCTTTTTAAACACTTACCCCCGTATGCAAAAAAATATTTTACTTTAGCCTTAAAGTTCATATTAGTTGCCAAGCACTTTAAGCCTAACATAGCTTTGTTCAGAAATTATATGCAAAAGACAACTTTAATTATTTTGTAATTTAATAATAAATACTGGTAACACCACCGTGTTCAACAACCAATTCACAGCTTATGATTTACAACATCTAATATAATTTCATTCGAGTATTCAACTAATTTTTTATTTTACTAAATACATTTTTATTATCTTGAAGTTAAGCAACCTAATTTATAAAATATAAGCTTCTGACATGGAAGCAAAACAGATAAACATTTCTATGAAGTAAAAGTAGAAAAATATGAACAATTATCACAAGTTTTTTTATTCGAATGAAATCAGTATTTGAATATCTAGCTTATTTGGATTCGTTTTGATTGTATGTACACCACTAAAATATTTTTGTATAATTGTATTTACTTAAGTATTTTTTTATGGATTTTGCTATGTATTTCGAATCAGTTGTATAATTTAGTGATGTTTCCCATCACATGACGAAAATAATAAAATTAAAATAAGAGCTAGCACTTCTAGCTTCATTTTCAGATGTAACATGAATCAATATGTGCTATATTAAAAAAAATATTTGAGGTACAAAATACACATTTTGGAAAGATCCACTTAAAGTAGCCTTAACAAACGTAGGTGCCTACTTTAGAATTTTGATATAATAATTTTTTTGAATACAACTTTACTTAACATTGCTTTTCAAAGCTTTGTTAATTTTTTTTGAATACGACCCTTAGTATATTATAAGTAGTTTCTGTACGTAATAGCACGAACTTACATTGTTTATTTTTATTCCTATGGAATTTTTTAATTAAAGGATATATGCTAGGGACATGAATACTTCCAAGGATACGCTTACAAGTTTATATTTATATTATGCTGTTCTATTCCAATGAGCCTGCTTGGTTTTTTCTTAGGTCATTCTGCACGAGAGATTTAAGTTCCTGGTCCATGGTGGTGATGTGAAATGGAAATTTCAGATGAGCGCCACATTCTAAAGAGGAGATGAATTTTATCTCATACACAATGGTAATGGCATCACAAATGCTTTTAAATTTTCTTTCACACTTTTTTCGCTTCTGCACACGCACAAAGTTTACTTTTAACAAATATTCATTCAACCACGAATTAATTTTGAAGAACGGGGAAAATCCCACAGACACGTATGAAGAACAAAACATATTCTGAAGCCACCCCAATGCTAGTTACTTTTACTTTGTTCTCTCATAATCTTTTACAGATTAATTAAAATTATTAACACATTTTTAAACATTTCTTTTCATTGCGGAGGGGAAAAGAAGAAAACTATTCAATGAATTGCTTTTGTGATATCATGCTCTATCCCTGTTTTAATCTCTAGGAATTTATCACACATAACTTAGAGGTTTATACAGACAAACAGACAGACAGACAAATAGACAGACATGCAAACATACACATGTGTCTGTGATGAGGAAATCTATGATTCTTCATATCCTCACCTTTCAAATTACATACGAGTACAACTGCATGCTTATTCTTTTTTCACATCTTCTTTATTAAAGTTTCTTTTTTAATAAAGATAATTTCTCTTGCTGCGTTGTAAGTGTGTGAAGAAATAATAATTTCAAGTGTTAATGTTGCTTTCATCTTTTAAAAATGAAAAAAAAATAAATAAATATAAACCGTTGGATTTAACATTTTAGTCAGATTTTCTCTTGTATTGAATTTATTATGGGATTTTGTGGAAAAATGTGATGTTTGTAATTAAACTTATCCTTCGAATCCTTCATGTGGCTTGCATATAAATTTAATTTAATATTAACTTTTTTAATGTTACAAAATGATTTTATGACAGAGAATTCAGCTGAGTGATTTTGCTTTTAATAAATATAAATGTTTTCAGTCAAGACTTAATATAATTTTTTTAATTAAGACAAATCTGCTGGTAAATTGTTACAAACAGATAAACGTATGTATATCTATTTGAGATATTTATATATAAATAAAATTCATAAAATGGTGGTATGTAAATAACTTAAAATTTTGGTTTTTATGAAAAATAACCGTCATTTATATTATTTAAGCTGGTAAAAAACAATTCTTACATCAGCTACATTAATTTCTATCAGATTTAAGCTTCTGTAGTCTTAAGGATTTATGTAAGTACTAAAATAACATCAAGATTCATTTATTTTTTACTTCCAATTCCAAATTGAATAATTATAATAACCATTAAAATGGTGTTTTCTTTTGTAGAAAAAACAAATTTTCTCCTGTACAAACATCTATGTATATGTTTTTGTGTATGTTTTTAAAATATTAAGTTTTATTTATTATTATTATACTAATGATTGATTGGCAAAAGCGTTTTATAAATTATGAGATGTGTAGAAATTTAAACTTCTCAAACATATCGAAGAACAAACAAACTGAAACTATTTAGGGCCAATTTCAACAATTCTATTTAAATATCAATTAATGTTTAAAAGTTATTTTTCATTGAAAAATATATAAATGATATATAAATGATATATAAATGATATTGATATTTAAATAGAGTTGGTGAAAGTGGCCTTTAATTTTGGCACAAGATCGAATACATTTTCGTAATTTCTGTTTCATTGATTTCCTGAAAACTAAATTTTACGTATTTCTCAATGTGCATTTTGAAAATTTTTGCGAACTGAGGGACCTTTTCAACTGCACCCCGCCAAAAAAAAAATACTTGTGTGGCAACACTCTATTCTTGAATAGCTGTTGTTGTTATTTACATTTATTTTCTATTTACATACTCTTATGACTACAATTTGAAGCTGAAAAAAAGTCAGCCAATGTAGCAATGATAAAGTAAGGAAATAAAAAAACATGTTGATTATTGAGTTCTTGTTTCAACTTTGTTATTTGTTCCTGAGCTTCTCATTTGTTTAAATGAAAGTTTATAACATTATAACTCTAGTTGTTCCAAGAAGCTTTGGGTAAAGGTTCCCTGATGATCTGCATTAGCAACAGTGACATGCGCATAGGATCCAGCTAAGCCCCTCAATAAACAATTTCAATGTATTTTTAATAAAAAAATATTTATTTAAGTAAAATATTAATTTAGGATTATTAGTGCGTTTAAAAAATTTTAAACTTAAATTGTAACAATTCCCATAAAAAAACAATAATTATTAACTTGACTGCACCCGGTCAAAAAAATACTTGTGTGGCAACACTCTATTCTTGAATATCTGTTGTTGTTATTTACATTTATTTTCTATTTTTATACTCTTATGACTACAATTTGAAGCTGAAAAAAAGTCAGCCAATGTAGCAATGATAAAGTAAGGAAATAAAAAAACATGTTGATTATTGAGTTCTTGTTTCAACTTTGTTATTTGTTCCTGAGCTTCTCATTTGTTTAAATGAAAGTTTATAACATTATAACTCTAGTTGTTCTAAGAAGCTTTGGGTAAAGGTTCCCTGATGATCTGCGCATAAGATCCAGCTAAACCCCTCAATAATCAATTTCAATGTACTTTTAATAAAAAAAAACATTTTACTTTATAAGTAAAATATTAATTTGGGATTATTAGTGCGTTTAAAAAATTTTAAACTTCAATTCGTTTGCATTTGTATATATCGTAACCGAAATGCAAAATCGCTTTTTTTAATTTTATAGGTGTAAGAAAAAAACTAAACAAAATTATTCAAGTGACTGAAGTAAATTTTTTTCCATTTTCATTTTTAATTCGGCCGATTTTTGAGATAAAAGTTTGAAAATTGTGTTTCAAAATAATACCCAATAATTAATTAAAAATGCTATTTTGAATTTTTTGTAAGTTACGTACTTTTAATTCCAGTTTACGATATGTTAGTTCGGAGCTACTGCGTTAGCAGGAGTAAAAAACTAGTTTTTATCTGAAACATCAACCGACCTTTATTAAAATTTCACACAATATTTCAGTTTTTTATACTTAAACGATCCTTATAGAAATTTTTACACACCTTGGGTTCTTGTTATGATAAATTATAAGAAAATTAGGCGCATTCATGCCCATTTGAATTTATTGTAACTTATATGTCACATATGAGTTATAATAAACTCAAATGGGGATGGCTCCGCTTACTTTTTTATAATACTTCTACCCAACCGATTCTTAAGAAAATTTGCGTGTACGTTATTCTCTTACAATTACATAATGTGGGCGAGGCACATTACCGATATGACTTGAATAAAACTGCAAAATTTTTAGAATTTTGCCAGTTTTATTTAAATCCTAACTAAAACTGAACTTATAGTAGAAATTTATGGTAATTTTGCTTATAAAACACAAAAACGTTTTACCCGAACAGAGGCCGAGAGGGCCGGAGAATTGCATATTTTCTGACATTACATATAGTGTTACGTTCTTGGTGTTTACGCTTTGTAAGCTCGAGTATTTCCAATTAATTTAACAGTCACCTTTGTACAATTTTTAGCAAAGTAAAACATTTAATTTACTCAATACTACTTTTAAGCATACCATGTTTAATTAATTACTGCTGGAATACCACGATGTAAAGTTCGCTGTACTTAACATAAAACTCAACTGACTCACTCTTAAAGGATGCATCGCTCTTTTTACACTTAACATAACGCTTCCAGAATAATGTTAGAAACAGCGATGCCAATTTAGTCCCTTTAGCACTAAATTTAGTGCTTTTTACGACATAACAGTGCTTTTTCAAAAAGACACTAAATTGGTGCTTTTTTATCTTTGATTTTAGTGCTTTCAGCGCGTTTTGCAATTAGAATAAATATTAATATGTTATAGTCTAGTAGCTTCATAAAAAACGCGAAATAGGAATTTTCCACTTTTTTGAAACTCTAAATCATTGTCGGGCCTTTATTTGCACAATTGTGCTGATAGCATTCACACGTATTCTTATCCTCTTTAATTTAATCGTCGATGAGACAGCAACGAATGAACATCAGGCGTATGCTTACATATTTTTTTATAATTTTTTCAAGAATAGTTGTCCAGCAAACATACGTGTTACATTTCAAACTCATTACGATATGCGAAAAATATTTTGTTATAAATGATGCATTGGTAACATACAATGCATTTTATGTAATCAAAGCTTTAAAGAAAAAAAGGAATATGTCATTAAAAGGCATTTTAATGCCTTCTATTGATGTGAATAATTTTTATGGCAAGAAAAGAAAAAATCTTTTAAACAGACCTTATATCTCTTTTAATTTTTTTAATTTGACTGTTTACTTAAAAAAATTTTATTTTCAAGTAATAATTTTACTTAACCAACGTTTTTTTTTCAAGTTTGAAAATATGTATACTTATGTATAAATATATAATTCAACATTATCTTTTAAAACCTTGGCCTAGTGTTGGTGGGTAGCTCGCAACCTCCACAATTACACAATTTACCAAAAATTTTAGAGTGCCCACATTCTCAATGCAAATCTAACAAAATGAGTGTTTATTTTCCAATTATCAAGTTTCCTTGTTAGATACGTATGAAGTTTGAGAATTGGACGTAACGTCTTGGTTGTATGCATGATACAATAACATAAATTTTGTTTGTCAAAAAATATCTGATTAGACCCCTTTTAGATACGCAAAGTTTTCTTTGCGAAGTGTTTATTCAATTGGATGAAAGACAGATACGGAAATACTGTCCCATTCACAGTATGAAAAAATGGCTATCGCGAAAAAAAATCAATTGATTTAAGAGCTAAATCGCTACTTAATTTCAAAATTGTAAAAATACTTTATGTAGCGCTAAGAACATATTTCTAGAAATTACAGAGGACACATATGTAGCCGTTATAAAAGAATACAATAAGAAATACGGTGAAGTTCAAGAAATACACACATAAAAAAGTAATATGAATGATTTTATAATATTAATTAAAATATTTGTAATATAAATTAAAAAATTAATTAAATTTTCACCTTTAAACAATTTGATAATATCAATTAAGTTTTTTCACTCAAATTAATTAATACAATTAAAAATTTAATTGAATGAATTAAATTTTTAATTGAACATATTAATTGGTGAATACTTTTTTCTGTGCAAGTTACATAAATGGAACAATTTTTTTTTTTTTGAAATTATCGATTTTGAATTGAAGTTCATAATTATAGAAATTTAGCTAATAATAGTCTATTTCAAAAACGAAATGTTTTTAGATGCTGAGGTGGAAAAAAGTTTTAGCGCTATGAATTATTTTAAAAATATAACTAAGATACTCCATTTCCAATTAAATTTTATGCAAGTGTTTCAATATTTCGACTATACTTGGTGATATAATTTAATATAAAAAAGAGGATAAATTAAATGTGAATTGAAATCTTTATCATATCCGTACAATCAAACATAGTTATTGCATTAAGTGCTTTTTAGTGATTTTTTCATCAACGAAAAGTGGTTTTTGCTCTGAAAAAAATGACATCACTGGTAAGAAATATCCAGAAATTATTACAGCATTTAACCGTATCTCAATTATACCTTTCGATTACATAACTTAATTTAAGCAATTGATTGATGCGATCCTTTTTCTGATTGTTGAAAATACTATAATTTATTGTCAATGTATATAACGGGTGTTTTTTAGAGGTATAGAACTTGGAATTGAAACAAAGCACAAGAAAATCGTCTTGATGTCCATCAATTTGGCTTTATTGGAAGGATAATTTTATGCCATTAATGTTTAAATATGATTTCGGGCATGTGGCCGCCGCGGCTGGCTCGAATAAAGCCAATTCTACAGGTCCAATTTTCAACCACTTTTTCGAGCATATGGGGCCGTATGTTGGCAATAACGCCACGAATGTTGGCTTCCAAGTCCCCTAACGTTTCTGGTTTGTTGGCGTAGACGAGCGACTTCACATATCCTCAAAGAAAATAATCCAATGGTGTAAAATCACACGATCTTGGTGGCCAATTGACAGGTCCATTCCGCGAAATTATGCGCTCATCGAATGTTTCCTTCAATAAATCGATTGTGACGTGCGCTGTGTAACATGTAGCGCCGTCTTGTTGGAACCACAACTCATCCACATTCATGCCATCCAATTCGGGAACAAAATAGTCGGTTATCATGGCTCTATACCGGTCTCCATTAACGGTAACTGACTCTCCAGCATTATTTCGGAAGAAGTATGGCCCAATGACTCCACCAGCCCATAGAGCACACCAAACAGTCAGTTTTTGTGGATGTAATGGCGTCTCAAGGGTCTCATGTAGATTCTCTTCACTCCAAATGCGGCAATTTTGCTTGTTGACGTAGCCATTCAACCAAAAATGAGCCTCATCACTGAACAAAATTTTGCGATGAAAATCAGCATCGAGATCAATCTCATTTTCGGCCCATACACCAAAATCACGACGCATTGCATGGTCTCGCGGCTTTAATTCTTGCACAAGCTGGATCTTGTAAGGTCGCAAGCCAAGATCTTTGCGCAAAATCTTCCATAAAGTTGATGGACAAAGCTCCAATTGCTGTGCACGGTGGCGAATCGATTCATTCGGGTCCTCTTCAACACTTTGCTCTACAGCGGCAATTGTTTCTTCGGTGCGCACTGTTCGACGTCTCTGCGGATGCGTATTATCACATAGAGTAAACGTAGTGCGAAAACGATCCATGGTTAACCGAATTAATTGCTCTGATGGACGATTATGTCGACCATAAAATGGACGGAGCTTGCGGTAAACTTCGCGAACTAAACCATTATTTTCGAAATAAATTTGCACGATTTGCAAGCGTTGTTCTTTTGTCAACCTGTTCATGATAAAATGGCAAACCAAACTAAATATTAATCACTTGACAGCTGACAAAATGGCCGCCAGTTAAAAAAGTGATGCCAACCTAAAGTTCTATACCTCAATAAAAAACACCCATTATATATATATATATATATATATATATATATATATATATATATATATATATATATATATATATATATATATATATATATATATTTTTTTTTTGTTTTTTTTTTTTTTTTGTTAAAGCTTTTAAGCTTTTTTGCAGAACTCAGATGATGTAAAAAATACAATTTCTATGATCTGTTTTAATAATTATCTTTTTACGAGAAGCTTATCTGAGTGTTACTGAACGCGTCACAGGTTGCACATAGTGATACGGCCTTTTGATATACAGGATAGCTGCTACTAGAAGACATGGACAATCAATAGTTACAAGAGTCTCGACAGGTATTTCTAGTTCCTACAAATATCAAGTTTGTCATTGATTCTTGCGATGTCGAGATGATCAATTATTTCCATAAAAAAAAAGAACAACGCTTATTGTGATACCAACAAAAATTTCTGAAGGCTCCAACCGCCAATCCCAATAAGACTCGGATGTAGTGACTAATAACGATTAAGTCCTAAACTACAAATGATTGGTTTCAATAACCATACAATACGATATTTTAATGCGTTACTAATGTCATTACAATATTATAAAATATTCACTATTTATGGTAATGAGTTTAATTTGTGTTTGTTACAATGTGATACTAAGATTTTTCTCAATGCAACTCTTAATGAAAATTTATTTATTTTCATAAAAAAAAACAGTAAGAATAATAAAACAAAAGCTAAAATGAAACCCTTTTTATAAATTAACGAAATACTTTTGATTTTATTTGCAGAATAAATTTTTTAATATAATAGAAAAAAAGGATCAGCATACGGGCATTGCTGCTGATAGCATATTTTGTTTTTCATTTTATTAAACTTTTTCTGAAAACATAAATTTTAAAACTTGACCTTTTATTATTTTATCGTAATCATTCTCATTTCTCATTTCTTTTCCAGGTAAGATAACATTTGTATTCTCTAGATACCTTGTGTGGTTTCTTCATAATTTATTTGCAAGTTCTGTGTTATTTTATTAATTTTATAAATTAATAACACATTTTTATTTGAAAAAAAAGAAGGCATAATCTTCTTTAGCATTTTCTATATTTTAAATATAACATTTTAGTAACAAATTATTTATGTTCTTGTCATTTTAGTTTGGGACTAACAAAAGCAGCTGCTTTGAAAATGTGCGTGTTTAATGGATGAATGCACATAAGTTTCATTGAATTTAAGGTTAACACTAAGAAATTGTAAAAACTAATGAACAAAAAATAATTGGAATAATATTATTATAAAACTGGGTACAAATAATAAATTTTGCACCGTTTTATACTAATTTTAATTTTTAACAGCTAAAAAAAGGGATTTAGTTATTGCTAAAAAAAACTCGAACGTGTGTTAGGCTTTTCTTTGAATTTAAAATCTTTAGAAAGAAAAGTTTGAATGGTCTTTTTGAACATACATATAATAATTATTATAAGTGAATCTTTCTTGGAATGATAACAAAACAGAAAAAAATATTTTTAAATTTTTTTTTTCAAACATCTAAGGAAAGATAACAGAGAAAAATGATAGCCTTAAAACGATCAGAGAACATTCTGAAGGTCTGTTAGTAAGGCTTTATATAATAAAAGATACAGCTAATTGGGCAAGCACCTGCTGGAATATTGGAAACAGTTAGAACCAGAACCAGTGGTAATCTTGAGATTCCTCAGGAGAGCAGGTCTGGATGAAATGATCCTGCAGTTGGTAAAAGAAACAATATATATTTTCAGTCACAATGCCTTGCGTTTCCCATAACAGTTTAAATTCATTAATTTTTGACCTTTCGACACATTGCAGGGGAATTGCTTAAAGTTATTAGAGGAATATTTTTGATGTGTAAACATCTATACGCTAGGGGGTAAAAATCTTTTGAATTTAATTTCTTTGCTGAGATTTCTTTGCTTTTTGCTTTTGCTTTGCATTGTGAAATCGGTGTGAGCTATGTACAAGTGTATTATGGCGTTTTCTTTTCTGTAAAAAGTGTAACATTTGTAAAGTTTTTATTAAAAAATATACAATTTAGCGTTCGCTTAAAGAAAAATTTTAAGTTCGCAAGGGATGATACAATAATTTCTAATAAAATGTATATTTCAGAAAATCATTTTATTGCGAATTTTCATTGAAAAGTGTAATAAGTGTAACATTTTATCCAGAAAAGAAAATGCCATTAAAATGCCATGAAAGAAACAATACCAAGCAGAGAAACAAGTCGACCGGCTCGAAGCCGACGGTACGCCGCCGCCGGTTATTTTTCTGTATATTTCCGTACAACAAAGGTGAAAATGAACCGTAAGAGCTACGGATTTGAAATTTGGACACAATATGTAGACATTTGGCCACTACAACAACAAATACATGAGAGTTAAAAACTAAAGGGTGCTCCAAAACGAGCAACGAAAAATGTTAAAATCCCATGTAATATGTATGTACATATATACACTTGAAATTTTAAAAGTTAGTCTATTTTTATACAGACTACAACAATTAACACTAAATTTAAAAAATTTAAAGCAATGGGTGTTCCATCAGTTAATGCAATTTTGACTTTGTAATTTTGACAACTTGCTGTATCTTGGAAACCGTAAGAGTAAAACTCTTGAAATTTTCAAAAACGGTAAAACTAAAAAATCAAAAAAACATAAAATCGCCAAATATAAAAAAATCACCAAAACGAAAAAAGCACCAAATTAAAAAAAATCTCTAGGACTAAAATAAATCGCGAAAAACCGCAAAAATCGCCAAAATTAAAAAAATCCTTAAACAAAAAAATCGCCAATATGAAAAAAATCGCCAAAATTAAAAAATCGCGTAAATAAAAAACCCGCAAAAACAGAAAAAAATCGCCAAAATGAAAAAAACCCCAAAAAAAATAGAAAAAAATCGCCAAAATGAAAAAAATGCGAAAATTAAAAAAACCCAAAAAGAGAAAAAAAACGCCAAAACGAGAAAAAAGCTATAAAATTGAAAAAAAAAATCGTTTAAACTGAAAAAATTTAAAAAATTAAGACAGCTAAATCAAAAAAAAAAAAAAATGATCAAAACCGAATGTGCACGAGTCAAAGTCGCACTTTACTGAATTTATTTTAATTGCAATGCGTACACAACAACAAGAACAGCAACAACTGAACGATGAACAACAGGAATTAAAAATTAAAAAGTAAAAGTAAAGGCATTTACCATAGATGAGCACTGCAGTACCACTAAGGTTTCAGTAAAAACAAAAAAAAAAAAAATTTATTGATTACTAAAATTTTTTTCTACAATTTTTATAAATTGCCTAAATGATTTGTTATATGATAAGGTGCATTGAATTTTCAGTAACCAGTAATGCCCGTATTCATAATGAAATTCTACCAAGTGGCTAAATGTTTTTCATACAAAAGTTTCAAAATTTGAATGAAAAAACTTTGCCACTTGCTACAATTTTATTATGATTACGGCCCTACGATTTTACTGGTAATGCAAATTAAATTTCATTAGCAGTAAAAATTTACTGAATTTTTTTAGTAATCAGTAAATTTACTGCTTACTGCAATTTTGAATGCAGTACATATACATATACTGCAGTGTGCCCATTTACTAACCAAATAAGTTTAATAAAACAAACAAAAACCAACAAATTCATATGTATTTACAATATTGAAAGTTTTGATACTTTTAATTAAATAATTTTAAAAAAGATACTAAAAGCATAAGTGCTTCCAACTTAAAAAAAAAAATTGCATTACTAGATGTTTACACATCTCCTCTGTGATCGGACTCATATTGCTTTTTTTAAGTTTTTTTCTTGATAAAAATAACATAAATAATGACTAGACATTTGGGCACAATTAAATTTCATTAAAAAACTGATAACCCTGGATTTCTACATATGGGCATTTTCATGAGAAATTCCTTGTTTTTGTAGCGTGCGTCGGCAAGCACTTAAGCTTGTATTTCAGAACAATATGACTCAATTTTTCTTAAAATTTTACCAAATATAGAGTTGCTGACGCTCTACGAAAATATATAAAGACGTAGAAAATAAGTTCCGTTTTTTTTGAAAAGACAAGCATATTAAAAGCTGACATGCCTCTGGAAATGCCAATATATATTCAAATAAAATGCATCAAAACATTGGTTAAACAACAACAAAGAAAAATTCTTTACAAAAACTGAAACGTACGAGGGTGGATTTTTAACTCAGTATCTTTTTGAATTTACCGGCTCTTGTTTGAAATAGCAACTATCAGTTGACTCCTGTCTAAATTTGAACAAGATGTGTCATTTAGTTTGTGTTTGGCAGCCGTTGATAACATACTACCTCACCTTTTGAGAAGAAAATGGAAAAAAGTGAATTTCGTGTGCTCATTAAAAATTATTTTTTGCGAAAAAATCGGCAATCAAACCAAGGTAAAGCTCTTTATCGATTTCAATGGTAAAAAAGTGGTTTACTGACTTTCGTTGTGGTCGCACAAGTACATATGACGCTGAACGTTCTGGACGGCCAACTGAGGTCAGTATACCCGAAAATGTTAAAAAAAATCCACTATATGGTGTTGGCTTATCAAAGAGTAAAATTTTGTGATATTGTTAATGCCATAGGCATTACATATGATAGCGTGATTTCGCTTTTAAATGATTAGATGGGTTTAAGAAAATTGTCTACAATATGGGTGCTGATGGGTTTGGAGTAGTTTAACCGCAATCCGAATGAGTTTTTGTGGTTTGTTTGTAACTGCAAACATGGATCCATTATTGTACTCCGGAGACCAAGTAGCAGCCTGAATCTGCTCCGAAGAAGGCCAAGGTGAGTTTACCGGCCAATAAGGTGATGGCAATAGTTTTTTTATGCACGCGGAATAATCCATATCGATTACCTTCAAAACAGAAAAACAATAAACGAGGAATATTACGCCAACTTATTAGACCGATTTAATGAGGACTTAAAAAAAAGGACCCCATGTGGCCAAGAAAAAAGTTCTTTCTCTTCAAGATAATGCACGAATGCACACGTGTGCAGTCTCAGTGGTAAAACTCCATGAATTGGGCTACGTATTGTTACCCCATCCGCCATATTCTCCGGATTTAGCCCCTAGTGACAATTCGTATTTACAAACCTAAAGAAACGGCTGGGTGGAAAGATATTTAGCTCTAACGATGAGATTATTGCCTATTTTAAGGATATCGAAAAATCCTATTTTTTTGAAAGGATAAAAAAACTGGAGAAACGTTGGACTGGGTTTATTGAGTTAAAAGGATATTATGTTGACAAATAAATTTTTATTTTGTAACAAAAACTGTGTTTCATTCAAAAAGTCACGGGCTTATTCATTCGCCCTCTTATGTATACAAAATGTCATGCAAAATGTCCTCATGTCGCATAAATAAAGATACTTTTTATTTTGCTAATATTTTTAAAACTACTTGTGTAATATCTTAGCAAAAAAATAAAAAGCTACAATATACTAAATTCGTGAAAATGCCTGGCAAACATATAACTATTTAATTTGCATTAAATTTTCCAAGTGAAAGTATGTTTGTTTGTATGTCTTAAGACTTCAGCAGTTGCTGTAGTGCGTTCATATGCCAATGCTCTTATATCTACCTTTGCTGTTTCAGTTTTAAGGTCTGCTGCTTTTGTTTGAGCATCATTATCAGCAAAAAGTATTGTTTATTATAAATCCCAAGCCCATAATGTGACATAACCCTGTGATTTTCTTTTTTTCTTTGCTACTAAAATTTTCAAGCACTGCTTGTGCAAAAATTCCTAAAAAAATTATGTTTTATAAGATTTTTTGTACAACTTTTTCTGCTACTTCCACTTCATATTAAGCAGTATGAGGATATGCTGTATTAAGGACACAAAGTCACTAGGATATGCTACGTACAACAAAAAAGGTCCAAAATAGTACTTGAGGGCATACAGCAAACATTTGAGTTTGTTGTAACAAATATGTATAATTTTAACAACCACAAATTGGCATAATGATGCTCATCTTTTATTAATTTTTTTTTCTGCCAGCCTGTGTGTTATTTTAATAATAAAAAACAAATCCTGTGTTTTTTGTTATTATTTTTTTTTTCAATTTATATCTACTCGTACATGGGAAGAAAGCTGTTTTTGATTTCCTTGTAAAATATATTATTGGGCAGAAAGTTCAAATAGATTTTCTTTCTTTTAAAGTTACTATTTGTTTAACGTGATTGAATTTGTGTGTTTTTATTTCTTTTAAAAATCAATTTCAATCTAGCAAAAACATACATGAATTTTTATAATAATACAAATTGAAAAAAAAAAATTATTAACAGCATTATTCAAAAAAATATTTTACTTGAGCTTTAAAGTTCATAGTAGCTACCAAGCACTTTAAGGCTAACATAGCTTTGTTAAGAAAATAATTTGCAAAAGACAACTTTAATTATTTTGTAATTTAATAATAAATACTGGTAACACCACCGTGTTCAACAACCAATTCAAAGCTTATGATGTACAAAATAGAATACAATTTCATTCCGGTATTCAAATAATTTTTTATTTTATTAAATAAATTTTTATTATCTTGAAGTAAAGCCACTTAATTAAAAAAAATATGAGCTTCTGACATAATAGGAAAACAGATAAACATTTCTATGAAGCAAAAGTAAAAAATATGAACAATTATCACAATTAGTTTTATTCGAATGAAATGAGTATTTGAATATCCAGCTTTTTTCGATTCGTTTTGTCTGTATATACATCACTAAAACATTTTTGTGTAATTGTATTTATTTTGATATTTTTTTTTTGGTTTTTGCTATGTATTTCGAATCAGTTGGATAATTTAGTGATATTTTCCATCACATGACAGAAATAATAAATTTAAGATAAGAGCTAGCACTTCTAGCTTCATTTTCAGATGTAACATGAATCAATATGTGCTATATTAACAAAAATATTTGAGGTACAAAATACACATTTTGGAAATATCAACTTAAAGTAGCCTTAACAAACGTAGGTGCCTACTTTAGAATTTTGATATAATAATTTTTTTGAATACAACTTTACTTAACATTGCTTTTCAAAGCTTTGTTAAGTTTTTTTGAATACGACCCTAAGAGTTTAAATTCGTACATAAGCTAAAAAGTGAAGGCCACCTAAAAAAAATACCAGTTTGAAGCGTTACACGAAGCACCAGTGTAATTTCAGTATTGACTTCGTTCCACAATTGCGGATATCACTAAAGATTATTCATTCTGTTGCTGAACACAGAATTAATACACGATATATTTTTTTATATCTAACATGTCAACTTTTCAATCCATATGTAATTCTGCATGTCTGTAAAAATTGTCGTTTTATAGAAGGTTTAAAATATTCAGTCACATATTTCACATAGATTTTGCATAAATTAAGGCCGTTGTTGGTTTCGAAATAGCGTACTACGTGCACAAAAATTTTTGTTTGCGCCGTAGAAGCGTTCACTCATTTCTTTAAATTCGAAGATACCAAGTTCGCGTATTGTAATAATAATAATGCTACACTACTTATATTGTATGTCCATCAGTACTATTAAATAGTTAACAAAGTTATATTACAACTTCAGCCGGCTAATCCTTACCTACCTTTGTCTATCGCCGCGGCACATATTTTTGACGACATATTTGTTTATAATAAACACAGCTGATGTCAGAATATTTGTCAGGCAAAAAAAAAAAAAAAGTACGCTCCTATTAAAATTTTGTCAACTAGTTGTTCCGTTCTACTACGTGTTTGTCAAAATATTTATAATTAACTTTGGTGTTATTTGTTCATTAATAATTATCACATGTAATTCAGCTTACAAAACAATACGAACTTGAAGGTGCAATTAGACGTGACATCGCCATAATGCCATAGCCATAACCAAACCAAAATTCAATTGGTTTCTATGCTAAGAGTTATGGCGTTATGGCGAGTCACCTATAATCAAATATAGTATTGCCCATTAGTTTGGTTCGAACGGCTGTTTTCTATAGCTATGGTTATGGCACGTCTGATTGCACCTTTAGCCTGATCAAATCATAAATATGGAAGCAAATGAAGTTCGAACAATAATAGTTAAAATTTACTACAATCATTTTATTTTTTTGTAGATAAGTAGAAATACAAAAGACTATAATTCTAATACTGCCATAAAATAGATATTTGTGCAATAGAGGCTAGGTTACCAAGAAAAAATAATAATTAAATAAGCACCCGATCCATTCGCTTAAATAATACTCGTGTTTACATATCAGAATTAAAACTTTTGTTGTTAGACACTTTATATAAAGAATTACTTTTGGGTTTACTTCATATCATGAGTTATAAAAGAAAAACCCTTGGAAAAATCAAATAGCGAAAACATATCTATAAAAATAGGCATATCAAATCAGTGAAACCTACAAATGAAGACAAACATGTGGCGAAAAATAAATTGTCAATACATAAAGAAGATAGTAAGAGTGTTAAATCAAAAAAGGGGAGCAAGTTTGTGCTACAATAATAAAAAATTTCAACTGAAAGTTGTAAAAAGAAAAATAAAAACAGACATAAAATCGCTTAAGGAGCAAACATTACAAGAAAAAAGTTATACATGCATGTATGTGTATATTGGGTATACACAAGAAACCAAACTCCTTGAGAAAAATACTATAATAATTCTCAGGCTTATTAAAGTTTCCTCAATAAGGAAAATACAAGTCACATTTTTTTTTATATTGTATTAAAGTGACATCTATGTTGACAATTATATATAAATTTTTTTATTAAATTTTTTTATCATTTGTCTATATAATTAACATTGTAATTTAAATTTTAAGTCCCAAATCAAATAAATCGAAAAAAAAAATAATTAAATAACTCCCAATTAGTTTTCCATACATAATTGGGACTTTTTTCAGTATGAAATAACTCCCAATACATTGGGAATTCTTTAATTTTTACTCCTTATTGGTAGTTATTTCATTTTAGCAATTGGAAGTTATTTAATTTTTTGATTGGAACTTATTTCACTTTGGTTGGGAGTTCTTTCATTTGGAACTTATTTTATGGTAGCATAGTTTATGTTGTTTTGTTTTAATTATTATTGTAGCAGCATAATGAGATTTTTTGCAAACTGGAAACACTTTGATCTATTATATATTTTTATGAGTTTATTTTTTTTTAGTTAAATTTTTTTGCTTAACTTTTTTTTTCTTGTTTTTGTAGTGCTTAGGTTTCGTACAATTTTTTTTGGTCTCAGTGCCTTTCCAGCATACAGTATACCTTCATTTCTTTGACAGACTTTGCAGGCAATACCAAGTTTTTTATTGTAACTTTTTCTTTTTCCAGTTCCTGCATGCACCCAACTGGGTCTCTGAGTCTTAACCTAACCTATGTATATCACAAGCAAAATATTTTTAATAAATTTGGTAAAATGGAGATGGGTATAATAAGAGTTTCTCAAGCATTCTTGAAAAATTCTATGAAAATTTTTACACACGAAATTAGGTAAATCTTGCAACCCACTATTATTATTTATATTTAATTTTTATTATTATCTGGTATGTTGAGTATACATAGTCAGCCTAGAACTATATGTATCTATGTCAATACTCTTTCTCTAGTGACAATTGCACTAGTTAAACTTTCCTTTTATGTGCGAGACCATAGTTCTGGTGTATATCTGGTTACATTATCAATGAACGCGTCAATACTTTGTTTTTCTTTTTTATTATGCTGTGCAATAATATTAAATATATATATATATATATATATATATATATGTATATAGACAAGGGTCACTAAAATCTATTAGTGGATCTTTTGTTCCAATGTCTCTATATGGTCGTTAAAGAACTACCTCGTCAATAGCACAATTTGTGCTGGAAGATTTTCAATGACAACCTTATGTTATATGTCCATAGGCGACTATATTGTCTGCGGTACACCTGGTCAGTAGTAATATTGACAATGCCACTAGTAAATCACTACAATTTTGCTATTGACATCGACCGAGGAAATATCAATATTGTAGACTAGATCCCCTAAATTTAATAATTTTTTAGTGAATCTATGTTGCCAATGTCTCCATGTGGTCGCAAAAGAACTACTTAGGCAGTAGTGCTACAGTCTACTGGTGGATTTTTAATGATAATCTAATGTTAAATGTCAATAGATGATTACATTGCCCAGGGTACACCTGGTCAGCTGTATTACTGACAATATCACTAGTAAATCACTACAATTTTACTATTCATATTTCCTGCAGGTTATAGTTATATACACCTACACTCAAAATATTCCATGCTTAAAAATACGAAATATTTTTTCGTAAAATAATTTTTGTGAAATAAACGAAAATTTTGTACATTTTACGAAAATATTTGTGGCTTAAGCCTGGTACTCTGTTCACAATTTCGTGCGAAATGCTGTCAAAGTACATATAAAAGTATTTGGTATGAAATATTTGCGAAATAAATTCGCAAAAGTAGTACTCTGTTCTTGTTGTGAAAAACACGTAAAATTATGTCTTTCCATGCAAAATTAGTCTGGCATCATTTTAGTTTAGCTGCGAAACAACATGAGCAGTTGCATTTTTTCAAGCAATAAAATCGAAAAATTTATTTTAAAAAACCGCGAGTTGGGCTACATTTAGTACATGTCAAACTTTTCATGCGAAATAATCAATGGTGCTGAAAATTTTTCACAACTTTGAACAGAGTACCAGGCTTTATGCAGGGAAACAGATTTTGTAATTTTACGAATTTCGTTAAATTACAAAAATTATTTCGTACAATTATTTTCGTAAATAGTACCATATTTTTTGTTTATTTTATTGAATTTAGTATAAAATAAAACATTTTTATAAAATTGGAAATTTCGTAAAATAAACAAATTTTGTTTTGTTAACATTTTGTTTAAAGTACAAAACTATTCTTAAATTTAAACAAGTTTCGTGAATTTTACGAAAAAAATTTTTTTTTTAAATGTAAAATAAAAACTGTTTTCCCCATTTATTTTCCTGTCATTGTATATATTCCACACAAAATTATTCAACAATTTTCTATTAAAATAAAAAATTATAATAAAAAAATAGTTTACGGCTTATGCTAGGAAGACAACTGGAACGAAAGACAAATCTCGTCCACAGCACACCAACGACGAATAAGTAGCGGATCTTATAATTGGATTAATGGGTTGTCATTTGTGCAAAGAGAGAGATAAAATTGTTTTTGTCGATGATAGGCGTAAGAAATAGTCGTAGAAATAAATACATATATCGCAGATTTCGTCTTGCACGACGGATTTCGTTCGACGGTGGTGTTGTGTTAGTTTTCATATAAACAAATGCGTTTAATTTTCTATGACGAAAGTTCGCACAAAAATATCGTTAGTTCCAGTTATGTTCCCAATTTGATTCGTGAGTTTCAGTGCCAAATATGTACATATGTACGAGAATGTGTATGTGATGTATGAAGAATACAGATGCTGTAACAATTCCCCTTATATTACCTTTTTCTTTTCTTAATTATTACAACCTCCAATTACAAGAATTACAGATTATACTACAAAATTATTTCCCAAATGTTAGAAAATATAATTTTTTTCCAGATTTTATTTTTTGTACAGATTTTAATTTTACAAAAAATTTCGTATATTACACAAAATGTATTTTCATAAGTCACGAATTTCTTTTGTAATATAAACATTGTTTTTCGTACATTTACAAAAAAATTTTTTTAAAAATACAAAATTTTGTTATTTGCAGACAAAAAGTATTTCGTAAAATAAACAAATATCATTTCTACTATTTACGAAGCATTTCGTACCGTAAAAACAACGAATATTTTCATAAAATGAACCGCATTTTTCGTTTATTTTACCAATGAAATATTTTGAGTGTATACAAAAAAAAGGTACATTTTTGTGCTAAATGTATACATATATACATTTATATTAAAAAAAATTACAATAAAGCTTACTCAGTATTATTCAACAATTATCTGTTCCTTGTTTACCTTTTTAAGAGCTTTATTTTTGTCATTCTGGTTTTTGTTGTTGTTTTAATTCAATAACTGCATGTTTTAATTTTTATATTACAAAGCCGTTGGAGCTTTAAACATGTTCTTTTATTATTGTTTTTTTTTATCATTGAACTGCTTTTTTATTCGTTTGTTTTCTCACTTCAATTGACAGCTGACGCACAGTAGTTCCTAAAGCATGAACCCCTTGTTAGTAAGCTGATTAGAAAATAATGTATGTGAAAAAGTTAAAGGAAAACAAAAGCACCCAGAAACAATCCATTTAGGGAAGTAAAATATTTTTTAACTTGCAACTCTTGTAACTTTCTTCAAAGACATTTTGAAAACAAAAATCTTACATAAAACCAAAAGCCTTGAATTAATTTGTTTTTTAGCTGATATATTTCGCTTTTATTGATCAAACAGTTAAAAATAAATAATTTTTTGATTCTAAAGAAACCTATAGATACTCGTAATACTATGAAAACTTAAAATCTTATATTCTTTGTATATCACTGAAAATAGTTGTTATTATTTTATAATTATTACAGTTATGCTGATTACCAGGGAAGCCAGTAATATGCTCTTAAAAAGGGTTTTATGCGCATTCAATATGCACTAAACTCTTGAAAATATGCATTAAAAAATAAAAAATATGCTCTTAAAATTAACATAATTTGGTTTATTTGCAAATGGAAATATATTATTAATTCAACAATTGAATAACATTTGCATATAAAATAAACACAAAAAAGGAAAACAATAAAACAATTAATAACAAATAATAACTCCCGTATTAAAAAAGAATAATTTGGGTTCAAAGTGTACATTAAAACATATTTAAAAAAAAAAAAAAAATAAAAAAAATCTAAAGCGGCCACTATCACGGTTCTCAACTAAATTCAGTTTGGTCGTCTAAGAGTAGACCAAACTTACACACGACCCAACTGTGTTTTAGTATTATGAACCACAACTGTTTTTTAGTTGAAATTATCATCGCGTTGCTAACTTAAAATATTTAGTTTGACACGAAAAAAAACACAAAGTTTTAGAAAAAGTATTGTTTTTAGTGTTTTAAAGGGTGTTTTTTATTGAGGTATAGAACTTTAAGTTGGCATCACTTTTTTAACTGGCGGCCATTTTGTCAGCTGTCAAGTGATTAATATTTAGTTTGGTTTGCCATTTCATCATGAACAGGTTGACAGAAGAACAACGCTTGTAAATCGTGCAAATTTATTTCGAAAATAATGGTTCAGTTCGCGAAGTTTACCGCAAGCTCCGTCCATTTTATGGTCGACATAATCGTCCATCAGAGCAATTAATTCGGTTAACCATGGATCGTTTTCGCACTACGTTTACTCTATGTGATAATACGCATCCTCAGAGACGTCGAACAGTGCGCACCGAAGAAACAATTGCCGCTGTAGAGCAAAGTGTTGAAGAGGACCCGAATGAATCGATTCGCCACCGTGCACAGCAATTGGAGACGACTAACCGACTATTTTGTTCCCGAATTGGATGGCATGAATGTGGATGAGTTGTGGTTCCAACAAGACGGCGCTACATGCCACACAGCGCACGTCACAACCGATTTATTGAAGGAAACATTCGATGAGCGCATAATTTCGCGGAATGGACCTGTCAATTGGCCACCAAGATCGTGTGATTTGACACCATTGGATTATTTTCTTTGGGGATATGTGAAGTCGCTCGTCTACGCCAACAAACCAGAAACGTTAGGGGACTTGGAAGCCAACATTCGTGGCGTTATTGCCAACATACGGCCCCATATGCTCGAAAAAGTGGTTGAAAATTGGACCAGTAGAATCGGCTTTATTCGAGCCAGCCGCGGCGGCCACATGCCCGAAATCATATTTAAACATTAATGGCATAAAATTATCCTTCCAATAAAGCCAAATTAATGGACATTAAAACGATTTTTTTGTGTTTTATTTCAATTCGAAGTTCTATACCTCTAAAAAAACACCCTATATTTCAAAGAAATCATACCAAAAAGACACAAATATGTATAGATTTATTTAACTACGACGAAAACGAAGTCGCAATTGTAGATGTGCTACGTATCAGAAGATAAATTCATGATGATTCCAACCCTCTTGAACTACCCAATGCAAGGTAAGGAATAATCAAAATAGGGAACGAATTCTTTAAAAAATAATTTTTGAAGGTTTTTAGTTATTCCGGCAGAACAAAGAAACGTTTCGTTATTTGTTGCATCACCTAAAACCATATTTAAATAAATCTTTGTATGTGCTCGCTATACCGCCGATACTGAAATTGTTAAAAAATTTCGTTATTAAGCATAACAAATATTTCTAATTACGATTTTACCCCTTTTTTTGCTTTTTATATCACACCAACCTGTAACTAGAAAAACCCAACCACAGACCCAACTACTAAAAAGCAGTTGTGTATATTCAACGCTTTTCTCAACCAAACTTACGCACAGTTTTAAATGACAGTACCAAAACACAACTGAAAAGTCAACTGTTAATTTAGTGGAGAATGGCAATGCAAATTTATCAATCCCAACCAAACTATTTTAAAAGTTGAATACCGTGATAGGGGCATTAACTTCAATTTCCAAAAAGAACACGATATCAGAGTTAAAACTTTGGAACTGTATTTGGGATAAACAGAACAAGACTTCTATCTATAATAGACTAGATTTTCAAATAAAAAGGACAGTTGCCTGTCTCATCTAAAAAAAGTTTTATATATTAAAAATTTTCCTCCAACCTCCACTGATGTAATCGGGACGTCTGTCACAAATAGCAAAATCACGTTTTTATGGAAACTAACATCCGTAATAACAGCGTAATATATAAGAAAAATATATATACTACATGTATAGAACATTGGAAATGAGATTTAGATATCGAAAAAAAAACAAAAAATTTGAACGACAGACAGCATATTAAAATAAAAAAATTCTATAAAGTATTAAAATGAAACCTAAAAGCGTCGATTATGCTCTAAAAACTCGAAAAAAATGCTAAAAATATGCGTGTAGGACTGAAACATGCAAAAACATGCTTTAAACGGTGAAATATGCAAAAATATGCACTAACAAATCGATGCCAAAATTCATAAAAAGTTATAAAACGTATAAATAAAGGGTCCGCCAGATAACTTTTTTTTTTTGAAAATGCTATAAAAATAACTACTGAAGCTTCGACTGTGTGGCACGTAGCGCTGTCCTGTTGAAACCAAACGTTGCCAATATCCTCCCTTTCAATTTTTGTGAACAAAAATTCGTTCAACATGGCCCGATAACGATCGCCATTGACTGTAACGTCCACTCCTTGCTCAATGGCCCAATTATGCGTCTGGACCAAAATCCGCACCAAACAGTGACTCGTTTTGGGTGCGTCGGCTTTTCAATGTAAGCGAGCGGGTTTTCTGTGCCCTAAATGCGACAATTTTGCTTGTTTACATACCCACCAAGATAAAAATGAGCTTTATCTGAAAAGATGATTTTATTTGGCAAAATCGGCATCTTCTGTAAGTCGATCGCAGGCCCACTTAGTGAAGCGAAAACGTATTGGATGGTCAGTTGGCTCGTTCAGCGGAAGGATAAAACTAATTATCTATCAAATCAGATATGAGCTAAGTGTTACCATTCACGAAATAAGCACTAGTTGAAAAAAAAACGTTAGATGGCGGACCCTTTATTAGTAAATTTACAATACATATAAAGATATTCATTATCTAATATAGAGTTGCATGAACAATTCCATCCATGAAACTACTGAAATGTTTGTTTACTAAAGCACAACTTCGAATAAATATGTTAATACTCAACAAACTGTTGCTCTTATCATATTGTGAGTGAAAACGTTTCGTTTCATACTGTTAACACAAAGAGATTGTTCATCTCATCTTTTGTTATTAATTCGCAATAGCAATGTTGCCAATATAGTGAAATCATGGAATTTTTTGTATGGGTCGCACATGTGTAATAGGTTTCACTTTTAAATTAAAGTTGCAACTTTTACACATACATACATAACTAAGTACATATGTATATACCATACATATTAGTAATACATATTTTAATTTGTCATTTGCATTTTTAAATAATATAAATCTTTAAACTATTTTAATATATTATATATTCTTGTAATGAACTGCACACAACCCTGAAATGAAATGCTATGGAAAGAAACACACACTTTTAGATGAAAAATGAAAAAAGGAATTGGTTTACGAGAAATGAATATATTCTTAAGCAAATTTGATTATTAGTTGTGTAGGTGTCTAACGGTTTTGGTCACGTGCTTGTTTTTTTTTAATTTCATATGTAATAAAAAAACTGAAATTGACAAAAATTAAACAAAACACAACAAAAGTGCTCGTTTCCAAGCAAAACTATAACTAACAATTATTTGTGCAATTAATATTTGTAATAAAACTCAAAAAATTTGATTATCATCAACCTATGTAATGCTTCATTTACACATGCAGGTAACTTGTTACAAGTTGCGTGTACGTATTAACAACCAATACATTGAATGAAATAATAAAAACACTCGCAACTTGCTTGATTGTTTACACAGTCAAGTGCAAGTTTATTTTCATTTTTCTATATGTTACTATAAATATTTGAAAATTTCGTTTTTATCTTTCTTCTGTGCGTTGTTTGTACTTTTTTTTGTCTATATTAGTTTTTAATGTGTGGGCTGCCAAATTTTTGGTATAGGAACATTACAGGGAAACGAATTTAGTGATCAACTTTGTACCAAAATAAATGATAAATTTATATTGCAAATCAATAATAAGTCATATTTGATTACATGTTCTTACTTTTTGTTTTATTTTTTCTGTATATAGGTTGAAATAATAACATTTTAAAAATTATTCCATGTAAGCTATCCATTAAAATTAAAATAAAATCCTTAAAGCACTGTTTTTATTTTTGACAATTCTCCTACATGCAAGTGAAAAAATTAGTTGTAATGAAAATCTCTTGCCAGTGAGCCTACAACTTGTAGCATTATGATTCTATTAGTAAAAATATGTCTATGTGTTGAGTTACTTGCACTTGTACTTGCATGTGTAAACGGTAAGTAAAAATACGAAATTTTAAACAACAATAATATTGCATTGAAAAGAAAGATAATTATGTACAATTTTTTAACTTCCTTTTCGGCGATTATTCTTATATTTTCCCTTTTCCTACAACTGGCTACACTGATCTTTAAAAGCATATTGTTTTTGCATGAACTTAATCGAGAGTTACTCAACACATGTTCTGTTTCACATTTGTTAATGTTAGTATGCTCTTGTATAAGTAAACAAACCAACATCATTTTACTGCGTTCTTAACTATTGAGTATTCATTACTCTTGTTTCATAGTTATTCATCTGTATGAAATAGAAATGAAACGAATAAAAAATTATAGCGAAAGTTTCATAAACATCATTATTTAGTTTCATGCAGATGTATAATATCTAAACGCCCTACTAGCATTTGGAAGATTGTTTTATCAAAAATCACCTAACTAAGTCTTCCTCGAGTACTTTTGACGATTAAAAACTGAAAACACCTGCGTGCTTGAAGAAAGTCTAGAAAATGATTCGTGTTTATGCTTAAAAACTTATTTATTGAAAATACAATAACAAAACATACAGCAATCGAAAATATATCTATCACACAGGTGTTTGAAATTTGACTGTTTTGAAATTTGAATTATATATGTATATTATATTAAAATCTCTAAAAGTATATAAAAATAAATACAATTTTGTGAAAAGTGATTTTTAAATAAAAAAAAAATAATGTCAGCCAAACAATAGATTACAAATATGACTGAAAAAAGAGTCAAAAAAGACTCGCAAATGATCAGAAATATGACTAAAAAACGACTCATAAATGATTCCCGAACGATTAGAAATACAGCTAAAAAATGACTCGAAAAAGACTCGCAAATCACTAAAATATATGAGTCATAAATGAGTCGAAACTGATCAGAAAAGCGGGTAATAAAAGACGCAGGTAGGGTACCAAGAAAACAATCATTTATGATCAGAAAATGAGCTCCAATATGCCTATTTTAATCGCTCAGAGGAATCGTAAATGACTCGAATATGAAAATTTTTTTCACAAAATGATTGCAGGGCGAATTGTATGACATACCTAATTTACATTAAGCATTTTTTTCAGGAAATTAGTTGCATGAAAATTTATTATTTTTCAATGGGAGGTCTGGAGGGGCAACTTATATCGAAAATGCATCAAAGATTCATTATACGCTCTTTTTTATATAAAATTATCTTCCATTGCGCTGCAATTAGCAGATAGAAAAAGTTGCGTGCAACAAATTTATGAAATTTCATGAACAAATGCTTAATGTAAATCAGGTAAAACTTATTCTATTTATTTATTTCTAGAAGTAAAAAAGCATAGTTTTTAGAAGTTTCAAAAGCTTGATTTTAAACGCTGCTTATAATTACATAAATAATACTTGAAGAAAAAGTTTCCCGTTCACGCTCCAACAATGGTCTTCCAAAATGTATGCAACGAACGTGCTTTTATTTTTTCAAATTGCTTAACTATCTTATTATCATTAACATGTGCATAAGTTAGAACAATTTGATACCAAGTAGTATATGAAAGTGATTTCAAATAAATAAGATTAACTTTTCTCGATTTCCGGCCACTTGACAGCCACTTGCAATCACTATGCTTAGACTATAATTGTCTAATTTTTTAAATATTAAAAAAATTATCAATAACAAGTAAGAGTGCTATATTCGGCTGTGCCGAATCTTATATACCCTTTACCAAAGTGTGTTTATGTAGTATAGAGATACATTCATAAGCACATACATAAAGTATAAACAAAAAGAAAAAAATAATTTGACCTAGTTACTTTTATCTACAAAAAAAAAAAATAATTTTAGAAATCCTAAAATCATTATATTAGATTTTTCTGATTCCTTATATCAATCTAGTAGTTCTTAAAAAAATATAGAAAGTGTATTAAGTAAAAAAAGAAAATAGGAAATTTAAAAAAAAATGTTTTATCTAGTTACTTTAATATCCAGAAAAAAATGTCAAAGTTTCCAGCTCTGGAGCTGTGGTTCTTATTTTTGTAATTTTCTACACCAAAATTTTCTTTCCAAAACGTAAAATATGTATAATCTATAAGATAAAAATTAATTAGACTTTGTTACTTTTATATATCACAAAAAGTGTAAGTTTCCCAACCCTGAGATCATTCTTTTTGATTTTTCTGATTTCTTACACCAATCTCTTTCTTTTAAGAATTTAAGATATTTTTAATTTATAGAAAAAAGGAAACATTTGTGTTAGTAAGTTACTTTTGTACAAAAAAAGTTAAAGTTTTTTTTTAATGTTTTTTTTATTTTATATACCAATTTTATTCGTACTCAAGCATAAAATAAGTTTATTTAATAAAAATAAATAAAAATTTATTTTCCGTAGTTAATTTTTTATATCACAAAGAGTGTAAGTTTCCCAACCCTGGAATCCCCCTTTTTGATTTTTCAGTATTCTTAAAAACAATATTTTTTTAAGAATGTAAGATATGTTTAATTTATAGTAAAAAAAGGAAAAATTTGTTTTAGTAAGTTACTTTTGTATAAAAAATAAGGATGTCCAACCCTGGAAACGTCGTTTTAATTTTTTTATTTTTTTCAATTTGAAATACCAAATTCATTCGTACTGAAGTATAAAATAAGTTTATTTTATATAAAAAAAATAAAAAATTGTTTTCTGTAGTTAATTTTATATATCACAAAAAGTGTAAGTTTTCCAGCCCTGGAACCGTTATTTTTGATTTTTCAGATTTCGTACACCAATATGTTCCTTTTAAGAATATAAGCTATGTTTAATATATAGAGAAAAAAAATTTGTTTTAGTAAGTTACTTTTGTATAAGAAAAAAGTTAAAGTTTTCCAACCCTGGAAATGTCTTTTTTTGAACTTTTTTTTTTAATTGTTAATATCAATTTAATGTATACTGCAGTATAAAATAAGTTAATTTAATTAAAAAAAAATAAAATAGAAAAATACTAAGACCTAGTTACTTCTATATATTACAAAAAGTGTAAGTTTCCCAACCCTGGAATCATCCTTTTTGATTTTGCTGATTTGTTACACCAATCTATTTCTTTTAAGAGTCTAAGATATGTTAAATTTATGGAGAAAAAGAAAAAAATTTGTTTTAGTAAGTTACTTTTGTATATGAAAAAAAAATTAAAGTTTTCCAATCCTGGAAACGTCTTTTTAATTTTTTAACTTTCTTTTTTAATTTGAAATACTAATTTAATTTGTATTGAAGTATAAAATAAGATAATTTAATAAAAAAAAATATAAAAATTAGTTTACGGTAGTTAATTTTTTATATCACAAAAATTTTAAGTTTCCCAATCCTGAAATTATACTTTTTGATTTTTCTGATTTTTTGACCCAATATCTTTCTTCTTAGAATATAAGATATATTTAATTTATAGAAAAAAGGAAAAATTTCTTTTAGTAAATTAATTTTGTATAATTTTGTATAAAAAAGTTATAGTTTTCCAACCCTGGAAACGTCTATTTAATTTTTTTAATTTTGTTTTAATTTTTTTTTATTCAGAAATATTAATTTAATTCATACTGAAGTACAAAATAAGTTTATTTTATAAAAAAATAATAATAACTAGTTTTCGGTACTTATTTTGTATATCAAAATGAAGTTTAAGTTTCCCAGCTCTGAAACCGTCTGCTCGATTTTGCTGATTTTCAATACTAATCTTATTTCGACTATTTCTGATATACCAGTCTAAGAACGAAGTCTCTAGCTTTTCTGGGAGCTTCGGAAAACCGATTTCACGTACAGACAGACGTACAGACGGACATCGCTTATTCGTCTTCCCTATGCATAAGGATCCAGAATATATATACTTTATGTCTCGCTTATTAATATTCTAGAAATTACAAACGGAATGACAAACCTATATACACCCTTTTACCATTTTTTGGTAAAGGGTATAAAAACAGTGAAAAACTAAATTATATCTAAGTTAAAAATAATAAAAATCAAAGGCAAATATCTGTAAGCAATAAGAAATAGATAAAATAACATGTTATAATATTAAATTATATTAAATATTTAATAATTTAATTAAAAAAATTAAACTAAATTAAATTAAATTAAATTAAATTAAATTAAATTAAATTAAATTAAATTAATAAATTAATTTTTCATATTTGTAATAAATCCACTTTAATACACTTAACCCCAGCTTGTATTATAAAATGGATGTAATAACTTATTTTGTGCACACAAAGAGAAAAAGTTATTTTGCCTATCAACCACTTTAATAAAAAAACAAAAATAAATTGAAAATTTTATTCAATTAATTAAATTTTTAAGTGGAAGTTAAATTGAATCAATTCAATTTTTAAGGAAACTTTTAATCAATTAAATTTCCAAACAAATGTTTAATTGACTAAATTCAATTTTTTTTACTAAGTTTTTAATGAATTAAATTTTTAAACAAAAGTTTAAGAGACTAAATTAAAGTTTTAGTAGATTATTTATAATTTTTACCAATTGGCGATATATGATTTTAGTAAATGGATAACTGATATACAAGTTATATATCGCTCATTCAGTTCAATAGTGACATAACTCAAAAAATTCGTTTTTTGAGTTAATAATGCAGAATAATAATGCATTTCGTATTTTATCTTGCATACAAATTTCATATAAATAGCTTTTACTATCACCTCCTGAGAGAAGAATATTTGTTCATGCCGTCATTGAGTTGTATGTAAATTGAAAACTTTAAACGTGTTTTCTGCAAAACTAGTTTTTTTGAGTTATGACACTTTTGAACTGGATTTGCGATATGTTATATATATATATATATATATATATATGTATATATATATATTACCATTTAAATTTGTGAAAGCAATCACTGTATGAAGACCATTAATTATTTTTTTGTATATAAATGAATCTACATTACCCCTTTTTTTACTTAAAAGCTTAACAAAAATGTTTTAACCTTTATGTCAACGGCAACATACCTGGGTATGTTTTTAGTTTTGAAAACGCTGTAGCTCTAAACTGGATAACCGGATCGACTTGAAATTTCTTGATATCCTAGTCAAAACTGTTTTACGCAACAGTTCCAAGTTTGGTTAGGATTAGATCATCCGTTCGGAAGATAAAGCCCATTTACAAAGTTGCACCCTTAAGTCAACAGAATACATACCTGGGTATGTATAGTAAAACGCATGCAAATATGATAATATAATATAAAAGTATAGTTTATTTTGAGCTAAGTTTTGTAATTATTTTTTTATTATTATTATATGTCAGTTTTAATTATTTTTGCTTAAAATTATTGAAATTCAAATACATCTATCGCATTGAGGTAAATCTTTGGAATGCTCTGCGCACACTGGTTTGTTGCATAATGTGCATGCTTTACGAGTAGGGCGTCGTTTCGAGCAGATGTAGCAATTCCGCTTTACTTTTAGCCGGCCCGTACTATCACGTTCCTCCGATGCATGTGCCTCAGCATCCACAACTCCGATGGGCCCACCTTTCATGGCTTCGATGGCGTTACGCGTTGAAAAAACTCTGGATATTCTGCTGTTATTCGCCCTTCTTTCCATTTCTGGCTTGCACAATTGCTCGCTAAGCTGATGGAGAAACATCCTACGGCGGCTTGTAGATGTCTTCAGGTGAGTGTTGTTGTCAATGTATATTACGTATGCAGCAAACGCAGCAACGTCCACAATATTATAAAAGAAAGCCAGAGGCCATCTATTTGTGCGCCGCTTCGTACTAAATTCGGACAAGCACTTGTCCATGTTATCAACACCACCTTTGGTTTTGTTGTAGTCCAATATAAGCAATGGCTTCTTCTTAGGACCGGTCGTTTCTGTTGTATAATGAGTAGTGGACAACATTACAACTGCCTTGTTTTTCTTGGGAACGTACGAGCACATCGTAACGTGATTACAGAACCCAAACATTGATGATTCAGCCTCAAGTCGTTTCGGGTTGGCAAATGCTGCTGGCACGAATGTACGCCTTTTGTTGCAAGTACCCAATATAGATAAATTGTTGTCTAACATTAAAGTTTTTGCCAAGTTGTAGCTAGTGAAAAAGTTGTCACATACAATATTTCTTCCACTTCCAGCAAAAAGGTTGACACATAAATCCTTTACTACTCTTTCGCCAACGTTTCTTTCACGTTCACCAGATGGTGCCATTCCTGTATAGATTTGTCCCTGCATTGAAAAATTATATTCAATTTAGTTATTTAGATTTTCAACAATTTTCAACAATATTCATTGTACCTGCAATGGATAGGAAGAAATGAAGTCGCACACCCACCACACTTTTATTCCATATTTGGCAGATTTTGATGGTATGTATTGCGTGAAGCCAGTTCCACCACGATAAGCATACAATTGTTCATCTACGGTGACGTTGGCTCCAGCCACGTAATATCTACGAAGACAGCTGTTAAGCATCAAAAAAACGTCCGATATTGCTGCTGCTTTGTCAGTTTGTTTTCGTTGCTGGCGTGTGTTTCCATTATCAAAACGTATGAAGTGGCTTATTTCCCAAAATCGTCGTACACTCGTTGCGGCACGATATAGTGGATGTGAAGTAGTTTTCCACAAATCTTTCGTATGCACGTAACCAGAATGTGTAACGCCACTTAGCAAAAGTAGGCCCAAATATGCATCAAATTCACTTTTTGTTATGGGAATCCATGATCTCGGTTCTCTTGTTGGATGTTTTGCGTTGTCAATATCATAAAATTGCCTTGCCTTTCGATTTGATTCACGAATAATTATGTCGCATATTTCGTTTGACATTATCAATTGGAACGTTTCTGCAATGGTCAAACCCTGCGTTGCCCGTACTGGTCCAGATTCTGCACTTCTTAGAATGTTGTGCGTACGGAATCTTACAGGTTGTGGTTTTATCGAGGACCAAACATTACCATCTCTGGCAGTAAGAACTTCGCCAGTTTCAATTGGTGCATCTTCAAGATCTTCATCAGAATCACTGTCGCCCTCTGGGTCATATTCTGGTAACATGGGTTCTTCAACGTCTGAGTCATCTCCACCAATATCACCTAAAGCCTCCTCACCAACTATTGAATCGTGGTCACTTGTTTCTTCTTGGCTCTCTTCAAGCGCTTGCCGAATATATGCTTGTTGTTCTTCGTACGAAAGTGCGCTTAGTTGTCGCGGAGTAAGCCATTCACCATCAGCCATTTCACTTTTAATATTTTTTTATTTCCACAAAATAAACAGAAACGTCTTTTCACTTCGAATCACAAATGTAAACTAAATTTTCTGACGATACTACAAAGAATGAAATTTCCGCAACAATAAATGTTTCTACCTGCCTATATTATATATTTATTATATACGTATGTCGTCTACCTATACAACCACTTTTTTCAACAAACAATGACTGTGAGTATGAAATTGGTTATCATAAAATTTTTTAGCCTTTTGTCCATTTCTAACAAACTAAAAAAATAATTCGGAAATTCCAACAAACCAGGTAGATACGTAATTAGCATTTTTATGCTAACGACGTACCATTCCCCATACAAAACGTATGTACATACCCAGGTATGCTGCTGTGGACGTGCGTAAAGAATTTCTCCTGTTGACATAAAGGTTAAGTTTTTTCTTACTTATATCCAAAAGGTAATCAAATCAAAAATAAATGAAATCGAGGATTAAATTGTACATTTGTGTATTTACATTTGGCTTGGTTAAAACAGTCATACGAGTATACATATACATTAATACTACATATGTATATGTATATATGTATGTACATAAATACAAATTTAATTAGAAATTTATTTTGTAAAATTATCGACATTTTAGTACAAGTGACTTTATTCTTGATGGTAGAAAAGTGACAACTTCACACACATTTATGAGGGGTTTGAGCTTTTTGTAGCACTTTTTCTACATTACCCTTTTAAGCCTTCAAATCAAATTTTAATTACATCCTCAATATTGCAACTCAAATAAAATTTTTTTATACACTTAAAGCAGTAACCCATACATGTGTATACTACATATTTTGGTACTTTAATAAAAAATAAATAAAAAATATAATTAGCCAATACCGAAACTGTTCTATTTAGTTCTATTTGGTGCAAGTCAAAGCTTTTGTGACTGTCATAAAAAGCTTTCTGATATTTTGCATATACAAATATTGTATGACAATAAAACTTTGTTACCTATACATATGTTTTTTCAGTCTACTATTTATTTTTAATATTATTTTATTTTACCTTCAGGAATTATGTACATATTAATTTTAATTACCATATTTTTCTGCCATTTGAATTTTAATTAATGGCAATTTTTTATATGACAATATAACAGGTGCCATTCATAGCGGTGCTTTTTTACTTAAAATATTAATTTATAACTTATCATTTTAAAAGACTTTGTGAATTGGCTGTGTTTATTATATATACCAAAATGAGACGATATTTATTAAGTAACTACCTGAATGATTGACTGATTGAATAATTCGTCATCGCTTTAGCCATTTAATAAGAAAAAAATTAATAGTAAACCTAACCAATGTTTTGAATTACACTAGTCAGCGAAATTGGTAAAACCAACTAAAGTCAATTATTCTATAAACACAAACTCCCTTTAAAAGTTACGTATTGTGGCAACGAAATATTGGAAATAAAATACAAAATATTGTGCAATAATAACATTGCACTAATTACCGAAATGGTGACACTAATATTAATTAATAACCATGGGGAAAATTTGTGCCAAATTTTGAACATATACAAGACATTGTTTCGATCAACGGCTGGCTTGAGTTTGATCCACTATTTATAAATTTCAAAACACTCTGTAAATTAGCTTCATTTTAACTTTGAAATAAGTGTAAGAAAAGTATTTGCATACATATAACAACGTACAGTTTTAAATAACTTTATTATTATTGTGTAACTGTATTTGGAATTTTGGTTTATTGTTTTTGCATTTCAATACTGCACATACACGTTGCTTAACAAAAAAAAAAAAACTTATGCCCTAATTCAGTAAGAAGATTTAGGACGTTTTTATTTGAAAATACTTTTGAGTTCTTGTGTTTGAATTCTCTAAATTATTTTCTTCAAATATCGTTATTGTCTTTGATAATGAAAAATAAAAATATTATTGCCATGTTTTTAAAAAATAAAAATTAAATTAAATTATTATACAATAGTTTGAAAAATATATGAAAAAATATGTTTTGGAAATAATGTTTGGAACAAAATCATAAAGCAAACACACGAACCTTCTAGCTTAGACAATAAATAATAATTGTTTTAAAGAATCACAACTGCTGCTTTTTTTCATCCATAGATGAATCGTTGAACAGAATTAGGGCATTAATTTCAAATAAATATTTTTTTATTTTAATGTTTTTTTTGTCTGTTGAAAATATTTATTCGATACAAAATTCCATAAAAAAAATTATCTAACTATATTAATTTGCCTAAATTTTAAATACTTTTTATGCGACAAATTCGCGTGAAAAATAATTGGGAACGTCCTTGAAACTGTTTAATGTTTTGCTTATACTTTTAAACATTTTATTTATTTTTTATAGAATTTTCCAGCCAGTGGTTTTATCCTAGTACAAACAATATTTAACAGTCATAAATATTTTAATTAGACACTTTTTTTTAACAGTGTAACCATTAATTTTGATTTATAGCATTTGTGATATATGAATATAAACTTTAATTTTTTAAACATTATTGTGAAGTTAAATCAATTGTGTTATGAAATAAAAAAATTTTATGTAAAATATTTTGCAATATGTGATAATTTTTTATATATATATTTTTTATTGGTTCATATTTATCAATATTTAAAAATTAGCTTATACAGTTGCATGAAATTTTTTCATATTTAATTTCTTTTATACTAAAAATGTATAACAAAAAAGACTGAAATATCGAGCCATTACCGCCAAAGAAGCTTAACCATCATGATTTTCGAAATGCGTTTTTTTATAAAAATCATTAAGGTGTTATCATTGGCATTATCTGTCAAAATTTTATAACCATGAGATATACCGTTTCAATTTTATAGCAAAAACAATTAAAGCTTAAGTACAAATTATTTTTTGTTTACAGTTTTTGTAACAGCAACTTGTTACTTAAGCTAAAATTTCCTTTTGAAAATAAAGCAAGTATGATATAATATTCGGATTAGCTGTATATAATATACCCTCCATCGACTTCGTATGAAGTATATGCATACATACAATATTACATAGATACATGATCTATTTTTAAAATAATTAACTAGAAAAAACTTGAATGCACATTATTAGACCATACAAATTGCGGAAAGTATTTATTTTATTCGCTCGACCGGCAGTTTCTGATAGACCGGCCATAAAAATCAAATATGTGTAAAAATTGCACTAATAGCGTACATATCGATCATGCGAATTGCATTTTTCACCTAAAAAATAACCTATCTTGGATATAACCACTTTTTTTAAATGCGGCGTTTTTCGAAAAAACTTTTGCATCCATTTTTGTTTAGAATAAATACCACAACATCTTTCCTCTACATAATTTTCCCATAAAAATGACCTATCATGGCCCTTTAATGGGATGAAACTATGTTATGAAACTTATTTTTTTTGGAAATGCTTTTTTCAACGGCTTGCGCTATAAAATGGGTAGTGATAATTATAATTCGTTTTCATTTTTTATAAAGTAAGATCTGTATACTATATAGCCTCATTACATTTGGACCAAATATGTACCATCTAATAATATAAGAATGAAACATCACATACAAGTTTATTGTTATGTATTTGGAAATTATCCTACAGCTAGTGACCCATTGAGTATATCTCAACAAAACTACGCACAAATTTAGATGATAGAGGAAAACATATTTTCGCATAAAAAACTGCATACATATGTACATACTTGTATATATATTATGTAACTTCACGAACAAGTCATTAGAATTATTCCAACAAAAAAATAAAAATAAATAAATACAGTATTTTTAATCTAGAACAAACTTTTTGTAGTCGAAGTCAAAATACGCGAATCACGATAAGGCCCATTCAATTCAATTCTACGCCTAATCAAAAAAATATGATTGTATTGAAGTGAGTTAACATTGTTTTAAAGGCTATGTTCACCAACTTGAAGAAAAATCACCTATATAAGTCTTAAATATGGTTATTTGGATAACTCTGCAACAATTTATTATGATTTAAATTTGATTACGTGGTCCTGGCTAAAAATTGAGATAGTCGCCAGTTCAGTTCCGGTACTTAGCAATTTATTAAAAATGTCTTCACAAAAGTATACGTACTTGGAAATACTTTCCGTCGGTAAAACTATACACAACAAATTTAATAGCGAACTTTTTAATTCGAAAAGTAATAAGTCTGTAGAAGATTCACTACATGGCGTCGATCAAGTAGACAATAATTTAGCAATTTGGAGATAAGTTTAGGTAAAAAACTGATATTTACTTTTTCTTAAAAAAAAATTTTAGCTTAACCAACACAAAAATATACACAGGAGGTTATCAGGGAGACAGCAAAAAAAAGCTTAAGGGACAAAAATACCGTTATTATGCTAATATTTCGTTAAAATTCGATGCGTTACTTATATTTAGCACTATAACACCTAAATACTAAAATTCAATGAATTAACTTAAATAAGAGCGAATATAATTAAAAAAAAAAAACCTTCTCCTGTAAAATTTTGTTTTTGTTACTTAAGCTTTTTGTGCGGTTATAGCTCGATATGTGTACCTATTTTGAATGTACAGGTATTGCATATGAAATAAATAACAAAAAATATATATAAACAAAAATGGAGAATGTAGATAAAAAAGATACTTATTCAATAAAAAACCTGATATCAGCAGGTGCGGCTAATAATTTTTTGCACGTTACAGTGTAGTGTATATTTGTACATACACACATTGTCCCAATATCTTACAAATATTACTACAATAATCTAAATTTGCTTATAACACCCTAAAATATAAAAGTTGCAACATATTAGCAATAACCTGATGCTATTTGAAAAGATGTTTGTTTTGTTGAACATGTTGAAAAGGAGTAAAAATATATCACTAAATTTTTTTTACCCACAAATTCATAAACTTTTAAAGTAAAACGGATTTTTCCAATCGAAAAAAAAAATTGACAATTCGACAAAACGAACCCAAAAGTATACAACATTTTATTCCCAGTTAAAAGCACTGTGCTATCACTAGTATATTACTGCATTACCTGATACTGCAAGTTTGTAAATCCAAAAATGTATGCAATAGTTTTGCAACGTTTCGTGACGTATGATTAATATTTGTAAAGATCAAAATTAATGCTGTAAATCAGTGGTGTCAAAAATAAAACTATTGTTGTATGTGTGAGAAAAATTGTCCTATTCGTCTCTGAAGTACATCGAAAAAAAATAAATATTTGCAACAAATGCAGTTTAGTGAAGCAGGTCATAACATATAAAAAGGAGTCTATATGATAGAAAACTAAAAAATAAAGAATAAAAATTAAATAAAAAATTTTGGGGCTGTGACCTTTTCATATGAAACTATAAAGAATTTTTAAAAATACATTTTTAAACATCTTATCTGATAGAAACGTGAAAAATAAGATGAAAAAATTTAACAAAAAAATTTACTGCGACCAATATTTCCCGAGTTAATGGTCATTTAAGTTTTGATTTAAAATGCAGTTTACTGAATATGCTACAAAAAAAAAACCAAAAAGTTTTTTAATATATATTCATTTATTTCCTTAAAAGTTTTGTAACATAAAATACATTGAATGTCGCAAAAAGCATTACTGATCATAAAATATTTTTCGCATACCACTTTTTTTTTTTAAATGTATCTATAAAGAATTTAATACACCCGCTGCGCATGTCTTTTCGTCGCTGTTTCATTAACGACTAAATGGAAGAGAATAAAAATGTGTGTGATTTTAGTTTGCACAATTGTGCCATGAAACTGACATCATTGCTGTAAATGCAATATTACTTCAAAAATACAATAGCCCAATTCACAATATTGTGCAAATGGTGTTGCATCGTTGCATATGCAAAATGGTATAGTATATTGATATTCACCACTAAGAATTGTTAAGTGGTGAGTATCAATATACAAACCATTTTGCACATGCAACGGTGCAAGACCATTTGCACAAGATTGTGAATTGGGCTAATTTAATTATGAAGAAATTACATAATAACTAAATATTTACAAACTAAATATGTAATATGAAGTAAGGTAAAATAAAATCCGATAATATAAAATTAAAATAATAAACTATTAAATTAAATTAAATTAAATAGAATAATATAAAATAAAATAATATAAAATAAAAAAAATAAAATTAAAAAAATAATAATATAAAATAAAGTAAAATAAAATAAAATAAAATAAAATAAAATAAAATAAAATAAAATAAAATAAAATCAAATAAAATAAAATAAAATAAAATAAAATAAAATAAAATAAAATAAATTAAAATAAAATTATATTAAATAAAATTAATTAAAATAAAATCAAATAAAATAAAATAAAATAATATTAAATAAAATAAAATAAAATAAAATAAAATAAAATAAAATAAAATAATATAAAATAAAATAAAATAAAATAAAATAAAATAAAAGAATATTAAATAAAATAAAATAAAATAAAATAAAATAAAAAAAATAAAATAAAATAAAACGAAATAAAAGATAAAATGAAATAAAATTAAAAAAAAAACAAAAAAATAAAATTAAAAAAAAAAAACAAAAAAAATAAAATGAAATAAAAATAAATTAAATTGAATTTAATTAAATCAAAGGAAATAAAATAAAACTAAAGAATATAAAATAAATTAAATCAAATAAAATAAAAAAAATAAATCAGAATTTATAATTAGTAAAGCATTTAAACATACAAATTCTATATTTTACTAATTATGTTTTAAATCTGGTTTTTCAATTCTTTTATTTTTATAAGATCAGATACTACCATATGCGATGAGCTTGCTCTACAACAAGATTGTAATTTAGAAAGAAAAACATTTTTTTTTATTCAAAGAAATTTTGTAAGTAAAATTAAATTTAGACCTTAATGTTATATTTTTTTAATTTTTTTTTATACAACAAGCGCATATTAAAATATAAATTGCTTATTGGAAGCCCATAAGGAAGCAAAATAATGGAAAATATATAAATAGCTTTTCATTTCCGTTTATTTTCCAACATCATCCTTGAAGCTTTAATTTCTGTTTACTTTTTTATTTTCCTATTCCTAATTCTTTACATACTTTTGCAAGCAAATATTTTTTAGTTCAGTTTCTATTTAACATTTTCCTTCATTGGCATTAAATAGCAAAAGATGAGAAAGAAATTTAATTTATGTAAATACCTACGCTGATTACAAACAAGTCTTTCATTCATGCAATCAAGCAACATTTTTCTTTGCTAATATTTTTAGGTTTCTTTTCATGGCAATTTGTATGCTCTATAAAAATTATTTTTTTATACAATTAAATCTTCCTGCACAATGATGTCTATACAATAACAAGAGAAGGACAGGATATGCACGCAAATTTGATATCTGCTTTTGTTAATATTTTTTTAACTAATAATATTATAAATGTATAGCATTACATAAGTTAGAATAAAATCAAATATAAGTGTGTAAAATAATTTCATTTCAATCGAAAATTAGGAGTTTTAAAGCTTAGAGCTGCGTCAAATATATTTAAGATCGATTTTATATATTTAGTAAATAATAGTTAGATTTAGTAAATAATAGAATAGATTCTAAAAAAAAATTAAAAAATTTCTTTCAAGTTTTATTTTAATTTTGTTGGACTTCTTGCAACAATTTGTTTAAAATATCTTATTAATTTTCTTTATTTTATTTCAAAAGAATAACTTACTAAAACTAACGTAAGATTGAAATCATTTAAAATGGTTGAAAATGAGTATTTCTCCATTTTTTAGAGCAAATTTCGATTTAAATCAGTAGATGTAGAAGCTAAGGTTTCATTGGCATGTTTGGAATATTATTACTTAAATACATTACATCACTTAAACCTGATTTTGTTAATAACAAGTTGCATCTTTTTAAGTAAAAATCTCAAAAAGGATCTCTTATCAGTCTTGCCACCTATTTTCAAAAATGTTTATTTAAAATTCTACGCCAAAGCCCGACTTCTGTGGCGATTTTGCATGAAAATGAGCGTCATTTCTAGATAAAATGAGTGCTGAGGGTATATATTTGGTTGATATTATTAAAAAAAAAATAAATTCCAAAATGATGTATTTAACCCTCTACAGATAAGACCGTCGCGAGACGGTTTTCGATTAATATTATGTATTTGGACAACTATTTTACTTATTTTTTAACTGATCCAGTTATTACTAACTTTCTTTTCATATCCATATATTCGAAGAAATAAGAAAATTGTAAGGCATTTTGTTAAATAAATGGCACACATCATTGCAGTGGGTAAACGCATGAGTTCAGGTGCGGTCAAAGGTGAACTAAAATTTATTTATTTATATATTTACTGTCAAGCATAAAATACGTTTTGGCTACTTTCAAATGGTCTGAAAATTAGTTTATGGCTTATTACCAGTAAGTTACGATCTCTGAAAAAGTTTGCAGTAAATAAAATTTCACACATTTCAACATTGTCTCCTCTTCTCTAGTGCTTCCGCTTCTAAATACATTTCCATAACAAAATTTCTTTTCAAATTTATTAAGAATATTATTTTTGAATTTTTATATTTGCTAAAGTTTCTATTATGGACAGTTTGCCGGACTGTTGGCTGTAACACAGAAAAAAAATGATTTGTAAATACAATTAATTTTTTTGTTATATCAATTAAATAATTAATTGATTTTGAACCTACAACGATTTTTGTAAATACAATTAACGAAATTGTAAGTTGAAGGAAAATCTTAAAAATATTTTCAATTAAATATATCAATAAATTTATTGTTGAAATTTATTTTTTTTTTCAACATTTATTTTTGTTAGATTTCAAAGTTATTTCAATTAAAGTTATTGTTATATTAGCAATGGAATTGTTGAATTTCTATATCATAATTGTTATATTAACAAGCTTTTTATACACAATCATGATACTCGAAACGATTTTTTGCTTGTCTGCGAAAAACACTAAACTTCTTTTGGCGGAGTTGAACCGACAACATCAACACTCATAAACTGACTCACTTAACTCTCAGCTAAAGAACAACACTTTATTAAATACACAAATGATGAATACAAACAAAATATAATTTCTTGTTTCTTCTACATGTGCGCATTCCATTATGATATAATTTAATAAATAATTTTGTTGAGTAATTAAATTGACTACAAAAATTTAAATTTGTTATATCAATAATGATGATTGTTAATTTTTTAATTAAATTTTAACAATTTCTTTTGTTGGTTGCATTTCGATGATATTTTTTTCTGTGAATAAACTAAAAGTTTTTCTTAATTAAATTTATCTTTGGTGTTTTTACAAATGATTGTTTGTACAAAAATTGTCTACGATATATAAAATATATGCCAAACGGAAAAGATATTTGAGTTCAGATTTTGAACGAGGTTTAAATAAAAATAAATAAAAAAATAATAATAATAAAACCAGTATAAATATTTATGAATGGGTACAAACAAAATATAAAGCAATGAATAAAAAGAGTATAAAAGAAATAAAGTTTGCCAAAATATTTAGATGTATAACAAATAAGTTTTCGTTTCATTTGTTATATGTAAAATGTCAAACATTTCGAAAGAAAACCTTACGAGGAACATTAAAAAAACATATCGAGCCATATTTTTTACTTAATCGTAAGCGACATGTAGTAACAAATAAACTTTTTTATTGAAATTACGAATTTGTGGGCATAGCCATAGTAAGAATTATTAAGGCTAGGCGCAATTGTTGATTACTTTTAAGATAAAGGCTATAACATTTTATGGTAAGGGATAACTGAGGCTATCAGGACAGAAGTGGTGTAATCCACATTCGTTTTTCGGTTTTACATTATTATTTCTAATTATTTCTAATTGTATAAAGGTGTAGAAAAATAAAATAGATTTGTATCGGATATAAATTATTTGCTCGGTTTTTTGTATTAGTTTCTAAGGCTACTATGCTTATTTTTCTTTTGTGATTTTTAAAAATATAATTATTTGTGAATTCTCAAATAGTTTTTGAAAGTCTGTGCATAAGATAAGAGGTTTGTGACTATTCAAAATGTGTGGTTGAACTCTACTGATGATTTGTTACAGCAACAAAGAAATATATAGACAACGCTGAACAGCCAGCAAAAAAATTTCAAATTAAAATAAACTTCTGACAATATATCGAATAATAAATTTCTTAAATGAAAAATTAAAACGATTAAATAATTAATAACAGAAATTAAAAATATTAAAAACCCCCGAATATATCTAGAGAAGATGCGATATCTTCTAAACGGCTAAACCGATTTTCCTAAAACATGGCTAAGAACCCTCTCGATCAAGTCACCTTTCAAATAGAAAAAACTAAATCAAAATCTGTTAGGCCGTTTGGTCTGTACGTGGAAACGGACAGACACACAGATACACAGATACACAGATAGACAGACACACAGACACACGCTACAAACTTATAACACCCCTTTTTTAGTCGGGGGATAAAAAGAGCAATTGTTTAAATAAATTGAAGTGGGTTACAGCACTTCTGCGCTGATGGCCTCAATTTATGTATATAAAATATATTTGGATATTATAAACTAACCTTCTCTGAAAACTTTCATTATTGGTGTTTTTTATGGGAATTGTTACAATTTAAGTTTAAATTTTTTAAACGTACTAATAATCCTTTACCCAAAGCTTCTCAGAACAACTAGAGTTATTATATTATAAACTTTCATTTCCCTGATGATCTGCATTAGCAACAGTGAAATGCGCATAGGATCCAGCTAAACCCTTCAATAATCAATTTCAATGTATTTTTAATAAAAAAAAAATATTTTACTTAATAAATAAAACATTAATTTGGGATTATTAGTGCGTTTAAAAATTTTAAACTCAAATTGTATTCCCATAAAAAAACACTGATTATTAACTTGACTGCACCCGGTCAAAAAAATACTTGTGTGGCAACACTCTATTCTTAAATAGCTGTTGTTGTTATTTACATTTATTTTCTTTTACATACTCTTACGACTACAATTTGAAGCTGAAAAAACTCAGCCAATGTAGCAATAGTAAAGTAAGAAAATAAAAAACATGTTGATTATTGAGTTCTTGTTTCAACTTTGTTCTTTGTTATTGAGCTTCTCATTTGTTTAAATGAAAGTTTATAATATAATAACTCTAGTTGTTCTAAGAAGCTTTGGGTAAAGGTTCCCTGATGATCTGCATTAGCAACAGTGAAATGCGCATAGGATCCAGCTAAACCCCTCAATAATCAATTTCAATGTATTTTTATAAAAAAAAATATTATACTTAATAAGTAAAATATTAATTTGGGATTATTAGTACGTTTAAAAATTTTAAACTTAACTTTCATTATTGTTGCTTACGCTTCAATCGAAAACAGTGCTTGATATAAAGAAAAAAATTTAATTAAGCAAGGTAAGTTAATGGAGCATCTAGTTTTTGCAAACGAGATATGTGTGCAACTAAAACTAAACAAATTTAAATCTTAAGCCTAATGTACTCTGATCGAAGTTGTAAAAGTTGTTTCCGTAACGTTGATTATTTCACAGGAAAAATTTGTACTAAATGTAGCCCAACTCGCGGTTTTTCTAAATAAATATCTCGATTTTATTGCTTGAAAAAATGCAGCATTAGGTGCTTTTGAGTACTTTTCCAGTAAAATCCAGTAAATGAGTAAATACTGAGTAATTTAAAGAAATTACTCTCAATAAAAAAGTTTGCAGCTAAAAATGCGCGAAGGGAAAAATTGTAAAATCCAGTAAAATATACACAACAGTTGATAAACAATTTGGCGCTAAGAAATCATACATAAGTATGTACATATGTATATGCAAAAAAACCTGAATATAATATTGTACTACGTGGTCCAATCGAGATTAAACAGACTAGTTATACCATGGTCCATGTAATGCAGTCATTGATCAGGTCTTTTTCACACAAGGATTCAATGCAACATGGAGTAGTTTTGGGGTTAGGCCGATGTAATGCAAATTTGGACCATTTAGTCCAACCCTAGGACATAAACCTCCTTTTTCATTATTTGGAGTAGTTTTGGCGTATTCCTACTCCTCTTTGGAGTATTTACATACATGTATGGAATAGTCGCATTATCTTCAGACAATATACAAAACTATACATACATATATATTATTGCTTCTGTGAAGCACTTTGGTAAGGCAAAAAATTATGGCTTTTTGGAAGCTGAATAAATTGCTTCTAGCTGGCTCATCTCGCACAAAACAAATCTCCTTATTCATGCGCAACACCAAGTGATTCCCTAACATTATCTCCCTTACTCGCGGTCTCTATCTGACATAAAATAGCTAACTTTAACATTAACTTCTAAGAATTGTTAAGTGGTGAGTATCAATATAAATATCAATATCATTTTGCACATGCAACGATGCAAGACCATTTGCACAAGATTGTGAATTGGGCTATAGTTTTTATGTACTCAGATGCAAAAGTTACTAGTTTGCAAATTTTTTGTTACTTCTTCCTCTATTTTTTTTAGACAGCCTGCCTTATGTTAGTGCTTTTCAGAAGCATTTTTCGAAGCTTTTGTGATCAAGTAACCAGTACATTGCTTCCCTCAGTTGTTAGTGCTTCCAAATCAGATTTTTTTGCTGGGTAGTTACTGGCTAGCCGCATGGAAAAATTATATGGTTTTGAGAAAACCGATGAAGAATGTTATTTTCATTTGTTTTATAAAAATACACCATAGTATATTTTCTTAAATAATAAAAGTAATAGATACATATGTTTTTATTTGAACTTACGGGCCTGGCCCACGATGTCGACAAAAAACTTTCTATAGCTTACTTGCCGACATCGCGCGTCAGGCCGTTAAGGTTTCTAAACTTTTTACCCTCGACGTGAATAATTAGGATGTACAGAAAAAGACAAAAATGTTTGTTGCCGCTTGTACCAATCATCACAACAATATTGTTCACTTCCTTTCAAGTAGTTCCAATGAGTGCATTTATTAAGAGAAATATAAAATGGAAAAAGAACTTTATATATCCTAATATATTCAAGATATAGAAAAACTGAAAACAAATTTAAGAAATGTACACATTAATCATATTCAATCGATCAATAACTAAATTTTTTGAATGTTCCATGCGGGGAACCAGTAACCCTCCGACTATATGTACATATAAACAAAAATTTAACTATAAAAATCTATTAACTTTATTCACGTTTAAAAACAATCGGTTATGTTCTGCATTTCACGTGAAATTAAATCGTTGGAAATTGTTGTTATAAATACATATTTCCAACAATTCTATGAAAATTCCACAGGTTTTAATTTCCCGTGGAATACATAAAACATACCCTTATATTTTTCTGGCATCAAACTTAAATAAATGCAATATTTTTCATAACTTAATATATTTGTTTTTTGTTATTTTTAAAATTTCATCAAAAACCAAAAACTTTTGTTTCCCTTTGCACTACTGTTTGTTTATATTTAAAAACATATGGTTTAATTTTACTGGATTTTACTGGCAAAAATTTGTCCAGTAAAAACTTGCATTTACTCAGTAAATGAACTGTCATTTTTCTCTCTCAATTCGCCCTCTCATTTACTGGATTTTGTGTACTCGAACGCAATCCAGTAAAAAATAGTAAAAATTTGTACAAATTTTTGAGTTCTCGAACGCACTTATTATTAAACTTCCGTGCGAAAAAAGTACTGCTCATGTTGTTTCGCAGCTGAAACTAAAATGATGCTAGATTCATTTTGCATGGAAAAATATGCTGCCAGAAAGCTTTTGCGTGTTTTTTTTGCAGTGAGAACAAATATTTCATACCAAATAATTTTAAATGTAGTATGACAGCATTTCGAACGAAATTGGGAACAGAGTAGCAGGCTTAATAATAAAATTTTTTGATATTACGGAAAGGGTATTTCAATTATGCTACATATAACAAAATATTGAAAATAGTTTTAACTCCCGACTAAAAAAAGGGGTGTTATAAGTTTGTAGTGTGTGTCTGTGTATCTGTGTGCCTGTCCATATCCACGTACAGGTCAAACGGCTGAACCTATTTTCATTTAGTTTTTTCTGTTTGAAAGATAACTTGATCGAGAGGGTTCTTAGCTATGTTTGAAAAAAGTCGGTCAAGCCATTTAGAAGATATAACATATTTTCTGAAAAAAGTCTGAGGTTTTTAAAATTTTTAATTTTTGTTATTATTAAATAACTTGATTATAATATACGTATTATTTGCACAAAATAGCATAAAAAATACTCGTACTTATATAGAAAAAAAAAATCCTAAAACGCATGCGCATCTAACAGAGGTTGTTGCGAAATAATTTTAATAAATAACAACATATTAACTTAACAATTCAAAATAGCTACTTATGTGCAGAAAATACTAAAAACTACCAATCGGACCACTTCCTTATTTAACTTTAGCAATTATTATACTTTTGACGATTTTTTAACTACTTCCGCATGATGCCAAGAGTAGTAAAAGAACTAAAGAAATGCACACCAACTGTTTTTATTGTAGTTGTTAAGATATAGTGAAATTAATAATTTTCTTGTTAGGGATACCTTTCTCCTTATAGTCTTTTAAAAAATTATGAAAACTAGTGTTCGCTCAGTGGTTGAAATTCAACCATTATTGCAATAATACAAACCGCTCAGATAAAATGTCATATATTTCTTCATTTCTAATAAAATGTATTACCATACTTACTCCGGTCTTTAATAGTTGTACCTATTAATGTGAGCTTTCCAAATAAATAATAGAAACGGTTTTGATATTAATTTTTTCTCCGGTTTATGTTTTTCAACTTTTTTTCTCCAAAATGGATTCTATTTCATTTAACTTTTTGTCGTTTTTATTCTGTCAGCTGTTCAGAGATGCCACTTGCTTATTACTTACTCATATCAAATTGCATGCAAAATTTTCAAGATTTTACTCATCACCCACTTAAAGCTGATTCAACTTAAAACCGGTTCTAATTTTAACTATAGTTGAAAGAAAGCTAACAACAGATGTTAAAATTTAAGTTGTCTCTAAAAAGAACCGACTTTAATGTTTGTCTATGGTTATGGCCCATTATTTTTAAGCATCTAAAGAAACATAATACAGTACCGGTATGTATTTAACTTACTCGTTATTTAAATATCCAAATTTTATTAGTTTCAGCAATAATCGTTTAAGTACATACAAAAATGGAAATAAGAATAGAATGAACAAATAACATAAGTATTTCCTTCTGAGCAGTGATGGAAAAGTTGGTACAATCGTACTTTTTTTTAATACTATTTGACATGAAAAAGTACCGTAGTACTCCCGCAATACATTTGATACTCTCTCGCCCAACCCAGAAATACAGTCAGAAGACGCGCGTACACATATATTTTTGCCAAGAATTCAATTTCTTTTTCGACAAATGGCACGAAACTTTATTAGTAAAGATATTTTAGAAAATTGTTACCCTTCACAATTAAATATATGTAAATAAAAACCATATTTCTTTCAATGATATTTTCTGTGGTACAGAAGTTGGTCTATGTTTTAGATCAGTTTAAAGAATATTGTAAAAAGTTTATATTAAATTCTGTCAAGTTATAAGGGCAAAAGTGGACTTTGACAATGAAATGTTAACTTAGCTTAGTAAGTTTCCCCTGAAAATGATTTATCTGGTAAAACCAATAGCATTATATCGCTTTGAATAAAAATGTTTCCCAGCGAAAAGCAAAATTTTGAAAATATTACCAATCAAGCATTGGCTGATTTGGAAGAATTAAAACTATTAACAACAGAAAATATCGGGCTTATTCTAAAAATCACGGTGATTTAAATCACGGTGGCGTTAAATACAAACAACTAATAGCTGACTTGTTCGTGGGTATTTATTGTATTTTAAGTTATAGTCATGTATAAACCATAAATCGTGAAATTTACAAAAGCAATAATTTAGCTTTTATTAATTTTTTGAAATCACCGTGATTTGACATATCATGATTTGCAGAACAGGCCTGTATATGCAGTTTTTGGCCTACCGATGCTAAAACTAAAAACGCATTAGATGAATACATGTTTCCAGGTAAATCGACAGTAGCTTACCGAATTTTGTCTATACCTCACTCCTCTGTAAATGTCGATAGGATTTTCTGTTACAAAATGTCATGAAAACAAAACAAAGGAACATACTTTATGTTCCAACAGTATCAAGTCTTATCCAGGCCTAAGATTTATTGAAATCTTAAAACACTTCTTGTTATAACCTTAGCACTTGTACTTATGAACGAGTACATACATACATATGTGTGTATGCATATTAAGGTGATTCTAAAAAAAATCAATTCAATTTTCTACAAAAGCGTACCAAGAAGTTTATTGTAGAACATTCCGTTCTTTACTTATGACAATCAGAATAAATAAAATCAATTTATATCATGTAAATCGTATGGGAAATCGAACGGACCATCTCACCATTAATATTATGAGCTGATATTTTAACAGGCCTATTTTTTACCTAACAAAAGTTTGAAACCTGGTTCTGAGAAAAACAAACTATTTTTTTTAGAATCATCTTAACCATATGTTTTGTGTTTCATTTTTATTTCTTTGTAAATTAATTTTATATAATTTTTTGTTAAAAAAAGTACTAAAAAATTTTTTTTTGATACCGAAATGTAAATCTCATTTCCCATCACTGCTTCTGACTGTTTACGGAGTTGCCAAGCCAAATTTAATTTAGTTAATTTTGAGTTTTTTGTTGTATTTTTTTTTAGCAAATTAAGAGAGAAAGAGAGATCATGGCTTTATGATTGGATAATATTCTTAACTGTTTTTAACTATCTTAGACACAAAAATGTAGAAGAAAAAATACATTCTGCACTGCTCCTATTGACAATCTACCAACCAAAAAAAAAAAAAAATCAAGCGAATACGTTGAGTTTAAATCAGTTAAAATGGTTCTTAACTTTTTTCACTTGCCTATTTATATATAGATATTATGCATCAAATTTTTTAGCTCTTACTAATATAGCTCTCTTACTTATACAGTAGAATCTCACAAATGTGTACCGTCCAGAAATTAAAACCGGCAATTTCAATGCATTTGACGCTCTGAAATTAGGACCTATTTTTTTTTTTTTTTTTTGTTTTTATTTCCACCGGAGAATGTTTTCTTTTTTCTATGATTTTGAACTAAAAAGGCAAAAAACTAAATTAAACGCGATAAAATTAGAACAATTTTTAATTTCTGGATTTTTTTTTGTATTTTCGCTATAGTGTATACAAATTATTATTTTTTCGTTAATTAAAGTAAAAATACAACAGGGAATAGCCGAGTTATTCGTGGTATTTACAATACAGTCATATGCGTGAAAAATTTGATATCCTTGTACAAATTTGGGATAGTTGATGACTGAAGGTCATCCGTTATATGTAAGAAAATTAAAAAAATGCTAAACATAAAAATACATTATTTTTGTATACTAAGTTTAAAATATTAAAAAGACTTAATGAAGGCGTGAGTGAAAGATGCTTAGCTCAAGATTTTAATGTGACAAAATCTTCCATCAGCTATATAAAAATAAAAAACAAGAAATAATAGATGGAGTTACCAGCACCCTTCAGGAAGCAAGAAAGTATTTACATAAGGCAGAATATAAGGAAATGGACAAGCGCCCTTATACATATAAGCTATTTAAACCAATGTAAAAAGAAGAACACAATGACAAAACCCATATTAAAAGCAAAACATGAGTAAAGTTTTAGTGAAGTGCAGGTGATGAATTATTTTTGAAATTTAAAACCCGTCATGGAATTAAAAACTGATGGTAAAATATTTTCAGGTGGTGTTGTTAAGGTTCTACGTAGATTTCGTGCAAAAGTCGCGGAAGTATGGTTATTGGTTATAATGCAATCGGGTTATCCTTGGCTAGGCACATTGACTTCAAAGTAACTTTTACAAATTTTGAAGACTAACCTCATTGTTTTTATATAGATGTGGTACGATTATAATTAATACTCGTAACTACTTTGCATTGGTTTGCCATTCCCCATAGAAATAAATAAGCCTAAATTACCCAATAAAATATCAGTTTTCTCTCACTGATCTCCATTTTGGAGATTATGTTTTAAGTTACAAAAAGACTCTTAAATTTTACTTCTTTGGAAAGATTATACATAAATACCTTAAATTTCATTCAAAACAGCGCTCACCTGAAAAAAGATTAAAATTTAAAATTGATTAAAATATTTTGTTTTATTAATATAATAATTTAAAATTTAATTAGAATTGATAAATATTTCGCTGGCATTGCAATGTATATATAACACTGCGCCTAATATTGCAATTTTTTTTTTCAAAAAATATATCAAATATAAATGAACATCAAAATGGGCGAAACTTAATGGCAAAGCTTTTATAAAGGGTGTCCCAACAAGAACGCAAGATTTAAATTTTAAATAAAACACTGATATTTAAAAAAAATCGTGAAACTTTATTATATCGTAAAGTAGACAAAATGAGGTTTTGTGTGGAACAACAAATCGGACAGATGGCCGCCGCCGCGGCTTTGCTGGCACACACGCAATCTTTTAGTGAAATTTTCAATGGCCGTTTTGCATAAATGCTGCGGTATTTCATTAATGTAGCGTCCAATTTCCTCTTTTAAGGCTTGAGTCGTCGTCGGCTTATTCGCGTAAGCCATCGACTTCAAAAAACCCCAAAGAAAAAAGTCTAATGGTGGTAAATCGCACGATCTAGGCGGCCAATTCTGGTCTCCAAAACGCGAAACAACACGACCGGGAAATGACTGATGTAGCAATTGAATTGTTTCTCTGGCTGTATGACATGTGGCGCCGTCTTGTTGAAACCACATGCCCTCCACATACATTTCTTCAATTCTAGGCACGAAAAAACTGGTTATCATTTGACGATACCGAACACCATTAACTGTTTGCGCTTGACCTGTGTTTGAACGACATCATCACGTAGAGCTGCGACATTTTCGGTCGATCGACTTGGTCGAAGGCGCGTTGTTGTGTTTACATCACCAACAGACTCAGTTTCGGCAAATTTATATATTAATCTCTTTACAGTTGACTTTTTTGGAGCATTATTGTGACCACAAATTGATCGCAAATTTGCGAACTGTAGCCGCAAAACTTTCACCATTTTGGTAAAACAATTTCACAATGAGAAAGCGTTGTTCATTCGTGTAGCGTTCCATTTTTACTAACCTCGTACCTTCTACTAGCAAACAATAACAATTGTTCAAATGTCAAACAATGACACTTCGAATACCGCCAAATTTAAATCTTGCGTTCTTGTTGGGACACCCTGTACAATGCTTCTAATCATTATTGAAGTTTAGTTCAACATTAATTTTAAGAGCTTAGTAGTAAGTTAAATAAGGTCATAGTTATTACATAATTAAATTTGCATTTATTGTTCAAAAACTCTAAAAAAAAACATTAGGTTTAATAAAACTGCATTAATGTTTTATATCTTTAATTTTCCATGTTTTTATGGCATTTGTTAATAGTTAATTTGGACAAAACTTATACAGTAGGTTACATTAAACACTTTCCACACCTTGTAACACTAGAACATAAAGAGTAATCCCCATGAAAATTGCCAGCTAAAGAATTGCACATAAAATTTAAAAATTTATTTTCATTGGAGTATAAAAAAATTCAACAGAACTTTATAACTTTTAGTTAATAAATGTAGGTCAAGGTCATAAAATTTTACAATAAAATCAAAAAAATTAAGTGATCTTAATTAATTTTTATCTTTAAAGAAAAACAGATATAAAAAATTTTAGTAATTTTTCTCAAATTGCTTTCTTAAAAAGAAAAATAATAGTTCTTAGTCGAATTAAATTTCATAACTACTTCTTTATTTATAAACACTCGCAATTTAAACCAAAAAAGTTTCTATACTAACACATACAGATGCCTGCAAACTTTTCTCCTTTAAGTATGGTGTACAATTTTGTTGCTTGTTTATTTAATTCAATACACTTTATTTCGTTTGTGCTAAGTTTTGTTCATATTTTGTTTTAACATCAATTGTAATGTACATATTATTCATTATATTATTTATCACCCAGTGTAGAAATTCAATTTCCTAACATGATTTTTATTTATTTTATTTACTTGTGTTAGGCACAATTCTCCTCTAACCAACTTATTTCCTGGGGAGATATTTTGTTGTGCACACTCCCGCCATTGCTGTTATACCATTGCTACATAGACTTGCATGTTATAAGTCTATGAAAAACTACGCCAGAGAAACTTTTATTATATATTTTCTACATTTTCCTTTTGCTGTGTGGTAGTAGGAATAATAAATATGGTGTACTTGTACTTTTTGGTAGTATAACAAACAAAAGCATTATTTTTGCTTGATTAGCTCGAAAAATAACAAATTCAATGAACTAAACAAAACAAAAATAAAAAAAGAAGAGATGAAATAAAACAACATGTTGTTTTAGTAATCAAATATATGCACAAAGCAGCAAAAGTATTCCTTTAACAAACTGGCTTTGGTTTCCTTTGTGGGTGTACTTGATTTCGTAATAAAAGTAACTACTGACTCATTAAAAGCATAAAGCAAATAAGTGTAATAAGTAAAAACATTTTCAAGCTATTATTTGTTACTTAGTCGAAGAAAAAAATAAACTAAGAAATTTGTTATTTTATTTTTTACGTGCTTTTAAGATTTTAATATCTCACAAACCAGTTATAAAGTGTATGCTGTGCAGCAATTTCATCATAATAAATCTCTAACAGGTATACAATGCATGTATGTTGGTATATGTGTGTAGTTTTTGTAGCTTTAACTTATTATCCACATACATAAATTACACCACAACAAGTTGCTCTGCTCATGCATACAAACTATGCACTAACATAACAACAACACCATACATACATACTTATATACTTTCAAGCAAATAAATATTAAAAATTTTTTACGATTTTTAAATGTTGCTCATACAAATTCATGGAATATATTATTTGACAACACCCAAATGTATGCTATCAAAAAAGGTATTTACATTAGTACTTCTCTCTCTATCTCTCTCTCTCTCTCTCTCTCTCTCTCTACAATATTTTGACTTACTTAATATAAGCCTCCGTTGAACAAAGTGTATAATTGGAGAGTACAAAATGAAATACTCGTATCTTATTAAATTTGTATGAAAATGCTGGAGACACCATTAACACAACATAATTTGTACTCTAATTAAAAGCTTAAATTAGTGCTGATTTTAATGTGAGCCATCACTTTTTGAAGCAAAATTTAACAAAAAAAAATTATTTGTTGTTGGCTTAGCATGTCTAAATGCTCGTTACATAAACATATAATATTGAAATAAATGTTTGTTTTACAAAAGTTTAGCTTCGTGGCAGATTGTTATTTGCTAGTTTTAAAGCTCAAATTTAATTTCTTACTATTATTTCGATATTTGGGCTGATTTAGCGATATTCTTCGACAAGTCACTTGGCGGGCATCCTAAAAAAAATTTCCTGTCAATCAATTTGGTTACAAACTCTTTAGTTTTAGCTTTCGGGCTATAAGTTAAAAAAAATTATTTGGGAACCTTGGAGAATAAAGATGCATAAAGCGACGGCTCCATTTTAAAACATGCTAAGTCAAAAAAGCTAGTTTTGAGATAAACGCCTTCAAAGTTTATTGATGAAATCTCGGGAATGTTATGAAATAGAAACTTGAGACTTTTTGTAATCATATAATAATTGCAATAGAATTTTTTTGATTTATTTGAACTTTATAAATTTGTCGTAGATCATGTCACTTTTGGCTTAGAATCACAAATCTATATAATAGTAAGGTTCTTTCTCATCTTCAATGGTCATCTAAGTACATATAGCATGTTCTAGTTTGGAGAAAACTTTAAATTCATTTTTTTTAACTACTTAATTTCAAACTAAATCATGCTAAGTGTACTTAAAACATTTAAAAAGGGAGATTTTTTAAACTTGGCAAATTATGCTAAGTACATCTTTGCTCATAACTTTTGATAGAATAGTCTGATTACTAAGGGGTGTTTTTTATTGAGGTATAGAACTTTAAGTTGGCATCACTTTTTTAACTGGCGGCCATTTTGTCAGCTGTCAAGTGATTAATATTTAGTTTGGTTTGCCATTTCATCATGAACAGGTTGACAAAAGAACAACGCCTGCAAATCGTGCAAATTTATTTCGAAAATAATGGTTCAGTTCGCGAAGTTTACCGCAAGCTACGTCCGTTTATTGAAGGAAACATTCGATGAGCGCATAATTTCGCGGAATGGACCTGTCAATTGGCCACCAAGATCGTGTGATTTGACACCATTGGATTATTTTCTTTGGGGATATGTGAAGTCGCTCGTCTACGCCAACAAACCAGAAACGTTAGGGGACTTGGAAGCCAACATTAGTGGCGTTATTGCCAACATACGGCCCCATATGCTCGAAAAAGTGGTTGAAAATTGGACCTGTAGAATTGGCTTTATTCGAGCCAGCCGCGGCGGCCACATGCCCGAAGTCATATTTAAACATTAATGGCATAAAATTATCCTTCCAACAAAGCCAAATTGATGGACATTAAAACGATTTTCTTGTGTTTTATTTCAATTTGAAGTTTTATACCTCTAAAAAAAACACCCTTTATCAAAATTTTACAGAGTCTAAGTTAATAAACGATGAATTCAGAAATGCTACTCCCAGCATAACACGTTATGTCCACTTAGCATGTTTTGGAATGGGACTGCCAAAATTGTAATTGTGTTACATACTTTAATTCGTTTTTCGTTTATACTTCCTTTAAGGCAAGAAAGAAAATTTGTTCATGCTTTGTTCCATCTTAATTGATATTGCGAAATCTTTTAATGATTTTTTTAATAGCCACATCTAGCTGCTGAAATTATTAGTATTTCCTTGTTTGTAAAAAAAGGTAAAGCCTGGTACGGAGTTCTTACGGAATTTAACATTTGTAAATTTACCCCCTGTTTGTGCAAGACATTTGAGTTAGAAATCTTGGCGTTTCTGTAATAGATTAAAGAAAAGTTGTACAAGTTTGCTTTAATATATTACAAAAACGCCATGATTTCTAACTCAAACGTCTTACACAAACAGGGGGTAACATTTATTTCTACACAGATATATAATCGTGTATCCTTTTGTGTAGAATTATGTTTGCATACACATAAATTCATTTATTTTTCAATTTACAACAAACAAAAACACTAATTATTAATTACAAATTGATGCAAATTAGAAAAATTCTGTAACCAAAGAATTGTATGAACATTAATTTTTGTTTCAGTTGACTGAAAAAGTCTTCATTTATATTTATAGCTCCCTAAGATAGGCAATAAATTTTAAAAATTCCGTCTATTTTCTTTTTAAAAGTCTGTACTAGCAAATGAAAATTTCTTTATGAAATTTACCAACCTGAATCTCCGTAATTTTTTACATACAGTTTGTATGAAAATCTGAAATTCTGTATGAACTCCGTACCAGGCTTTAACCACAGTCTCACAGTGCATAGTTTGCAAATTTCTAAATGCGAAGGCTACTTTGAATCATATTAGCTAAAGATGCCCAAGATGATTAACGTCTTGTACTAGTCGTTTTCTTCAATAACAACGTACCGAATTTCTTTGATGTTTATTACGCTTAACATACTTTTTCACACACAGACACATCTAACAAGGTACTAAAATATGTTCAAAAGTATGTGAAATTAAAATAAATATGAAAGGTAGTAATATGAATTTAATTGTAAAGGATTCAATCAGTTAGAAATCTAAAAAGAAGAATTTAATTTACATAGATTGTTCGATTTATTTGTTATTAAAAATCGGCTATTTCGATTATTCAATCATCTAATAAATGAAGTGAAATGTGCATAGGATCCAGCTAAACCCCTCAATAATCAATTTCAGTGTATTTTTAATAAAAAAATATTTTACTTAATAAGTAAAATATTAATTTGGGATTATTAGTGCGTTTGAAAAATTTTAAACCTAAAAATAAATAAAGTTCCTCGATTAATCGAAAAACGATACTCAGTTAACATCCAAACCCACGATGTTGAATGCTGACATTCTCAATAATTGAGACATTTTTAGATCTAATTGAACTGTAATGAATTTTAATCAGAAATAATTTCTTATTCGGGCTTAAGTTCCATTTCAGTTTCATTAAAATTTAGGTTAAATAGCTGATGTTAAAAATAAACTATATCCAAGTAAATAGACTAGGGTGCTGATGAAGTGCGTGGCTGCACAGAAAAATATCGGTATTTCCCCCAGCTAATAAAAAGCCAAGATTAATTTTTTTCTTCTTTTCTTTAGAAACTCACATTAATTAATAAAAATATTTCATTCAATAAGAATTGAAATTACTGAACTTAAGCCCGAATAAGAAATTATTTCTGATTAAAATTCTCCATATTTATTAAAGACAAACGAGCTGATTGGAGACCCATTAAGTTCTTTTAGCACAACAATTTCATCAATAACACTGTGTGAAAAAAACAGATACCTGTGACGAGTTATATCGTAGGTATCGTTATACTCTAACAACAATCTGTTTTTGAAATTTTTGGCTAAAAATCTGGTTTTCGTATCCGTATGCACTTATCAACTTCTAACTAATTTGAACATCAACCGATTTTAAATTTGTTATTAATGAGCATTTAAGAAGGCGTCACAAAGCTTAAGTATGAAATTTGGACTCTATATTTTTCGAGTTGGCTCAGCCACAAAGCGCCAACCAAAGGAGCAACCTTGGGTTAATTAAAACCGATGCCAAGCTGATGTTTTTGATCTGATAAAAAAGAATTTTTGCAAGTGAATTATTTTTTTCTATCCAAGAGCTCGAAAAAGTCTGCTATATTTATGGGCTTTCTTTCGCATACAGTTAAGGAAATATTCGAGAAAAAAACATAATATTTTGACTTTTTTATCAACTTTGGTCCACGGTTTTCCTAATGGAAAAGTAAAATCTTGAATACTTTAGGCTCCACTAAGCATCAGAAGGCACCGTCGCATACAAGGACAAATGATTGAGTTATGACGACGACAAAAATGGATTTTTTTACACTTAATATGTTCTATATACCAGTACGTAATCAATATATAATTATTCATTTTTTTTGACGCATCACATTAGTCTGTACGTGCGTGCAAAAAATTATTATCTGTTTCACGCACTTATAAATGTCAGCAGAATCTATAGCATTTATTGTTTTTACACTCAACAATTTTTTGAAAATGTGCAGTTTAAAGTTTCTTAAATATATTTTTAAGCATCAGGTATTTAATTTATTTTGCAGTTATTATTAAAACAACAATTATAGGTAGTGTAGATATGGTATACTATATTTATTATGAAATATATTGAAAAATTTACATTAGCTAGAGCTGTAAAAAAAGTTCCAAGCAGTTCCACGAATTTTTCTTATAAGTTAAAAATCACAACTACTAATAAGCATAAGAAGTCAAGTGGTAGTCCTCCCGTTACCCCATTAAATAAATAGAGTATATTTTCCTTAGACAGTACACCTAATTCCTTTGCAATAAGTTTTAAGCGAAATCGATAAATTTTTTTGAAATTGTACGCCATATTGGATCCGTCATTTTTTGTTTTTCAAAACTAACATCAGATTTGTAATGAGCGACCCCAAAAAAAACTACGTGCAATGAGTTTTAAGCGAATTCGCTAAATTTTTTTAAAATTGTCCGCCATATTGGATCCGCCATTTTAAATTTTTAAAAACTGAGATCATATTCGTAATCAACGACCCTAAAAACGTTGAGCACCCTAGTTTTATTAAAATTTATTGAGTCCATATGAAGTAAATAAAAATGTCACTAAATTTGCAATTTGTCCCTGTATGCGTCGGATTGAGCTAAAAAAATTAAGAACGCATTTATGACAGCACACCTCATATTTTAGACAGTGCAAATATATCAATTAAAAGTTTTTGCGGAAAGTCTAATATACATGTGTGCCCTTAATTATGAAAGTGATCTAAGTCATATGAACAAATCAAAAAGTATTTTTTTTATTATGCAATATTTTAATTAAGACTTGTGCTTGTCTCGATATATATATAAATTTATTTAATATTTGTTAAATATTTATTGAAGTTTTTTTAAGATTTATTTAATATTTCGAAGAAAAATACATATGACTTCTACCACTTTCAAAATTAAGGGCACATATATACTTCATACGTGCATCGGCGAAGGATATATAATAGCGTAGACAGACGAAAGCGTTAATTTGCATTAAAATCTCACTAATTTGAATTAAAAATTTACCCTGACAGACGACAGTATTTGTATTAAGTAAACAAAATCTGTGCATCCCTTTCGTACCACACACTTCGATAATTTTCCTTGGAAATATTAAAATGGAAAAAATGTGTCTCGATTTTAATATTTCTTTGTTCTTTTTCTAAAAACAATTAAAATAACTTATATTTCCTGACTGAATCGCATTTTAATTTTGAAAACGAAATCAATTTGCCAACAATTGATTGATTGTCGACGGTGTTACCATATTAGGACGGTGTTATCATATAGCTAAATTCAGTATTAATTCACTCTCATTTAGTGCATTTACGGTACAGTCGAAAACAGCTTAGGGGCTGTCCATACATTACGTAACGCTGTTTTCCCCGATTTTTGACCCCCCTCCCCCCAAAAATAACGTAACAATGAGATAAAAAATAAATTAAATAGTTAAAGTTTTTATTAAAAAAAAATTTAATTTAATTTATTGCTTTATTAAATTCATTTGTTAGACTAGTACAGTGCGTAGACAAAAATTAAATAAGCTTACGTATGAACGTACTCCATATAATGGCGAAAATATTTTTTAAATATCTTCCCAAGTGTCCTCAAACTCCAAAAATTATGGTTTTATAGAGAGCTTATTCCTAAACTGTATGTATGTATTAGTGATGTGTATTGGAATTCCAAAACATTCGGCTGTTTCTAGATATTCGTATTCGTTTAAAAAAATATATAAAGAAATTCATAAATCCAAAACGAAATTAAAATGAATGGTACACAAATATTAGTTTGTAATAACTAAAAAGGAAATTCTTTTTTATTTTTTGCTTTGCGTTGTTTGCCAAATAATCTGCTATAGTTTTCCGTATTTATGACTGAGCAGTATTTGAAACACCAAGAAGAGAATTGGCGTTAGCCTTGCGGCCGCTTTCACTAATTTCTATAAGTGAAGTCGTCGTGTATTTCAGAGCTTAAAGATGACTCCGTTTGGCCATCTTCAAATCAATGTAAAATGTGCGTGAAACAAAAAAAAAATTATATCTTGGATCAATAAAGGTTGCCATGGTGTATTATATTTCATTTTCTAAAAGAGAACATTTTTAACCCGATTTAAACATACAGATTGTTGGTATATCAAATGATTCAAAATGATGTCAATTACGAAAGATGTGCAATTTTTCTTTTCTTGATATTTGTCCCTTCTACAACATTACATTTTCAATAGATATTTGCCCATTAAAAAAAAATATACCTTAAAAATACCTTAAAATTAGGGGGCACAAAATCGAGTTCCTAAACGCATTTCAATGTTGTTTTCAAAATATTTTTTTTAAGTTCTGTTGCATAAAAAACTAAAATAATATCCTTATGAAAATACGCCTATATATGCAAGTTTCCATTAACACATCTATCAAAACTTAAACATTGTAGCCTCAAGTTGACCAACAAAAATGTGAAAACTAAATAATTTGATATTGTCATGTACATATATGGAAGAATATATTTTTTGAAAGGACACTTTTTTGTCCATGAGAATTGCAAGAAACCTTTTCCTAAACTTCTACAAATACCATTTCCTTCTATGTATTTGGTGGATTTAATGTTAATATATGTTGCAGTTTAGTATGGAAAAAAGTTTTTATGTACATACATATATTAAGAATATTTAAGAATGTAAATGGATAAAGAAAGATGAGGAATTCAGAACCAGTTCAATTCAGTTTGACTACAATTTATTTAATTTATTATAAAAACTTTGTATAATTTTCAAATGTTATTTTAACTTTTGGATAGTCTTCATAAACTTTAATGTACGCGCACAGAATTATGAAGTTCTTTTCCATACACATTTTTTTGATTTAATTTTGCAGAATAATATAGACCACCAATTAAATGTCCATTAATTTCACATACAATAGATATTCGCATTCGCGAATGTCGTTTTAAATATTCGTATTCGCGGATATCGTTTTAAATATTCGAATTCGAGTTCGCGAATATCAAAAGTTGGCATTCGGTAGATGTATGTAGTATACATATACCTGATTTACATTAAGCATTTTTTCATGAAATTTCATGAATTTTGTTGCACGCAACTTTTTCTATTTGCTACTTGCAGCGCTATAAAAGAGAATCTTTTATAAAAAATGGCGTAGAATGAATCTCTGATGTATTTTTGACAACTTTTTTTATATAAGTTGCTCCTCCAGGCCTCCTATTGACAAATAAAAAATTTTCATGCAACTAATTTCATGAAAAAAATGCTTAATGTAAATCAGGTAATACTCGTACATAATATATGCAGGCAACACGTATGATCAATTAAATAAATAAATGAGAAAAATATACGTATTTTTGTACAAAATTAGTAATTTTTTCTGTTACGTAACATTTTCAAAGACCCCTCCTCCCCCCACCCCTTGAGCGTTACGTAATATATGGACAGGCCCTTACTTGTTGATGTTTATATTGAAAAATTCTCCGTTGCAATTATATGAGCAATCTAAAATTCTAAAAAATTTTACAGGACTAATTACATCCTCCAAAGGATATAATTAGGTGTGAAACACCATCCAAACGTATATCTGTATAACAGTCAAGTCAATCTAGTGGTTACCATTTATGCTGTTGGCCAAATTTTTATGTTTCAGTTAGAAGGAAATTAATAACAGAAGCATTTCCAGTGAGTGCATTAATTGAAGAGACATTCGGATAATTTGACGTAGAAACTTTGAAAAGCTATAGATCATATACAAATATTTTTCAGCTCTTTAAGAGTGAATAAAAAATATTCTTGGAAAACCACAGCTTTACAAAACTGTAACTGTTACGGCCAGTCGCACGATGTCAACAACTTTTGACTTGTCGCACACTTAAATTCAAAACAAAAATTAATATCTTGTAGTTGTTTAATATTTTGTTGTTGTTTGTGTGCGACGAGTCGAACGTTGTCGACGTCGTATCACTGGCCCTTAGTCAAATTCCTTTCCTTTGTGCTTATTGTAGTGGCAGTTGAAGACTATTCAAAATCCTTCACTTCTTTGCACCATCGAGTAGATGCTGGTGCCTAGACTTTACCTGGACAATATGAATAAGTAATTAAGCTGAATTTTGAAACGGCAGAAAATTTTATGTTTTTTTTATAGTGTTGCTTGATAGTTAGAATATTTTTTTGATGATGCTGGTGCCTAGACTTTACCTGGACAATATGAATAAGTAATTAAGCTGAATTTTGAAACGGCAGAAAATTTTATGTTTTTTTTATAGTGTTGCTTGATAGTTAGAATATTTTTTTGTTTGAAGGCACAGGAACACTCCTAAAAAATTTACTGTTACTTAATAATTCAAAAAACTTCATACTGTGTTATGAGTACAGATCGCACACTAAATCATAAACAGTCACAACTCAAAAAATTTCAGATGCTGAGTAGTTGCAAACAACTGTTGACACTGTACAAATAACGCAACTATGTAAGTTAAAAACAAGAGTAACCGTATTATATATTCTTCAAGATGACTTTGTTGCAAAAGAAATTATTGCGGTCGTTAGAGTTTTGTTCAGGCAAATGATTTTTAAAAAAGCAAAACCACTTTGATCATTTTGAGTTATGACTGTTTATGATTTAGTGTGCGATATGTAAATAAGTTTGTCACCAGGTACGACATAAATATAATTTCCAACAAATCCAATCGTTTAAAACATTTCTACTGTCAGTATACATATTTGAATTTTTCATATATTTTCATGATAAATTGCAATCAACAAAAAAAAAAAAAAATAGATGATATAATAAATAAACTTACTTCTTAAAAACAACATAAACATACATTCCTTTTTCTTCAAGTACGAGTGTAGCTCTTGACATTTCAAAAATTGTCTTTGCTATAAGAGTCTACATTTTTATTAGATTTTTTTCTGTTAAAGAAAAACAAATTTATTCATTGAAAAAGTGTGTCAAGTATTCAACACTGTCATTAACAATGTTTTTGTTTTTATTTTTTTCTTTTCTAATTAAAACTCTCAACCTCTTTGAAATAAAAATATAATAAAAAAAATAATATTAAACAATTTGTTGATATTGTGAAAACTTTTCAGTTATTGCCTTTGCTTCTGGCTTATGTCTCTGCAATAATTCTTGGTGTTGTATGTCGATTTCTGTGCTTTGAAATAATCGTAAAAATGCACACACATCGTAAATAAAATTCAAATAAAAGTTAACAAGGCGGCAAATTAAAATTTAACATTTGAAAAATAATATATATAAAATTTATTTCTTTTTTCACTTTTCTCTTTTTTGACATATTTAACAAAAAAAAAAAAAAAAAAAAAAAAAAAAAGAATGGTGCTCCCCATTGGCCATATTTGAAAGAAATAATTGCAGACAAATTATTGCCGGATAAAATTAAGGGCAGTTTAAGAAATCTGATGGGCTTGAAAGCAAAATGGTTCAAGTGCAAAATTATATAATATATAGTTATATATATAATTATGTAGCTGATTAATATAAAACCCAGAAAATATTTTTATATGCATTTCATTTGTGCTTTACCACACAAATTTCCCATCTCATGCACGGACTTTCAAAAACTATTCCTGAATTCACAAATAATAATTTATTTATTTATTTAATATATATTCTAAAAAGTAAATTTAGTAGAATATGGTTGCACAAATATGGGCGGAGTAAGTAGACCATTTGCCCAAGATGTTATTAACAGAATTTTAAAAAAGTTTTTGTGACCGACTATACACGACCTATGCCTTCACATAGGAAGAAACTTTATGTTAGGCTGAGTTTACATCTGGCATTTCTTGTGTGTCATTTCTAGAGCTGCAAAACTATCGATGGCACTATCGATAGTATCGATAGTTTTATTTTAAGTGGACTATCGATATTTTTTTCGATAGCGATACTATCGACAAAAACATTCTACTAAAAGAGAAAAAATACAATTATTATGTACCAACGGCTTTGATACATGAAGAAACTTGACGGCGGCTAAATTTGACGACTACTGGACTGTCTACGCTCTTTACTTTTAAATAAAAGGTGACGTTAAATAGTTTGCTGCAAAAAACTTTAAAAAGTGAAAAAATATAAAAAATACTATTTTGTTTTCCTTGAAAATTTGTTTACCATGTTATAATTTTGAAAATCTTTCATATGATACCCATATTGTTATACTAAATCAGAAGCATGCCACGAAAATTCCAAAATACATTAAAATTTTTTGAGGTCCGTAACTCCGTAAGTATGCATTTCCGTGAATTTTCGGACATAACAGTTTTTTCTTGGAATTTAATTTTCTATCATCTAAGATATTTTTTTTTTAAATTTGGAGCAGCTTCACTAAAGTATATTTAAGCCTTATTTTATTCCAGTTTAATTTATTTTTTTTTGATCCATCTATCTAACTGTTTGCTTTTTCAATTATTTTTTTTATAGAACTGTGTATATATGTTTGTTGAATATGTGAATTAAAAACATTGGAATTAAAAGTTAAAAAAAATCAACTTTCTTTTTAAATTATGGAATGATTAAAAAATTCAAGATTTTATATTAGAAAAATACACAATTGATAAATTTTAGCCCTTATAGACACGGAAACTTTACTTTACAAAGCCTTAATTCAGCAGGTAGAAAGACAGAAATAGATAGTATTTATCACTCTGTCTTTCACACAGCTGAACTAAGACTTTGCAAAGTAAACTTTCCGTGTGTAAAAGGGGTGTTTGTAAGAATCAAAAACTATCGATAGTATCGATGGCATAAAAAAATACTATCGAAACTATCGAATGGAGCCACTATCGATAGCTTTTCAGCTCTAGTAATTTCCCCAAAAAAGCATAACCAACTAATTACTAATGAAAAACTGTTTGATTCAGACATATATTTATTGATTTAAACAGTTTCCAATCATGTTAAATTCTATAAAATTGTCTATTAGTTATGTATGAAACAGTTTAACTTAATAAATACGTGTCTGAATCAAATTGTTTTTCATTAGTAATTAGTTGGTTACGCTTTTTTTTGTGCTTGTGTGGCACATGGCACACAGATGGAAACCCGGCCTTACAAATAATAATATTTTTGAAAATCACAAAGAATAATTGACGTTGTAGGCTCAAAAACTTATAAAAACCCAACAAATAATTTTTATTTAATATGAATATATTTTATTTTTCAACATCTTCATAAAATTAAAAAAACTTTGTGTAACAATAAAACTATTTATAACAAAAATTAAAAATTTTAAAAACCCCCGAATATATCTAGAGAAGATGCGATATCTTCTAAACGGCTGGACCGATTTTCTTAAAACATGGCTAAGAACCCTCTCGATCAAGTCACCTTTCAAAACAGAAAAAACTAAATCAAAATCGGTTCAGCCGTTTGGTCTGCACGTGGACACAGACAGACACACAGATACACATATACACAGATACACAGACACACACTACAAACTTATAACACCACTTTTTTTAGTCGGGGGAGGAATAAAATCCAAATTAAACCTTTAAGGTCCATTATTTTAACCTTAAGATAAAGTTCATGATAGTTAACCTTAACATTAGCTAACGTGAACGATAAAGTGACCATTAATTTGTTTTCATTATTACAACTGTCCGATAAAATAAATAATACAAATGATGTATTGTGGCAACACTGGTGTATATACCGGCTACTTTGACTGTTAAAATCCTTAAAGTTCACTTTGAAAGTTACCATGAGGATAAACCTGCTGTTAGCCTATCAGTCACTTTTACATTAATGTTTACTTGTAATAATCAAAATATATTTACCTGTCAGATAACATCCTAAAACTAACTATTTGTAAGTTGTAATAATGGCCCTTAAAATTAGTTAAAAGTAGGATTTTATCGGACATATAAAAAGCTTTCCATTATTGCAAATTGAATTTAACTCACCAGGTGGGATAAACTTGCCTGTAATTTATCGCTCACTTTGGGTTAAAGTAAAATTTTTCAAATTATAAAGTTTTTATACGTCTGATAAAATCCTACTTTTAACAATTTTTTTATTTTTGAATTTAGTTTATTTAGCAAACTTACTTATGTTTAAACTGTAAATAAAAAAATAGTTATTGGTTGAAGGCTTCATATACACAGTCCCATATTCGAGCGCTCTAGTATAATTTAATTTATGAATCTTGAGCTAAGTCTAGACGATATGTTGAATCAGCATATTTATGGTGAAAAATTTGTTATCATTGCCAACATATCGTGTAGACACTAAATGTTTTCAACATATGTATGCTTAACTACATATGAAAGGCATTTGTTAAAGTTGTCAACAAACGTATGTTCAAGATTTTTTCATATCGTGTAGACACCATATTTTTACTTTGTAACAAATTTGATATGTATGCTGTCAAATATGTTGTTTGTTGAAAATCCTATTTAAGCTTTTCAGCATACGGCAAATTTGATAGCAAATAGAATTGTTATTTTAACTCTGCTCATTAAAATATAGTAAAAATAAACGTTTATTTATTGGAAGATATTTGTAATGGGTGACTCATTATAGATAAGTATATATTTTTAGTATTACTATTCCTTACAATAAAAAATTGTTGATTTATTTTCAAGTTAATTATTATTATTATTTTACGTCCATTTTTATGTAAATTGAGTTTTTAATGTAGAATGCTACTGTAACTCAAAACGCATCATTTCCAAAACCTAAAACGTCGTTACGGTATTTTTTCTTGCTGTTATACAGTGGTAAGCAAATATGCTAAGACCAAAAAAAAATTATAAAAAACACCTATTAGTCTAGCGGAAAAGAATATGCATCTAATGTACTTGCATTTACTTAGCAAATAAATTTTTTGTGTTAATTTAAAATAGCCAAATTAATAGTTTCGTTTTCCTCACACTATTCAGTTTAAATAAATTTAGACAGACTCTCCTGAAAAATTAAAAAGGGACTTATCATATTTGCCGATTAAGCAAACGATATGTATAAAGAAATGGAAACAGTGATTACAGGTTTGTTGTAAAATGCTGATTGTTTAGAATCATTTTGTGGCTTTGATACAGATGATTCTGCACGCGCAACACCTGAAAAAGTGCAGACATATTAATATAATATTTAATATTTGCTCTTCTTTCAATTCCTTGTATAATTTTGCACCTAAGCCCTCCTCCTCTCTTCTTTCTAACCATTTCTTTTGCCACACTCTACGTCGTTTTTCTTTTAATTCTGCATCACCATCAAAAACAAATGCAGTTAGGATACCGGCAAGGGAAATATCATTTGATGACATTATGTTTTTTTATATATTAATTATACACCAAAAATATAAACTTTTCCACTAAAAGCGATAATTTATACAAATTACTAATAAAGAAATATAATTTCTAACTCATATGTTGTATTATTATTTGCTGACATATGTTGACTTTAAAAAATTTGGTACTTTCAGCATACTGTGTAGACGCCTAACATATGTATATGCTGACAGCAGGAGATTTGATGTTATTTTTAAGCATATGAATGTGAGCATATATTTGCTGATTCAACATATTGTCTAGACTTAGCTTTATATTTCTTTTTTGAATAGTAATATAATATGTATTTATACAAAATATGTGTACATTGATATAATTTAATGCAGTTGAAAAAATATAAAAAAAAACGATTTTACATCTGATAATGATAAAAATAAGGTTAAGAAGTAAAAACATGAGTGTAGCTAATTCATTAGCCAACAGTACTTATTTCTTTCCATATTGGGAACATGTTTTTATCTGCAAGAAACACAATTGCGTCAAATCTTCTGTTTTCTAATGTAATTCGGTAGCAATTAATTGATTTATCAGTGGCTCGCCTTATAAAGGGTGTTTTTATTGAGGTATAGAACTTTAAGTTGGCATCACTTTTTTAACTGGCGGCCATTTTGTCAGCTGTCAAGTGATTAATATTTAGTTTGGTTTGCCATTTCATCATGAACAGGTTGACAAAAGAACAACGCTTGCAAATCGTGCAAATTTATTTCGAAAATAATGGTTCAGTTCGCGAAGTTTACCGCAAGCTCCGTCCATTTTATGGTCGACATAATCGTCCATCAGAGCAATTAATTCAGTTAACCATGGATCGTTTTCGCACTACGTTTACTCTATGTGATAATACGCATCCGCAGAGACGTCGAACAGTGCGCACCGAAGAAACAATTGCCGCTGTAGAGCAAAGTGTTGAAGAGGACCCGAATGAATCGATTCGCCACCGTGCACAGCAATTGGAGCCGACTAACCGACTATTTTGTTCCCGAATTGGATGGCATGAATGTAGATGAGTTGTGGTTCCAACAAGACGGCGCTACATGCCACACAGCGCACGTCACAATCGATTTATTGAAGGAAACATTCGATGAGCGCATAATTTCGAGGAATGGACCTGTCAATTGGCCACCAAGATCGTGTGATTTGACACCATTGGATTATTTTCTTTGAGGATATGTGAAGTCGCTCGTCTACGCCAACAAACCAGAAACGTTAGGGGACTTGGAAGCCAACATTCGTGGCGTTATTGCCAACATACGGCCCCATATGCTCGAAAAAGTGGTTGAAAATTGGACCTGTAGAATTAGCTTTATTCGAGCCAGCCGCGGCGGCCACATTCCCGAAATCATATTTAAACATTAATGGCATAAAATTATCCTTCCAATAAAGCCAAATTGATGGACATTAAAACTATTTTCTTGTGTTTTATTTCAATTCGAAGTTCTATACCCCTCAAAAAAACACCCTATATATGGTAGAGTATGGGACAACCTAAGTAATTTTGGATAAATCCTTGGCTGTCCCAGTATAAGAAGGCCTCAGGCGACACATAACCATTTTGAGGGGTTTTCTGTATAAAATCACCATTTATATAGTAGGGTGCCATAATTAGGCTGTTTTCAGTACATTAAAAATTTTTCAAAATATGATCTCTTATTAAGTGGATAATAAAGTTGTCAATTCTACATGTTCTTGCTGTATTATATAGTGATTTATTAGTTATATATATTTTAAAGTCACTGTTGGGTAATCTATAGAGAGACGTACATGCTCTTAAGAATTTCCTTTAAAAGATTCTCAACTTTGCCATGTAAGATGGGGAAATATTAAACCATATTTGGCAACCATATGTTAATATTGATCTGACTAACGATCTAATTTTAACTATCTTTAAGTTGTAATAATGGCCTTGGTATGGTATGTCATAATCCCATTTTTAAGCATAATTTATTTGTTGGTGGTTATTTATATTTTTACAATTTTTTTATCAACAAATATTACATTGACTTCAACATCGATTAAAAAAATACTTTATATGATAAACTGATCAACTGGGTTGCATAATGCATGTGTGTATGTATGTGTGCCCGTATTTAAGTGTGTTTTGCTTAACTTTTTGCTGCATGCAAATTGTTTTTAACTTAGAGGAAAAAAATCATTGCATATGTTGCTGAGTAAAAAAATGTGTTTTATTTCATTTTGCGAAGGTGTATCGTTTGAAAATAACTAGTGCTAATTTGCATAAAATTATAGTAAATATTTTGTTAGCTTTTAAGTTTGCAAAAAAAAAAACTAATATGCTGGTGTTTACTTTGCAATTAAAGAAGTTTTTTATGTTTATTTATTTTTATTTTTGGATAGTAAATGCAATCATTTGGTAGTAAGAAAAATGAGAAATGTTGGCTGCTAGTTTTTCATTTGATTTAATTTTTATAGATTTTTATGCTCTACGTTTCTAACTTCCACTTTGCTGCGTCGCAAATTTAATGCAAAACTATCGAACAATAAAATAAATAAAAACTTTAAGTTACTTATAAAATTTTGATAATATTTTAAACGAAAGTAGTAATGTTTTAATATTAATTAATGTATCAAAATGAAAAGATATTAAACAAAAATAATTAATTTTATTAAATAATGTTTTAAAAGCCCTTCACAACGTATGTAACTTCAAAAAATAAAAATAATTTTAAAGTTTGTAATATTAAAACTATTTTTAAAAAATATTTGGGGTATTCACAAGGGTGTCCTAAGTGTCATAAAGTCCTAACATTTTAAACCAGTTTAAAACTATTTTTATTTTCTTTCATATAAAAGTAGTACTATATTAATACAATTCTTCACTCTATGTATTTGTAACTGTCATAACTAATTATTTTGCTTTTTACTTTTCTTTTTCGACAAAATGCCAATTTGCGTTTAAATACGTGGCGTTTTTTTTAAGCAAATTTCTACTCAAATCATTATATATTGCAAAAAATATAAAAATTCGCAAGGGATTAAAATAATGGAAACAATATCCTAAAGCTAATTATATAGACCGCAAAAAAAAGTAATAACTCGAGTATAGACTTACAGCATATAAATCGCGAAAACTTGCAAAAATGCGAATATCTTCTAAACATTTCCAAAGCCTCAAAAGCTGTAAACGAGCAAACTCAGTAGATTTTATGAATCAAAAATTATTATTAATTATAAAAAAATGCTTAAATTGTAAGGAATGCAAAAAACTTTTAAAAATCCGCAATTACGAAAATTCGCAAAAACTTGGTGACATCAAAAATATATTAAAGTCTGATACTTAATTAAAAAAGTTTAAAACTGTTTAAAAAAAATAAAGAATTGGGGACAATCACTTTTATTGCAAAAATTTGCAACAAATTGCAAAAATTGTAAACAAGCTCCAAAATTACTTAGAAATACCTAAAGATCTAAGAAATTCCAAAAATCGCAGAAAATTGGCAAAATTATGAAAATTCGCACAAATATATGTATTAAAAATCGGTAAAATGGTAAAAAGGCAAGCCCTAAAATAACACTTAAATACTTAAAGATATAAGAAATTCCAAAAAATCGGAAAAATTCGCGAAAATGAAAATTTGCAAAAACTTGCTAATACCAAAATAATAGCAAAGTGTGATATAAAATAAAAGTCGTCATATGTGTAAAAAAGGCAAAAACTGCAACAACAAAAATAATTCAATCAGACAATGATGTGGCTTGATTCAATCCTATTTTGTTAAAATTACACACAAGAGCAATAAGCTTTATCAAAAATTACCTGATCGCAAAACTTAAGAAAATTTGCAAATAAATTCCAAAGCCTTAAAATTTTAAAAGGTCAAATGCTCAAAAAAATTTTGTTTTACATATTGCAAAAATTCGCAAATAATTATCGGAAACAGATAGAAGCCGTTAAATAATTTTCTCATAATTTTGCATATTCGTACCAAATATTATTTAATTTTTGTAATATTTTTTCTCATTTGTTTTGTATCATATTGTTTATGTTTCAACTAACACACTAAAATATGAGGGGTTGCTCACAGCAGTCGCATTTTAAACTAGTTTAAAAGTTTAGAACATTATGACGTTATGACTTTAACACTACCGTGTGAATACCCCAATTATATCCAAAAAAAATTTTTTTTTATAATTTAATATTAATGTGATCAGAAACGCTGCACATTTTAATACCATTAGTTAAATATGTCATTCCTCGTGATAGATTTTAATTAGGATGTGGCGGCCCTTGAAAACAGCATGTTGTTTCGTTCTGCTAGTCTTTATCATAATAATTTACAATTGGCATCAGTGCAGTAATTTGGCTTACATTACAGATAGTGTGCACACTTCTACCGATATTCGGTAGATTCTACCGAATATGTTTGCGAATTTAACAATCTACCAATTCTACCGAAAAATGCCTGAAATCTACCGAATATTGTTATTTAGTAATTTAAGTCGATATATATACGTGTAAATTGCCTATTTTTCCACATAGCAGAGCGGTCATTTTCTGTCATGAAAATCATTAAAACAGAATAAATAAATCGGTTAAAAACTGAAACTATAAGTATCTATAAGTATAATCTTTGTAGTTACAAATGTTTGTCAAATAAAAGTTATTTTAGTAGCTTTATAAAACCTATGTACAAAACTGAATTCCTGTTATTTATTAGTGTCCTGCACAAGACTATATATAAGAACTTTCAAGACATGAGAGATTTTTTCAAATGCTTTACTACAGCGAAATATTCTAAAAGAATCGCTAAGCAACACTGTTGGCAAGTAATTTTTTTCGGTGGTTTGTCTTGCCAATAGTGTTGTTTAGCGATTCTTTTAGAATATTTCGCTGTAGTAAAGCATTGGATAAAATCTCTCATGTCTTGAAAAGTCTTATAAATACTCTTGTGCAGGACACTATTATTTATGTATATTATTTTATATAAAGCGTGTTTTTTATTGAGGTATAGAACTTTAAGTTGGCATCACTTTTTTAACTGGCGGCCATTTTGTCAGCTGTCAAGTGATTAATATTTAGTTTGGTTTGCCATTTCATCATGAACAGGTTGACAAAAGAACAACGCTTGCAAATCGTGCAAATTTATTTCGAAAATAATGGTTCAGTTCGCGAAGTTTACCGCAAGCTCCGTCCATTTTTTGGTCGACATAATCGTCCATCAGAGCAATTAATTCGGTTAACCATGGATCGTTTTCGCACTACGTTTACTCTATGTGATAATACGCATCCGCAGAGACGTCGAACAGTGCGCGCCGAAGAAACAATTGCCGCTGTAGAGCAAAGTGTTGAAGAGGACCCGAATGAATCGATTCGCCACCGTGCACAGCAATTGGAGCCGACTAACCGACTATTTTGTTCCCGAATTGGATGGCATGAATGTGGATGAGTTGTGGTTCCAACAAGACGGCGCTACATGCCACACAGCGCACGTCACAATCGATTTATTGAAGGAAACATTCGATGAGCGCATAATTTCGCGGAATGGACCTGTGAATTGGCCACCAAGATCGTGTGATTTGACACCATTGGATTATTTTCTTTGGGGATATGTGAAGTCGCTCGTCTACGCCAACAAACCAGAAACGTTAGGGGACTTGGAGGCCAACATTAGTGGCGTTATTGCCAACATACGGCCCCATATGCTCGAAAAAGTGGTTGAAAATTGGACCTGTAGAATTGGCTTTATTCGAGCCAGCCGCGGCGGCCACATGCCCGAAATCATATTTAAACATTAATGGCATAAAATTATCCTTCCAATAAAGCCAATTGATGGACATTAAAACGATTTTCTTGTGTTTTATTTCAATTCGAAGTTCTATACCTCTGAAAAAAACACCCTATATAAAGGGTAAGAGCAACTAACTGGGGATAACACTTTTTTTATTGGAAATGCTTCATTGTTTATGGCAGTTTAATTTCGAATCACATGTGAAGTTTTAAATGCGCTTTTGAAACCTGTTTAGCTTGATACTCTTTGCACTTAACCTTTATATATAAGTACATACATATATTATGTTATTTTTATGTTTCTTTGAATTGTTATTTTTTATGTTTCCCTGAATAAAAAAAATTTTCTACCGAATTTCATTAACATCTACCAATTTTTTTCGTCGATTCTACCGAATTTAAAAAAAAATTAAGTGTGCAAACTGCTTACAGAGTTAATTAAAAATAGTTTTGAACAAGTTGCTTAATTTTTCAGTTTCATTTATGTATTTTTTTAAACTTTAGTATGTATTATAATGAAACCTTTAACCACATCTCAAAAGGTTTTTTTTGTAGCTGATTTGAAAAAAAAAATATAAAGTTTAAAGATTTTTCGGCTAAACATAACATAATGGAATCTAGAGTTAAATATCTCGTTATACAAACCACAGAAGACAGAGTTTGAACATTATTTGGACGTAAACACAAGGCGATCCTCGCAAGAAAAAAAATCTTTTATATCTGTCAGAGAAATGAAAATTAAAAATAATTAATTAGTGTTTTTTATGGGAATTGTTAAAATTTAAGTTTAAAATTTTTTAAACGCACTAATAATCCCAAATAAATAATTTACTTATTAAGTAAATAAAGTAATAAAAATATATTTTACTCAGTAAGTAAAATATTAATTTGGGATTATTAGTGCGTTTAAAAAATTTTAAACTTAAAAATAATTAAATTTGAACAGTTCGAAGCGCACTGTCCACAAAAGATTCAACGAAAGTGATTTAAAAGGTAACTTAAAACCAACCAGTCCTGCACAAATAAAATAAAAAGAAAAGGTTGGAATTTTTAAGGAAATTTATGTATAAATATGCCAGAACCTTCTTGAAATAAAAACATAAATACGACAGATAAAAATTAAAGGGTGTTCCAAAGCAAGCAACGATAAATATTGAAATCCTAATGTAATATACAGACAATTGTATAATGACAATTGAAATTTTCATAGTTAGTGTATTTTTATGCAGGCTGCACCAATTAACACTCAAATCAAAAAAAAATAAATAAAACTAAAAAGTATTCCATCACTCATTGTTATTATGGCTATGTAATTTTGATAACTTGCTGTATCGCGTAAACCGCAAGAGGGAAACTCTTAAAATTTTCAACAATGCTAAAATTAAAAAAAAAAATGCCGAAACGACAAATCGCTAAAATGAAAAAAGCTTAAATGATAAATATAACCGAAAATAAAATAAATCGCTGATATGGAAAAAATCACCAAAAGTAAAACGATCGCCGAAAAACTAAAAAAAAAATAACCAAAAATAAAATAAATCGCCAAATTGAAAAAAATTCGTCAAAACTAAAAACAATCGCTTACAATATGTATGAGAAAAAATAAAACATAAACCCCAAACAAATTACCAAAACGAAATAAAACTATAAAAGCATCAATACCAAAAAATCGAAAAAATCGCCAGAAACCGAAACAATCGTTAAAAATAAACAAGCGTCAATTCACACTTTACTAAAATTATTACATTTTAAATAAACAATTTAATTTTGAACTCAAATATAAAAGTAAACCCCACAAGAAATGAATGACTGAAACTAATGGCGTTTTCTTTTCTGAGCAATATGCTGCATTTATGTTGCCTTTTACATTTCTTTGTGTTCTTTTCTGAAAAGTATGTATTATTTTAAAAATTGAACGCGTTCTTTTCCCACGATGTTACCCTTAAAAAGAAGAAAAATGCTACATGTTCAACACTCATTTTCATTAAAGGGGCATGAGTGCAGTATTATATTTACAGCTGTTTTTGTTATTGTCTATGAAAAAAATAAATCATTTTCTAGTTCCTGATTCTTTTATGCCGAAACTTGTTGGAAAATTGTTCTTTTGTAAAAGTAAAATATGCAACACTTCTTAAAGATCAGGGGGCAAATCGTTACATCCGTGAACGTACAACTCGTCACGTAAAAACACAATTTTCGGATTATGACATACGTGAACGTATTGAAATCTCATTCAGTTTATACGATTGACGTATCATTTAATTTATTTTCGTACGATTGCCAATACGATCACGTATGTAATGATTTGAACCCAGGTGAGCATTTAAAAATGTTGCAAAATCACATGTAGCATATATGTTACACTTTTCTTTTAGATAAGAAAACACCATAACACAAACAACATTCGCAATAATTTTTCATTCAATTCAACAGCGATTATAGTTACATATATAACATATATGCTAGAGTGGAACATCTAATGTACATTTGTATGTCAAAAATTCTAAAATATTAAATTTTACTGAAAATAATTTATATTTCGTTCGGTTTGTTAAATTAAAATGTATAAAAATAATACGAAAATTGTGATGTTTGTGAAAAAGTAAGATAAGAACAATAATTTACAAAGAAATTTTATAAAGTTTAATTTAAAATATGCATACATCTGACGATTTTTACATCAGTACTGATTAGTCAGCTCTGACGATTCTTACATCAGTACTGATTAGTAAAATACTATGGAGTCAGCAGTTCAGATATACATATGTTTGACTAGTTCATAAAGTTCACAAGTATGAGAGAGAAATAAAATCACACGTACACCAATGTTTACATCAGTTTTTTCATATTGCCCTTAACAAAATGATAAAAAATTCTGATGTATATAACCATCAGAAATGGCCATCAGATGATGCATCAAATAACTGTCATTCGGCATTTTAGCAAAGGAAACTGACGACCGCTACATGCACTCAAAACTTCAGAGCAGCGAGAACCACTTACGCGAGAAGAACGCAAGCTCGCCGCCAAGATCTTGTGCCTACTACGATGGATCATGTTTGATAAACACCCCTTGTACCCAGGAGGTAGGACGCACAACCATTTCAGCACAAAATCTTGGCAACCGCGATGCATTTATCTCTAAGCAGCTCAGCTGTCGGGCAACCGGCACCCGTGGCACCAGAAGTAGCCTCTGGTTAGACCTCGAAGTTCCACCACAAGGGCTTCATCTCTATCGTGTTTTGAACTCAGGGGCAGTTCTAGGTGACGCTGCACCTAACTGACAACAACGGGCGTACAATATTTGTTTTCCATTTATAAATATGTGCACATCCTTTGCTCTTTTTGTGTTCAGAGATCGGGTAGTAACACATACGTTTTACGGGTAATGAGCCAGAGATCCGTCAGTGGGAAAAGCCACATTACCCTAGCTGGTGCCCCGGGATTGCCAAACCCGTAGTCTAAAATAGACTCCCCTGGGGGTAGTACTTATGGGCAAAAAAATCTCTATTGCTTTGTGTGATTTTTTAGGAAGTTGTACCGCAATAAATAAAAGGGTGCACACTGAATTTCCCAATTTAAGCCTGGTACGGAGTTCATACGGAATTTCAGGTTCTCATGCAAACTGTATTTAAAAAAAAAATTACAGAAATTCAGGCTGCTAAATTTCATAAAGGTATTTCCAATTACTAGTGCAGACTTTCAAAAGAAAAATCACGGAATTTTTGAAATGTATTGCCTATATTAGGGATGTTATAAATATAAGTGGAGACTTTTTTCTGTCAACTGAAACAAAAATTAATGTTCAAACAATTGTTTGATCACGGAATTTTTGACATTTCTAATCTTCATCAATTTGTGATTAATTTTTAGTGTTTGTGTGTGTTTTAAATTGAAAAATAAATTAATTTGTGTGTATGCAAACATAATTCTCCACAAAAGCCTACACAATTATTTTTCCGTATAGAAATAAATGTAAATTTACAAACGTGAAAGTCTGTAGGAACTCCGTAAATTAAATAAGTTTTTGGAAATCGATTTGCAAGTTAGAAGATGCTCTCCTACAAAGCAGTAAAATATGGCTTAAGCACTTTTTCCTTGTTGGTATAGATATATACATATATTTACTAGTGTGTCCCCGATTGTTTAATTATATAAACCTCCCATAACTTAAGAATTATTTAACTGATCGGATAAGGGCATCAAAGCAAAAAATTTTCAAAATATACCACCATGATCTTAAAACGTCTAGTTCTGATCGAAATTCGATTTTTCACAATCGGGATGAACTTGTTCATCTTCTATTTGAGAGTATTAAATTTTTATATGAAATAGTTCACACCAGTTAAAAATAAATTCTTTAAAGCATACTTAAATCCTGTTACAAATTTAAAAACAAAATAAAGTTCAGTGTAAAATTGTTTATATATAATTTAAGGCACGTAAGACATGTGATATATGTCATTTATTTCACTCCCTTTCATTTTAATACTCGTCTGTTTTATACTTATGTGCGTAAAGATACGAAAATCTCTTGTAATTTAATTTAAGCATTCAACAAAAATTTGTCACGAAATTCATCATAAAACATGAAACAGCAACCCTTTCTTAAAATGAAAATATAAAAATTTTATCAGTCCAGGAATCATAAAATTTCATGTAAACTTGCCTGAACAGTTATTCCTTTATTTTTTATTTTTTGCCCTTTTTATATGTCTTTTTACCATCATACATTATTTATCTTGTAAAGTTTTTATTTTGCTTTTATTATTTTTGTTGTTTTTTTTTTTTTAATTTTGACTTTGGTGTGCTTATAATGCTGATGTTGATGAGAATGGTATTTTTAAAGCGTTTATTATTTATAGTCGTTGTATAACCATTACTCAAGCATCTGCAATTTCTATTTTATATATTTGCGAAAACTTCATGTGAAAATTGTTGATTTGCAGATTTATTAAAGCTAGGAATGCCTAGATATCAATACTAACACTAATTAGTATTGATGCTAATACTAATTAGTATTGATATCTAAATTTTGTTTATAATTTGGAGAAGAGTGAATTTACTGCTGGAGGTCCAATAGCTATTTATGAGTTTAAAAACATCGTTTGCATTATGAAATATTTTGCGATATTACCTTCTTTTAATGAATTAATCAATTAGCCTTATTAACTTTTTGTAATTTTTTTTTTGCATTAGCGGAATTCCCAAATGTACAAAGTTGTTTTTTCACTCAAGATAAATACATTTTCATATACATATATCATCATTCATTGTCTCCTTCCCGTTCCTAATGTAGCTTATTGAGCTGCACCCCTGAATAATAAAATAGGTAAATTGAAATCTACCTTTTACTGAGTGCAGTGAGTATTATCTAACTGATTTAAGTTTATTTTATTTGGATGTAATGGGTGTTTTTTATTGAGGTATAGAACTTTAAGTTGGTATCACTTTTTTAACTGGCGGCCATTTTGTCAGCTGTCAAGTGATTAATATTTAGTTTGGTTTGCCATTTCATCACGAACAGGTTGACAAAAGAACAACGCTTGCAAATCGTGCAAATTTATTTCGAAAATAATGGTTCAGTTCGCGAAGTTTACCGCAAGCTCCGTCCATTTTATGGTCGACATAATCGTCCATCAGAGCAATTAATTCGGTTAACCATGGATCGTTTTCGCACTACGTTTACTCTATGTGATAATACGCATCCGCAGAGACGTCGAACAGTGCGCACCGAAGAAACAATTGCCGCTGTAGAGCAAAGTGTTGAAGAGGACCCGAATGAATCGATTCGCCACCGTGCACAGCAATTGGAGCTTTGTCCATCAACTTTATGGAAGATTTTGCGCAAAGATCTTGGCTTGCGACCTTACAAGATCCAGCTTGTGCAAGAATTAAAGCCGCGAGACCATGCAATGCGTCGTGATTTTGGTGTATGGGCCGAAAATGGGATTGATCTCGATGCTGATTTTCATCGCAAAATTTTGTTCAGTGATGAGGCTCATTTTTGGTTGAATGGCTACGTCAACAAGCAAAATTGCCGCATTTGGAGTGAAGAGAATCCACATGAGACCCTTGAGACGCCATTACATCCACAAAAACTGACTGTTTGGTGTGCTCTATGGGCTGGTGGAGTCATTGGGCCATACTTCTTCCGAAATAATGCTGGAGAGTCAGTTACCGTTAATGGAGACCGGTATAGAGCCATGATAACCGACTATTTTGTTCCCGAATTGGATGGCATGGATGTGGATAAGTTGTGGTTCCAACAAGACGGCGCGACATGCCACACAGCGCACGTCACAATCGATTTATTGAAGGAAACATTCGATGAGCGCATAATTTCGCGGAATGGAACTGTCAATTGGCCACCAAGATCGTGTGATTTGACACCATTGGATTATTTTCTTTGGGGATATGTGAAGTCGCTCGTCTACGCCAACAAACCAGAAACGTTAGGGGACTTGGAAGCCAACATTCGTGGCGTTATTGCCAACATACGGCCCCATATGCTCGAAAAAGTGGTTGAAAATTGGACCTGTAGAATTGGCTTTATTCGAGCCAGCCGCGGCGGCCACATGCACGAAATCATATTTAAACATTAATGGCATAAAATTATCCTTCCAATAAAGCCAAATTGATGGACATTAAAACGATTTTCTTGTGTTTTATTTCAATTCAAAGTTCTATAGCTCTAAAAAAAACACCCTTTACATAAAGTTCTCTTTAAATTTCTCACGCATCAACTGCTTTTAATTACATATTTCTTTTTAATATTAACAGCCTTAATCATAAAACTTATTAAGGCTTTATAAAGGCTTTTTAAGAAAAATTTTTTATGAAAATGTGTGTTAAAAACCCTCTACAAAATCTTTATAATTTTTATAATTAAGGCTGTAAAGAATTAATAAAAAAAAATATAATTGTAACTAAAAAAAACAAAAAACCCGACTTCGATTTTGAACTATTAAATATACCAAATGGTTACTCGAAATGAAAAATCATAAAAGAAACCTAAAGATGATTTTAAAATAGTGCGCCGACTTTTTGTTTTTTTTTTTTGTTTTTAGAAAATGGCGTATGTTGGCCGCCATATTGAATTTTACTACTGTTATATCTTTAGTGACACTACTTGATAAATAATCTAATAAAACCCTTCTTTGCGTCGTACAGTCTCAATTTTCAATTATTTGGTATCAATTCTTCAAGATTTTCCTTTTTTAGGATTCCGTACACCAAAGGTGAAAAGGAACCCTATTGTTTTCGCTACGCTGTCCGTCTGTCCGTCACACGGTATTTTCTCAGGAACCGTAAGAGCTACGGACCTGAAATTTGGACAGAGTATGTAGAGCCTTGGCCGCTACAACAACAAATACATGAGAATTAAAAATTAAAGGGTGTCTTAAAACGAGCAACGAAAAATGTTAAAATCCCATGTAATATACATACAACTGTATGAACATATGTACATTGAAACTTGAATTTTGTAAAATCAATGTATTTTTATACAGACTACAACAATTAACACTAAAATTTAAAAAAATTAAAATTAAAGGGTGGTCCATCAGTTAATGCAATTTTGACTATGTAATTTTGACAATTTGCTATATCTTGGAACCGTAAGAGGCAAACACTTGAAATTTTCAAAAACGGTAGAACTAAAAAACCGAAAACTATAAAATCGCCAAACCAAAAAAATCGCCAAAAATTAAAAAGAAATCGCCAAAACGAAAAAAATCGCCAAAATGAAAAAAAACGCCAAAAATCGAAAAAAAATCGCCAAAGCGCGAAAATGTCGCCAAAACTAAAAAAAAAATTTTTAAAAATTTTTCTTTTTTCCTTTGAATCACAAAAAAAGTATTTTTTTATAATTCTAGTTAAATAACAATATAATTGGGTTAAAATTTTTATAACCGACGAACGGATTTTCCCGACCACCTTTGAATCTTATGAAACTTAGTTGTCTTTTTGCACGTTACTTAACTAAGATAAATATAAAATTTTGGACTTCCAGCTTCTGTTTTTCCTGAGATATGGCGCGTCAAAAAATGAAAAAATCATTAAAAACACATATAAGTGGTCCGCCATTATTGCTCATACATATCTTCAAAAGTTGTTAAGATGCAGGGTCGAAATTGGTCTCGTTTAATAGGTATTGAGAATAGCTTTAAAGCTGCATTTAGTTTAACTTTTTTTCTGAAATGTCAAAGATCACTGTCACATGATTTAAGGTTTGGGAAACTAATTATATCTCAAAAATTGAAATTTTTAAAATTCTAAAAAAAATATATGTTAATCCTGACAGTCTCTTCTGCATTTTGTGTCAAAAAATTTGATTGAGCTCTTATTAGTTCCTGAGATATAGACAATACCTTGAAATTATTTGGGAAATTTATATACTTAAAAATACAACTGATCAATCAAAGTAACGTCTGATTTCTTCCTTATGTATTGTATGCGAACTCTAAAGCAATTCGGTTTCACAAACATGCATATGTGTAAGTATACTGAGTAGAATCGAATATTGGCATTTAAGTAAAAATGTTGCATTAACAAACATATATTCAGCAATAAAGGAACTGAGTTACCAGAAGAAAAAAAATTAAATATATCTATGGCTTACATAAACTATAAAAAGAATATCTTTGAAAACGTGCCACACAAATACCTATTTGAATCACTACGGATTTACAACAAATTTTCAAATAAAATCTTGGTGGCGGTGGTTATATGCCACAATTTAAAGTTCTATCGAGCTTAAAAAAACACCCATTGCCATTAGTTTTAATAAATTTGCCTTATAGGCATAAACTTTAACCCTTGCACTCACGCAGATATACAACTAATTAATATTGCAAATAATTGAAAGTTTTAATTCCAAATACATATTTGACTGCAGGATAAAATTATTATATGAAATGATAGAAACAGCTGCGAGATAATCTTTGCATATTTTTACAATAGAATAAATATTCGTTTATAGAAATGGAAAATAATGTTTCGAGGGATGACTAATGATTGATGTTATAATAATAAAAAAAATTTAATTTTAATAAAGTTTAATTTGCTAGAGGGTTTGAAGCGCTAGATGTCAAACAAATATTATAGAAATGTTTACTGTCCCTAACAAACAAAAAACAAAATATATAAATAAATTAATTTAAAATAATATAACGCAAAAATACGAATATGAATCATAAAGATATAATGACTTCAAATTATAGCTGCTTAATAGAGCTATGTCGTTCATGAACAAACGGGTACAATTGAATGAATCAGTAAAATGAACGAAGTGAGCCGGTCACTTTACTGAGCTGTTATGGCTCACCAATACTGAAAAAAGTACTGTTGGACGAAATGAACGAACACACTTGTGTGTTTTTGATTTATTTTTTTGCTTTTTCTTTATTCATGTGAGATTTTTTGTCACATTTTGGTTTTCATTTGCCTTTTTGTCTGCTTTTAGTAACAGTATGACCATTATGAACTTAATAAAATTGCCATTAATATATCTTAAGTTTCTAGAATACATTAAGAGCTTTTTTTTAACAAATTTAATATACATACGTAGATATTATAAACAGTTTATTTTTATCCTTTACCCACCGTCTAGACTGGCAATAAATATCTTGGCAATATAGCAATAATGCCGGCAGAATAGCGGAACAATATTGCTTATTGCTTTACTTATGTTAAGGCTATGGGAAATCGTACACGCAAAGAAAAGATATGGTTGTAGAATGGTTGAGAAAACAATATTTTGTTCTCTGAAACAAATGTGTAGTCGTTGAAAACTATTTATTGTTATTTTAAACATTTACTTCGTTACGACAAACAGAGTAATGTTTGAATTTAATAATTACATTATCACATCCATAAAAAAGTGTAACATGGTTACAGTTTAACGATACAGTTTTGTTAAAAATTTATGACCACAACATAATTTGTATTATTATTTAAAAATAATATGACGTAAATAACAATAAAATGTTATCCAAAACCATATTATGTTAAGTTTAAAAAAAATCTTTTTCAGAAACATCTGTCAGTTCAGTATTTCTTTGTAAGCTATCGGTAGTGCACGGGTGGTGTTAAATAAATTAATAAATAAATAAAGTATAAACAAAAGGGTTGTCCAATAAAAATATATAAACATTTGTGTATCTCTTTATACAGACATGTCTGTATGTCGTGTAAGTGTACATTTCTATATATACATTTTATTTCAACAATATTAATTTATTTTATTTCACATTTAACGCACAGCTGTTTCTACAATAAATATATGATTAAAAAATAAAATAGCATTATTATGTTAAATGATACTGTGGTCGTATTTAACAATATTAATATAATATTAGAACATGGTATGGTGAGTCTGAATTATATTTTAGTCACATCTAACAATAGCGTTGTCATATTTACAATACTAAGATTAGGTGTAACAAAATTCATTGTTTTTGTAGATAATATTATTATTAACTCAGATAATAATATAATTAAAGTTTGCTTTTCTATTAACAATAATATGATTTGACTGCAACCATATAATTTAATCATAGTATGTTGCTGTTTTGTTATGGTTACCTCATTCATATTTTTTCTTTACGGGTAGCCACAATATGGAAAAAGTCAACAGGGAAGGTGCAGATTAAAATTATAATTCACTTGTAAATATCTGGTTAATCGAAAAATTTTTTACATTTAAAAACTTATAATAATACAAATTAATTCACTACACACGTTTTAAAGAGACTATTTTCCTTTTTTAATATACATACATTTATATGTATATTTAATAAATTTCAATAATATTATCGAAATGCCAAACGCAATATAGAAAAGTCGAACATAAATTAACACCAAGTCTGACGTTTCACGTTCGCAATAATTGTCAACGAAAAACTGTTGACAATTATTGCCACAATTATTGCAAGTACTGGCAATGAGCTTTCTACATTGGCAATATCAATAATTTGACATCTGCTGCAATATATATATGTAAATGATTTTATTGCCAGTCTAGACGGGGGGTTATATGTGGCTCTTTTGGCAATAAGAATCTTTTGATTTCTTATAAAGGGTGTTTTTTATTGAGGTATAGAACTTTAAGTTGCCATCACTTTTTTAACTGGCGGCCATTTTGTCAGCTGTCAAGTGATTAATATTTAGTTTGGTTTGCCATTTCATCATGAACAGGTTGACAAAAGAACAACGCTTGCAAATCGTGCAAATTTATTTCGAAAATAATGGTTCAGTTCGCGAAGTTTACCGCAAGCTCCGTCCATTTTATGGTCGACATAATCGTCCATCAGAGCAATTAATTCGGTTAACCATGGATCGTTTTCGCACTACGTTTACTCTATGTGATAATACGCATCCGCAGAGACGTCGAACAGTGCGCACCGAAGAAACAATTGCCGCTGTAGAGCAAAGTGTTGAAGAGGACCCGAATGAATCGATTCGCCACCGTGCACAGCAATTGGAGCCGACTAACCGACTATTTTGTTCCCGAATTGGATGGCATGAATGTGGATGAGTTGTGGTTCCAACAAGACGGCGCTACATGCCACACAGCGCACGTCACAATCGATTTATTGAAGGAAACATTCGATGAGCGCATAATTTCGCGGAATGGACCTGTCAATTGGCCACCAAGATCGTGTGATTTGACACCATTGGATTATTTTCTTTGGGGATATGTGAAGTCGCTCGTCTACGCCAACAAACCAGAAACGTTAGGGGACTTGGAAGCCAACATTCGTGGCGTTATTGCCAACATACGGCCCCATATGCTCGAAAAAGTGGTTGAAAATTGGACCTGTAGAATTGGCTTTATTCGAGCCAGCCGTGGCGGCCACATGCCCGAAATCATATTTAAACATTAATGGCATAAAATTATCCTTCTAATAAAGCCAAACTAATGGACATTAAAACGATTTTCTTGTGTTTTATTTCAATTCGAAGTTCTATACCCCTAAAAAAAACACCCTATATCAAAGAATATAAAATACTTTAATATTTTAAAAGTTTTTATTTCCTATTTTTTTTTTTTGTTTCTTATATTTTCTATTGTTTGTTTTGCTTATTTTGCTAAACAATTCATAACAAACTCACTGCATTTGTCCCTTTTTATTTGACGAATTAAGTGTTTGTTTGTTTTTATTTTGTTCTATTTCTTGAAAAGAGCGGATGAACGAAATGAACGAACTCGTTCTTTTTTAGAAAATGAACGAAAATTAGCGGTCACTTCAATGAACGATTTGGCACAGCTCTACTGCTTAATGCAATATATAAAATTTACATTTTTGAATTAAGTCATTATGTTATGATAATCTTTTTAAAGTTTAATCTTTCCATTAGGGATTTCTTGTTGATTTGTTTTTTTATTAATTCAACTAAACCCACAATTAATAATTATAACAAAATTAAATTTTTGTGTACTTTCTTATCTAGGCGCACAGTAGGGTGCCAGGCCAAGTTCCGGCCAATGCACGCAGTGTGTATACTTACAGGAAGCCATTCGAGCTGTTTTTACCCCCCTCGTAACTTTGTTCCCCGCCACCGTAAAATTATGAAATTTAAATCATAACTAGAATAAATTCATGTAACCTCAAATGCAAAGTTTGAAAGTTTTACAATGAAAGGTTCCGGAGATATGGAGGTGCAAAAAGTGCATATTTTAAGACATACTCACTGACTCACTGATCACTTATCAAATTGACGAGTGAGCATTTCCGCTATAGCTAGAGAGCTAAGATTTGGTACACGTGTAGATCTAGGTGAGCAATCAAGTAGAAAAATCTGAAAACACTAAAAACTTTAGTCAAGGGAGCTGGGCCACGCTCAAAAAAATTTAAATTTGTGCTAGTGAGCTGAAATTTGGTGGAGAGCTGGGTCTAGGTGGGCAATAAACTCCAAAAATTTTGGCCTGGAGGGCGGGGCTACGCCCATAAAGGCTAGAATTAAAAATGCAATTCTAAGGCGCTTACTGGAACCTATTTCATTGAAATTCGGCATATATACTGCGATAGGGCAAGTTTAAAAATTTTTCATTAAAAAGGTGGGCGTTAACACGCCCTTACAATTTCATTCTCATTTTCGTGCTACGGCTCAGCATATTTAGATATACTATTTCTGTATGTATTATTATCCGTTTGCAACGAAACTTGACACAAATAATAAACACTGTCCGAAAAAATCTTAAGTTTGGAAAAGTGGGCATGGTTGCGCCCATAAATACTTAAAATTAAAAGTTGCGCTAAAGAGCTGAAATTTGATACACGAGCAGGTATAGGTGAGAAAACAACAAGAAAAATCTGAAAAGCCAGAAATTTTAGTCAGAAAGGCGGGGCTGCGCCCATAAAAATTAAAAATTAAAAGTTGCGCTTATGAGCTGAAATTTTATACAAAAGTAGGTCTAGTTGAGAAACCAACTATAAAAATCTGAAAAACCAAAAAAATTTCCCAGAATGGGCGGGGCACGCTACTATTTTTTAAACCTGAAAACCAATAGCCATATTAATAAAACTTATTAAGGCTTTCTAAGAAAAGTCTGCTAACTTGGCAATATTTTTAACTTTCTAGAAAAGGAGAGAATAATGTATATTTGTTCATTTCTTTATATCGGTAAGAATGTTGTCATATTAGCAGATAATCTAAAAATTATATTACACCCTTACGATTACAAATGTATATAATGCATAGCATATGTCAGTGAAAGGTGTTGTGCCAAACAAGAACTTGGTCAAAATTTATATCTCACTGCTTTTGTTGGCAGAAATTTTTGATAGGAACTTGGCCTTTTTTCACAGTGATGTTTTTGTGAGGATTTATTTTACACCTGATATAATCTCCAGTTAAGCAAGCAAGCAAATTGCTTTAAACGAAAACGTAGAATCACCAATGACAGTCTTTTGTGTGCTTTGTTCAGTTATTCATGTGTTTCAACATGCGTAACTCAAAGTATTTAAGAATTTCTGAGAAATTAAAAAACTTCTATAATTATATTTCATCATAAATATGCGTATCTTAAGGCCAGTTATGCAGGATATTTGAAACAAAATATGATTGTGATTGATTATGTATTTTATTTGGGAGTTTAAACAAAATTAATTAAAAGTTTTAATATTTAATGAATATTAATTAAAATGTTAAAAATTCCTCATTATAAGCAAACAAAAACCCTAAACATTAATTAAATAAAACAAAAGCCTAAAACTTATTTTACAAATGAAAAACATTTGTGGTAGAAAAATTAAAGCAATTTATTTTAAGGCGAGAGTTTTATTACTTTAACCACAGTTATATTATTATGATTTATACCATTTACATTATATAAATTATAGAAGATTTTGAAGTCATTGTGTGTTTAGTACATAGATAGATGCGCATAAATCCAACCACAATTAGAGAAAATAAATCACACATTATGCTCCTTCATTTAGTCGTAAATGAAACAGCGATGAATAAACGTGAGGCAGGTGCTTATAAAATTTTATCAGTAAGTAATAATGGACAAGTTACACTGTGTAACAAAAAAATAATAGTTGAAATTTCTGTTTTAAGTTTAAGTTTGTTCTTTTGCAAAGGGAAACGGCTTAATGGATTTGGATGGAATTCGCTAAACGGATGGCATATGCACAGCATATCTCTTACATTTAACAAGCACTTTCGTCAATTCCATTTGTATAATTTATTTAGTTACTTACAAACATCTTCCGCTGACTGACGTGTTGTTATCATATTTTGACGGTGATAAGATGCATAATTTTGGATAATTTGATGTTTTAACAATGCAAGAGAGTAATCTAGTAAAACCAGTATTTGCGAAATATGTCTTTTAAAACTTTGTTCACGGTTATGCTTCAATTGATGATATTAACTGAAAAACCATTGTGCCGCTCAAGTGGCCAAAATTGCGCTCGTTTTAGGGCATTTTGAAAATTTACTCTCAAAAAGTCTGGCTGGAAATTGACGAACTATTGTTCAAGGTTAGCCTTTAAAACTTACAAGATTCATTGTTTACTGTATTAGTTATTATGCCGCTTGCATTGCACAAAACAATCGCCATGACTTTATTGTCTAAAAAAAACCATTTTAGGCTTATGTGACGCCGATTCATCCCAAGAAATCCTTTTCGTTTACTCTCTGATGTGTTGTGAAGGATACAGTTGCATGCACCAATTAAATCCAATTAAATTTTTTAGAAATAACTACGCTAATTCTGACCCGCTGAGAAGGATGTGCAACGATTTCAACAAATTTTATTCATTTATAGATTTTTCTTCTTGCACAAGTGCTATTAAAACCAATTTATTAATAATATATCTAAATGCTTATTTTTTTATTTTCTTAATAAATATTCTGTAATTTTTGTTTTTCATTTGGCCTATAATATTTTGTAATATATACATGCATACATATCGATAGTTGAGTTTTTCAGTGATTTCAATAAATTTCACACTAATACACCTCATCACAAAAATTTATTGCAATAGTGTAAAAAATAGCGCTTTTACAAGAAGTTGTACAAAAAAGTTACATTTTGAATATTACATTTTGTATTATGTTTTACCTTCTCCTGTAAAGTTACAATTATTTGCGTTAGGGCCTTTCCATTTCAGACCAACGATATATTGACCTGTGTAAGTTGATATCCTATCAAAAATTTCGGTCATCAAAAGTACTGATACCAAAATTTGGACTAGGAATATTTTTCATAAGTTTTCCACTAGTCTAACAAAGTTGTATATTAACATGAATTGTTTTGTTTTGTTTTCTAATAAAAAGAAAACATATGTATACATGTTTAAAGAAGAAATTTTGATTTGTTCGATTTTCGGACGATTTTTCGGACATGAAATGACGATTATTTTATATTTTATCGGGATTTCGGCGATTTTTCCATCATTTTATCTGGCAGCCCTAGATTGATCCATAAATATGCATACATACATACATACATGTGTGTGTACGAGTATATATAGTATATGAATATATACAAGGTGTTTGCAGATCATAATTTTTCGCTATTTTTTTTAATTTTACTCTAAATAAAAATTGGTGGCTATTGTTACAATTAATTTGACAGTAGAAAATCTTAAGAACACCTTAAAACAACTTGTCTTGCTACTAACTACGTACACTAATACAAATTTATTAAGAATTTCTTGAAAGCTACATACACACATATGTACATATCTACAAACATGCATTATAAATTCACATGGAGTTTACTATTTGTGATGTTTTGAAGTGCTGTAAACTTATAGTTTTTTGGGTATTTGCTATCTAATAAAAGTATGCATATTTAGCGATTATTCGAAAAGTTTGTATAAAAATTACTGAAGATTTTCATGAGTAATTTTAAAATAAATATAAAATAGAATTTTTTAATATTACAGGCAAAAGAATATGTTTTGAAAAAAATTTGTAATAAGTCCTGGGGGGGGCAAAATCAAGTCTGGGGGGGCATTGCCCCCCAGAAAGGCCTAGCTACGCCTATGTTCATATTGCAGTTGACCAACACCAAACGCTCTTGCAAAGTTCTCACCCGATTGTGAGCAAAAGCTGCACCCATCTTGCGAAAAACTTGCTCAAATCCAAGTAATCAATCAAAAAGTAAACCACTGAGCCTTCTCGGAGGCCTAAAGGCCCAACTATAATATGAATAAGCTAGCGTAAGCAACTGTGCGGTTACATATAAGACGCATGTGGTAAAATATAATGTACTTAACAAACTTTTCGTCAAGTTTCGTCAAATGTCATTTGCTTAAGTAAAGTGTCAAACTGAACGCACATTCCGTAAGGAAACAACTGTTTGTGCATCTTTTAAACTCAAACAAGCAGCAGCAGAAAATATTCATTGATCTTAAATATTTTTTTATTGTTTCTTATTTTAAACTCGGAAAATAAAGCAAAACTTTTATTTTCATTGTTTTTTTTAACAATACAAATATACACACATACACATGTATTTACTTATGTATATTCACTGTTGTACTTCTTACAAGCAAAACAAATAAAACAAGTAATAAGGTGATGGATATATTTATATGTGAATTTTTAATAGATTAGGACATTCTTTCAAGTTAGTTTTATTGAATTGCATTCATTTAGGAGTTATGAGAAGAAACAAAATTACTACAAAATTATTGACAATACCTAGATGTGCAGCTGTGGCTAAAGAATACTTAAGTGCATGTAAGTATATTATGGGCACCTAAAAGTCACATCTGAATTGTTTAAGCATTTGACAGACTTATCGTTCAATTCTGGCATTAGCTTGAGCCAGCTTATTCATATTATAGTTGGGCCTTAAGGTTTCCACTCCTCTCTCTCTCTCTCTCTCTCTCGCTCTTACTTTCAATCTCCAGTCTAACAACGTCGTTTTGTGGAATTATTGAATTTTTCGGGGGTAGAGAACTCAACATTGCATCCGGAACTTTCGGTATCTTCCGTGCACGTCCGACCATATAGCTTTTCCCAAAAAAGAAGTTATTTAGCACTTTTTTCGATTTTCTTTTCCAATCACTCATTATTCAATAGCAGATTGATGGCTGTCAAACACAAATTGAATGGTGCTGTCTGCTCAGTTGTCAAGAGCGGTAGGATATTCAAAAAGTCACAGATTTGGTGAGAAACAAAATGCATCTAGACCCACTCAAAAAAACTACAGATATAAATTCTTCATTAATTTGTTTAAGTTATTTCTCATTTCGCGAGTATTTTTATTTTTAATGAGAAGTAATACACAGTCAATGAATGCCTACTATTGTTACCATGTGTTACCTTCTTAAGGAAAGGGATAGTGATAGTGACGACAGGTGGTGAAGGAAGATACAGAGAAATGCTTCATTCTTTTAAAACTCTGCTTTTTGCATGTTTTTAATAATGCAATGTTGCAGCGCATCTGGTGTTAAATAAAGCGTATTAAATTTTTTTAAGCTGTTCTTAGTAGCCATTTTATCAGTTATTTTACTTCGCCGATAATTCTGCTATACAATGAAAGAGGGCGTTCTGATGTCACATTAGGATTAGTATCAGCTGAATTCAGTATAGTTCAGTGATCCGTGACTATGCCTTTATCACTTGAACTTTCCTACAACAACTAACACAAAGGCACACTAATGCATATCAGAAAAATGCTCGTTGTTGTTATTAAATGACTGTTGGATACAGGAATTGAACCCAGTACCTTCGGTTTTGTACTCAACCTGTTAACGCCACCACTACCGGTAAAAAAAATTTAGGAAAAAAAGTATATTAAAAAAAATCAGCAATTTTTCAATATATATATTTCCATTTTAGTATATCTTAAAATATTTTTTTTAAACTTTCTTGTATTTTCATACATGAACTACTGCACAGAGCGCTGCAGCACAATCACCACATTCTTCAATGACAAATGGCTCGGTACATATTTCTAAACCACCTCCATTCCACATGAGTGAATTTAAAAGCACGGAAGGATCGTCTGTTTGTGAATATTTCACCAGATTTCATTGGGCCTTGAAATTAAGAAAAATTGATCGCGTTCACATGGGTGGTCAACTGAACACCGCACTCAGAGTCTGGGTAAGCCCACGACAGCCAGAAGAGCTTGGGTACGATGAAATAAAAAAAAAATTTAAACTTAAATTGTAACAATTCCCATAAACAACACTAAAAAAATATTATCGGAGCATTTTGACGGCAAAAGAAATATATATGCAGAAGCTTCAGTTTTCGACAGGTGAGACAGGATACAAATGTATCGAAACTGAATTTTAATTAATAAAATAGAATATACAGATTTTTTTTTCTTTTTGTTTGAACACCGCACTCAGAGTCTTGGTAAACCACGATAGCCAGAAGAGCTTGGGTACGATGAAATAAAAAAAAATTAAACTTAAATTGTAACAATTCCCATAAACAACACTAAAAAAATATTATCGGAGCATTTTGACGGCAAAAGAAATATATATGCAGAAGCTTCAGTTTTCGACAGGTGAGACAGGATACAAATGTATCGAAACTGAATTTTAATTAATAAAATAGAATATACAGATTTTTTTCTTTCTTGTATTTTTTATCACTCAGCAGTAGAGAAAGTTCACTTTGGTCCCATGCTAATGGATATCCATTTACTATTTTTAACTTTCTACAAAATTTTAAGAGACTGTTAACACTAGTTATTTATGCCTCCACTTATGTGCATTGTCATTTTTGTGTTTTTTTTTTCTTTCTTTCTATTGTTTACACTGAAAACTAAACTGTAGTGAGTTATATAAATTAAAGTTTTAGTTAGGTATAATAATAGTGCATACTTCTTTTTTACAATTTGAAACTTAACTCCGACATTTATAATAATAATTGTTGCTTACGAATACTACTGCTGTTGAACACTAACATTTGACGATTTTTAATTTCCAGTCTCCAGCAAAAATATTATCACGTGTTACATAAACACACGCTTCTTTTTTGTTAAACAACAGCAAAAAGAGAAACGTTATGAAAAGCTTTTTTTCTGTTTATATTTCCATTATAATTTTTCAACGGTCCCGTAAACATGAATACCATCACCCAGTTAGTTCCTTTTTAACAATTAGTCAAAAAGTATCCATTCTAAACTGACTGTGAGCAGCAAACAAAAATTTTGAAATGTTAAAAATGGTTTTTGTACGGCTTTTCTCGACCAAAAACTTTTATGTAAATAAGATTCTGTATGTTGCACAAAGTATCGTCTGGCAGAACAAAAAATTGCAACATTAAAGCTTAACAAAAAAAAAAAAAAAAAATAAAAAAAAAAATAAAAGTACCAAAGGGCATTTGCATACAGTTTTATTTGGTTTGAATTTGGTTTTATACAATTTTCAGCTACAGTTTTTTTTTGTTCTTGGCCAAACTGTAGAATTGTTAGAATAAAAATAAAAATGAGAAATAGAAAGTTATACATGTGTGCATGCATGTGTGCACTTAGTAAGTAAATAATATTTTGTAAAATGTTGCAACAGAACATATTCACCCTTGGTTGCACATGGTTGCACCAGAAGTGGTGACAGAATAGTAGTGGTAGTAGTAAAAACATAAAAAACTTAAATAAACAAAATGCATTGTATTTAAAATTTTGTAGTCTAACCTATTGTCATTGAAGTTTTGTTTAGCATGAAATATTGCGTCGTTTTGCTTGTAATTTTTCTTTTCTATTTTTCGACACACACTGTGCTTTATTTATGATAAAAATTTGTTTAGACTATTTTATGTTTTTGTTCGCACAATTGTTGAATAAAAATTTCTGTCAAAACTGTAAATTTGCGATAGCAATTTACTTTTTGAGCAAAAAATAAAATATGAAGCAACACCTGCTTCCCATAAAAATTTTTTAATTTTTAAAATTGCAACATTAATTAAAGGGGTCGGTCCACTTCTTTTATTTTTATTTTCATATCTATTTAAATCAAACTAAAATATAACTCTAAAAGGCAGAGAGCATATGTCGGTTGTATTTTTAAACGGTTGGCGAAACAATACAGGGTGACTCGTTAAGCGTTTCCAAAACTAAAAAAACAGAGCTTGTTTCATAATAAAAAACCAAAAATTTAATTTTTATGCCAGAAATATCAACACGAGCTTAAATGTCGCTAGGTTAGTTGCACTTAAAACATATTTTTGTAGAAATGTTTTCGTATCTAAATACCAATAACAGTTTATATACTTAGAATAATAAGACAAAGTTTTTTTTTAATAGAAATTCCAATAAAATTAATGTTTGAAAATAGTTTTGAGTTCTCGGCGCATAGCCACAGTCATAAACAATGTACACTTTAATATTTTAAAACCAGTATTGCCATACAAAATATTGGTTTTAAACTCATAAAGTATACTTTGTTTAGACTATTACTATGCGCCCTTGTGTTTGCGTTCTCTAAACTATTTTCTTCAAAAATAGTTGTTGTCTTTGACAATAAAAAATAAAAATATTATTTTTTATTAGTTAATTTTAATTATTATTAGTTAATGGAGTTCGAATAATAATTAAAATTAACTAAAAATTAATAGCCATGGGCCTGTGGCAAAAATTAAATAAAAATATACTTAATAGTAACAAACCAAAAAAGTTTGTCTTAAGTAGAACAAAAAATAAGCAAATTAACTAACATGTGTATAATTAGTAAAAAGAACAAAAAACGACAATGGTAAGACTGTTGTAAATATAGAGATGGTTAAATTAAGCTTACAATACAAAAAAGCTTTTAGCAAATTGAAATACGATGAATCAAACAATTCACATATTCCATTTGCAATAATGCTAAGTATATAAAGCAGAAATCTACATCAACTGACACCACACACAGTGGACCAAACACAAAAGAACGCTGATGATGAAGGTTTAGTGGCCTTCGAAAACGGCTGGCTGTTCCGTTCAACTATGTGTTGTTCAGAATATTTACAATAGACTTTGGTGTTATTTGTTCATTAATAATTATCACATGTAATTTGGTTTAAAAAGCGATATGAACTTTAGCCCGTTCAAATCACAAATACAAAATCTATTTTGTCAGTAGATTTGTATAAAATCTAATAAGCCATTTACACCAGGACAAAATCTAGCAGATTTTAATTAAAATCTTTATGACAACCTATGCCATTTAGACCAACTTTTTTTGACATTTATCAAGACTTTTATCCAAAACAAAACCCATTAACTGAAATATTTCTAAAACTACAACGAAATAACTGCAATGTAGCTAAGTCACACACCTTTTTAAACAGAACATAGCTAATTCACTCATCTTTTTTTATAAATATATTGTGCAGGGTAGTACAAAATAAATAAAAATATTACATTTTTACTAGATTTCCTACAAATCTATTGACAAAATAGATTTTAGCAATGGTAAAGTAAGAAAATAAAAAACATGTTGATTATTGAGTTCTTGTTTCAACTTTGTTATTTGCTATTGAGCTTCTCAGTTGTTTAAATGAAAGTTTATAATATAATAACTCAAGTTGTTCTAAGAAGCTTTGGGTTAAGGTTCCCTGATGATCTGCATTAACAACAGTGAAATGCGCATAGGATCCAGCTAAACCCCTCAATAATCAATTTCAATGTATTTTTAATAAAAAAAATATTTTACTTAATAAGTGAAATATTAATTTGGGATTATTACTGCGTTAAAAAAAAAAAATTTAAACTTAAAACAGATTTTGATTTGTATGGGAAATCCAGTAAGAAGCAGCAAGATTTAGCTCAAAATCTCGTATGTACTAGTTTTTGAGGTAATGTAAATGCCCTATAATAAAAATCTAATATTTTTATTTATTTTGTACTACCCTGTACAATATATTTATAAAAAAGATGAGTGAATTAGCTACGTTCTGCTTAAAAAGGTGTGTGATTAAGCTACATTGCAGTAGTTTGGTTGCAGTTTCAGAAATATTTCAGTTAATGGGTCTTGTTTTGGACAAAAATCTTGATAAATGCTAAAAAAAAAGTTGGTCTAAACGGCATAGATTTTCATAAAGCTTTTAATTAAAATCTGCTAGATTTTGTCCTGATGTAAGTGGCATACTAATTTAATCGTTTTAAAAACATGCCAATAATATTTTTATTTTTATTATCAAAGACAACAACCATTTTAAAAGGAAATTATTAAAAGAATTCAAACACAAGAACTCAAAAGTATTTTCAAAGAAAAACGTCCTAAGTCTTCTTACTGAATTATGTTTTACGATAGACGTTAACTACTGAATTTAAAATTTAACAATATTTGAAATGTAATTACAAATTAAATATATTCTTTGTAACAAAAAAATTTAATGTTTCATTGTGTTGTCGATATTGGGTAGTTATTCCATAAGCCATTTGGCAACATGCAGGAATCTGAGATTTCATTTAAAAAAAGGGACAGTATCTCATAGCAAGAGAAAGTTGATTTTCGGTTAAAAGTTTTAGATGGGTTCAAAGGGGTTACATTGAAATTGTGTCATTCCCAGGAAGTTTATATACTCTAAAAAGTTGTTTATTGAGATGTTAGATATATTTTTGTATGTGATTGTTTCCTTATATTTTGAACGGTTTGCTACCTATGGACCTGAACAGGGAAAAAAGATAAAAAATATCTAATTTTTTAAAACTTTTTGCAATTTTGATCTACAAGATTTTGAAGTTTTTTTTATTTTATATGTTTTAGAAATGCATATGTTATAAAAAACTTATCATACGAAATAGAACAGCTTTTTAATTGCAGAAATATACAAAAAAAATAACAAGAAAAAAAATTTAATTAATTTTTTAATTTTTCTACAGCAATATTGTTTCTTTAAAAAAAAAAATTAATGTTCAAATCTATTATGATTGAACTAAAATGATTTAACACAATTTATTTTTTAAATTGTTTTACCTAAATAAAGGCCCTTTATTTTAAATTATATCTTCGCTTTACCGTCAAAATTCCAAAGTAGCGAAAACAATTTCTCATTCTTGTTCAAACTGTCTATTAATTCTGGCACAAATTGTTACAGTATGCTAGAGCTACAGGCATACCTTTTTGTTATTTCTGATGTGGCAAGGCGTTCTTAAGTGCTTTTTGTTGCCTAGTTGTGATGTAAAAGTTCTTGTTAGCTGCTTGTTTTGTTTGGTGTTGTAAAAGGATTAAAAGTTTCAAAATGCTTTATGCATTTTCTACAGTTTGATGTTTTCTTGTTTATAACAGTTTGCACCAAACATTTTTCTTTTACGGTGATTTAATATTTTTTTTTTTTTTTTTGAGTGGTGAAAGAAAGGAAAATAACAGGAGAGAGTTTTGATATTCTTCTGCTAGTAAGTGTTTGTTTTTTAGACATGGAAAGAATTTACTGAGGCTAAAATATAAATGAAAGCAAAAACTCCATGGTCTACATACAACATGCTGCTTGTTTTTGTAAATTAAATGAAAAATTTCATAAAAAATTTTATATTGCAAGAATAAAAAATACTCAAACATTTTGTTTGTTTTCAATACAAATTCCTAACCGAAGATTTTTATTTTATATACAAAAACTGGCACATGAATTTCATAGGAAAAGGCAAATGAGAGGCTAAGCTGGCAATTGTGGTAATATAGTTTTATTTTTAATTTTTAAGCTATTTTGTTAAATGTACTAGAGCTATACATATAAAATTGCCTTATTATTAATTTATTGTCTGCGTTAAATATTTTATAGAAATATTACACTCTCGTTTATGGAAGTTTATTGACACATAGAAAGAAGTCTTGTTTATATTCTAGGGAACTACACACGCTTCCTGTCATTTATGATATTTTTAGCCATACAAACACAAGAACTTTATACGTGTGTTGTTTTTATGCAATTTTGTTTATTTGTTTCAGAACCGCACGTGTTACTTGATAATAGGTTTTGTTCAATTATGTATGTATACACCTGAGTAATTAGTTTTCTTGTCATAATTATGTATGCTTTTTAATATGTAGTTGTTAAAATCAAATAATACTTTTGTTACCACCTCTAAGTAGAGATGGCATGGTGAGTATATTTTCAATTGGCTCATGTTTCCTTAAAAATTATTGAAATATTCATATATATTTAAAAGTAGAAAAAAAAACAAAACTATATAAAATGAAAACAAAACAAAAAAAAATAAATTTTAAAATGTTTTATTTATCGCGATTCAAAATGAATAAAAATTTATTTATTTTTTGCTAAGCGCGTGTTCAAGTCTTTTGATGTGTCCCAGCAAACAATGGTAGTTCGCTGGAAGCACCTATATATGTGTTCTCCTGGTATGCAAGCGCTTACCCGATGCATAAAATTTTGCATAATTTTTATATGGGATTCCTCGCGTAGAAGCTCTGCCACGTCGATATAAAATGTGATTCTTTCATGCCTGGGGCAGTGACCTGAATTCAGCAAATATATTCGTCTACTTGGAAGCATGTCCTTTTCATATGTTTATAATTAAAAGATTTCCTCTTTATTTTTTTTACTTTTTGTTCACGCGTTGAATCAGTAGTTGATCCCAGGATTTCCGGTTGGTAGGCGAGAACAGTACCCACTGAACTACCGAATCACATATTTATTTTTGTACACAATTCAATTAAAAAATAAATAATAAAAAGCTCGAAGCAAAATTTTCCTTCGCATCCAAATTTGTATACAGGTAAGCGAGAGAGGGTGATCTATAAAAAACGTTGTTTAAGACTTTGAATATAAGCAGCCGACTGACTTCACAGTGTTTGTGTTAAATTTCGTTATTCGCTTACGTTATTGCATCCTCGTAAGGCAGAAGGGATGCATTGTGTGCTTTTCCGCGCTTCCGAAGCCCTTATTTTTGTGTTATATTAAACTACACCTTCCGAGATGTTTTTTTTTATAAGGGATATAAGAAACTACAATAGAAAAAAAAACACATAAAAAAGAAGCTATAAAATGCAAAAAAAACTTTTATGAATTAGCAATTTAGAAGCAATTGCTTCGAAATCTCGATTATTTTTTTTTGCTGCAGTGTTTTACCGGGAAATATAATTTAATAGACAGGTGCACTTAGTGCGGCAAGTTTTCTGACAGTCATTCGCTTGGGAGTGCTCAGAAACGATTCCTTTGTTTGACTGCTCAAGACAAAATCAAATATTTTGTATCGTTTTTTACGTAATCTGGTTTCAAATCGTTACATACGTGATCGTATCGGCAATCGTACGAAAACAAATTAAGTGATACGTCAATCGTATAAGCTTAATGGGATTTCAGTACGTTCACGTATGTCATAATCCGAAAATGGTGTTTTTACGTGACGAGTTGTACGTTCACGTATGTGACGATTTGACCCCTGGTTTTAATTACAAAGAAATCGAAACAAAAATAAATTTTTAACTGTAATAGTGTAGATAAGTTTTGTTACGGAAATCGCGTCCTAGCTTATGTGTCTGGCATAAAGAGCAAAGCTCTAAAAATTTAGCAATACGCAATCATACTCGACAGCAATTATTTTTACCTTATTACACGCTCGCTGTATAATACGCGCTTAGCACACTCTTTTTGTAAAACTATCATATTAAATTGGAAAAAGTAATTAATAATAGTTAAATAATTGACATATTACAATACACTGATGCAAAAAAAATCATTTTCGTTTTATTTCTTCGTTTTACATGTGTAATTACAAAATTTATGGCTTAATTGTATAAAAGAACTCATTTACACCAGCACAAAATTTAGCAGATTTTAGTTAAAATCTATATAAAAATCTATACCGTTCAGAGCAATATTTTTTGACATTTATCAAGATTTTGTATCTAAAACAAAACCCATTAACTAAAAAAAATTTCCAAAACTACGACCAAATAACTGCAATGTAGCTAAGTCACACACCTTTTGAAGTAGACTGTAGCTAATTCACTCATCTTTTTCATAAATATGCTGTACAGGGTGGTAAAAATAAATAAAAATATTATATTTTTATTAGATTTCCTACAAATCTACTTACAAAATAGATTTTGTTTTGCATGGGAAATCTAGTAAAAAAGCAGCAAGATTTAGTTTAAAATCTCGTAAGTACTAGATTTCCAGTTAATGTAAATGCCCTATTAGTTATATGAAACAAATTTCATGTGCGAAATAGCAATGCAATAAAATTTTTTTAAATGGTGATGTTGTCTGCAAATATTTCAATACATTTCCGTTTATTTCTTTTCTAGCGGCGTACAATTAAATTAATGTATTCTTTGTGGCCGGTGATGACTGTTAGCCAGCTTGCGGCCGATCGACTCTGTTCTCTGGTTTGTGCTCATGTGCAAAAATAAAACAAAAACAAATTGAGCAATCGTTCTCATCGTTTTTGTTGCTTCTGTTCCACTTACTTCAAAGAACGAAACAAAGCAAAATCAAACAATTTCTTTCGTTTATTTTCGTACTCCACTTTTAAGTAAAAAGAAATCAAAACAAAAATAAATTTATAACTGTAATAGTGTCCATTGTTTTTGTTACGAAAATCACATCCTAACTCCTGTAGCGGGCAATAAATAGCAAAGCTATAATAAAAATACAATTTAAAAAATTTCCCTAAATTTGCTTTTGTT
>OX465275.1:56452010-56564510 GCA_949987645.1 Tachina grossa | reverse complement strand
CAAATACAAATGGAGAAATTGTGGTTAGCACATACTATGATATTTAAATAGACATAAATAAGGCAACACTTTGTTAAAGCAGTTGCTTGTTGGCAACGTACAAAATGTGCGAAGGAGTTAGTAAAAATGTTTGCTCATGTAAAAATCAGAAAAGTAACCGCAATAAAAAAAATAATTTAATTAAAAATTTTCATTTATTTATTTAACAAATATTTAAAGCATCAGAAGTTTTTTTTTTGTTTTTCAATTAACACAGTTTTTTGATAAATATTTAACTTATTTATATTGTTACGAAAATAGCCGTCAACAATGTTAAGCAGCATTACACAAAAATATTCCAACAGAGTTAATGTAAGTGTTACGCGAAAATATTCCCACAGGGTCAATGTAACGAATAATCTAGAATAGTAGCAAACAACTAAATAAGCATGCGCAGCTTGATTAAACGTAAACAAGCAAAAGCAATAACAAAAAGCGTCTGCTTATTAAGAAGATTCACATATTTACACACATACATACATGCCAATTCAAACGAAAAGCAAAAGATAAACAACCACCGTGTATTGCTTAGTTAATGATGTACACACGTATGCATATACACATGTATGTACATAGTTACCACATGAACTTAATTAGGCAGCATATAAGATGATAATGATCATCTAGACATTGCTTGAAACTTCTAGTGGAATTTGTGTGAAATATAAAAAGAGGTAACGCATCCAATGAGTTAGTTAGTTGCAGTTGTAAGTCAGTCGCGAACAGTTATAGTTAGTTGCGAGTCAGTTATAGTTGTGTTGTGAACGAGTTGCAATCAGTCAATCAGTTGCGAGTGAACAAGTCAGTTGATAATTAAGTTGTGAATTAATAATAGTCTGCGATACAGTGGTGAGTTGATAGTTAAGAGCAGTCTGTGCTTTACACGTGAGTGGAGTAAAGGAGAAACTATAGGACAGTCTATAGTGACAGCAAAATCTGTCGTGGAATTGAGATTATTATGGAGTCTATCGTGTCGACTGGAGTAAAGGGAACAGTGCAGAGAATAGACGTATATAAGGGTTTAAGAAAAGCCAGTGAGTCTTTATTGGTGTATCAACTGTGAGTGTCGGCAGAGTGAGTGCCGTGTGTGACAGCAGCAGACAAAGAGGTATTGGTGTATCAACTGTCAGTGACGGCAGAGTGAGTCTCGTAAATGACGAGCAGCAGACAAAGAGGTATCACGTGAATACTTGCGTAGTCAGCTAAGAGACGTGTGTAAACTACAGCGAGGAAGGCGTAGTGGTAACCAGTTGTGAATATTTGTGTGTAATTCAGTAGTTTAAGCTGTATTAGTGTATTTAAGCTCTTAATTTTTGCTATTTGCTTATTGCAGCGCTATAGAAGAGAAGAATAAATATGTGAGACAATGTCAAAAAAGCTAAGCTATCATCCAAAATTTCGGCTATCAAAAGTAGTAAGATAAAAATTTTGACCAAATTCTTCTTTGGCCGGATCAAATTTGGAGCAAGTATTAGTCATTTACTTTGCGTTTAACAGCTGTTCAAATCATACAACTTCGTGTATTTTTCTTAAAATTTCGAGTGCTCATTAAACATTTTTTTTTTTTGAAAAAAAAAACCGTCAATCAAACTAAAGAAAAGCTCGATAAATACCATTAGGACTCTGCACCATCGATTTCAATGGTAAAAAAGTGGTTTACTGACTTTCGTTGTGGTCGCACAAGTACAAATGACGCTGAACGTTCCGGACGGCTAATTGAGGTCACTACACCCGAAAATGTTGAAAAAATGCCCGATATGGTGTTGGCCGATCGGAGAGTAGAAGTGCGTGCGAATGTTGATGCCATATGCATTTCATATGGCAGTGTGGTTTCGATTTTAAATGATCAACTGGGTTTAAGAAAGTTGTCTGCAAGATGGGTGCCGCGTTTTCTCTCAATTGACCATAAACGTAAATGTGTGACAACTTCAAAGGATTGTTTGGAGTTGTTTAACCGCAATCAGAATGAGTTTTTGTGGCGTTTTGTATCTGTGGATGAAACATGGATCCATTACTGTACTTCGACGACCAAGCAGCAGTCTTAACCTGCTCCGAAGAAGGCCAAGGTGAGTTTGTCGGCTATTAAGGTGATGGCAACATTTTTGTTGGGATGCACGCAGGATAATCCACATCGATTACCTTCAAAAGGGAAAAACAATAAACGACGAATATTATGCCAGCTTATTAGACCAATTTAATGAGGACTTAAAAAGAAAACGACCCCATATGGCCAAGAAAAAAGTTAGTTTTCATCAAGAAAATGCACGAGTGCACACGTGTGCAGTCTCAATGGCAAAACTATTTGAATTGTGCTACGTGTTGGTACCCCAACCACTATATTCTCCGGATTTAGCCCCTACGATGAAATTATTGCCTATTTTAAGGACCTCGAAAAATCCAATTTATTGGAAGGGATACAAAAACTGGAAAAACCTTAGACTAAGTGTATTGAGTTAAAAGGAAATTATGTTGAAAAATAAATTTTTGCTTTGCAAAAAAAAACTGTGTTTCATTAAAAAGTCACGGATTTATTTATCCGCCCTCGTATCTGTATAATCTGCATTATATAAAACAGTCATGATCAAGGTGTAATCACATTTCAAGGCAACCTACCTATCCCTATTACTATCTCTAGCTCTATTGCTTTCTATCTCTATCTCAATCTCTATATATATGTCTATGTCTATGTCTATGTCTATGTTTATCTCTATCTCTATCTATAGCTCTATCCCTATCTCTATCTCTATTTTTTTATCTCTTTCTCTATCTCTATTTCTACCTCTACCTCTATCTATCTCTATCATTATCTCTATCTTTATCTCAACCTCTATCTCTATCTCTATATCTATCTCTATCTTTATCTCCATCTCTTTCTCTACCTCTATCTCTATCTCTATCTCTATCTCTATCTCTATCTCTATCTCTATCTCTATCTCTATCTCTATCTCTATCTCTATCTCTATCTCTATCTCTATCTCTATCTCTATCACTATCTCTATCTCTATCTCTATCTCTATCTCTATCTCTATCTCTATCTCTATCTCTATCTCTATCTCTATCTCTATCTCTATCTCTATCTCTATCTCTATCTCTATCTCTATCTCTATCTCTATCTCTATCTCTATCTCTATCTCTATCTCTATCTCTATCTCTATCTCTATCTCTATCTCTATCTCTATCTCTATCTCTATCTCTATCTCTATCTCTATCTCTATCTCTATCTCTATCTCTATCTCTATCTCTATCTCTATCTCTATCTCTATCTCTATCTCTATCTCTATCTCTATCTCTATCTCTATCTCTATATCTATATCTATATCTATATCTAAATCTATATCTATATCTATATCTATATCTATATCTATATCTATATCTATATCTATATCTATATCTATATCTATATCTATATCTATATCTATATCTATATCTATATCTATATCTATATCTATATCTATATCTATATCTATATCTATATCTATATCTATATCTATATCTATATCTATATCTATATCTATATCTATATCTATATCTATATCTATATCTATATCTATATCTATATCTATATCTATATCTATATCTATATCTATATCTATATCTATATCTATATCTATATCTATATCTATATCTATATCTATATCTATATCTATATCTATATCTATATCTATATCTATATCTATATCTATATCTATATCTATATCTATATCTATATCTATATCTATATCTATATCTATATCTATATCTATATCTATATCTATATCTATATCTATATCTATATCTATATCTATATCTATATCTATATCTATATCTATATCTATATCTATATCTATATCTATATCTATATCTATATCTATATCTATATCTATATCTATATCTATATCTATATCTATATCTATATCTATATCTATATCTATATCTATATCTATATCTATATCTATATCTATATCTATATCTATATCTATATCTATATCTATATCTATATCTATATCTATATCTATATCTATATCTATATCTATATCTATATCTATATCTATATCTATATCTATATCTATATCTATATCTATATCTATATCTATATCTATATCTATATCTATATCTATATCTATATCTATATCTATATCTATATCTATATCTATATCTATATCTATATCTATATCTATATCTATATCTATATCTATATCTATATCTATATCTATATCTATATCTATATCTATATCTATATCTATATCTATATCTATATCTATATCTATATCTATATCTATATCTATATCTATATCTATATCTATATCTATATCTATATCTATATCTATATCTATATCTATATCTATATCTATATCTATATCTATATCTATATCTATATCTATATCTATATCTATATCTATATCTATATCTATATCTATATCTATATCTATATCTATATCTATATCTATATCTATATCTATATCTATATCTATATCTATATCTATATCTATATCTATATCTATATCTATATCTATATCTATATCTATATCTATATCTATATCTATATCTATATCTATATCTATATCTATATCTATATCTATATCTATATCTATATCTATATCTATATCTATATCTATATCTATATCTATATCTATATCTATATCTATATCTATATCTATATCTATATCTATATCTATATCTATATCTATATCTATATCTATATCTATATCTATATCTATATCTATATCTATATCTATATCTATATCTATATCTATATCTATATCTATATCTATATCTATATCTATATCTATATCTATATCTATATCTATATCTATATCTATATCTATATCTATATCTATATCTATATCTATATCTATATCTATATCTATATCTATATCTATATCTATATCTATATCTATATCTATATCTATATCTATATCTATATCTATATCTATATCTATATCTATATCTATATCTATATCTATATCTATATCTATATCTATATCTATATCTATATCTATATCTATATCTATATCTATATCTATATCTATATCTATATCTATATCTATATCTATATCTATATCTATATCTATATCTATATCTATATCTATATCTATATCTATATCTATATCTATATCTATATCTATATCTATATCTATATCTATATCTATATCTATATCTATATCTATATCTATATCTATATCTATATCTATATCTATATCTATATCTATATCTATATCTATATCTATATCTATATCTATATCTATATCTATATCTATATCTATATCTATATCTATATCTATATCTATATCTATATCTATATCTATATCTATATCTATATCTATATCTATATCTATATCTATATCTATATCTATATCTATATCTATATCTATATCTATATCTATATCTATATCTATATCTATATCTATATCTATATCTATATCTATATCTATATCTATATCTATATCTATATCTATATCTATATCTATATCTATATCTATATCTATATCTATATCTATATCTATATCTATATCTATATCTATATCTATATCTATATCTATATCTATATCTATATCTATATCTATATCTATATCTATATCTATATCTATATCTATATCTATATCTATATCTATATCTATATCTATATCTATATCTATATCTATATCTATATCTATATCTATATCTATATCTATATCTATATCTATATCTATATCTATATCTATATCTATATCTATATCTATATCTATATCTATATCTATATCTATATCTATATCTATATCTATATCTATATCTATATCTATATCTATATCTATATCTATATCTATATCTATATCTATATCTATATCTATATCTATATCTATATCTATATCTATATCTATATCTATATCTATATCTATATCTATATCTATATCTATATCTATATCTATATCTATATCTATATCTATATCTATATCTATATCTATATCTATATCTATATCTATATCTATATCTATATCTATATCTATATCTATATCTATATCTATATCTATATCTATATCTATATCTATATCTATATCTATATCTATATCTATATCTATATCTATATCTATATCTATATCTATATCTATATCTATATCTATATCTATATCTATATCTATATCTATATCTATATCTATATCTATATCTATATCTATATCTATATCTATATCTATATCTATATCTATATCTATATCTATATCTATATCTATATCTATATCTATATCTATATCTATATCTATATCTATATCTATATCTATATCTATATCTATATCTATATCTATATCTATATCTATATCTATATCTATATCTATATCTATATCTATATCTATATCTATATCTATATCTATATCTATATCTATATCTATATCTATATCTATATCTATATCTATATCTATATCTATATCTATATCTATATCTATATCTATATCTATATCTATATCTATATCTATATCTATATCTATATCTATATCTATATCTATATCTATATCTATATCTATATCTATATCTATATCTATATCTATATCTATATCTATATCTATATCTATATCTATATCTATATCTATATCTATATCTATATCTATATCTATATCTATATCTATATCTATATCTATATCTATATCTATATCTATATCTATATCTATATCTATATCTATATCTATATCTATATCTATATCTATATCTATATCTATATCTATATCTATATCTATATCTATATCTATATCTATATCTATATCTATATCTATATCTATATCTATATCTATATCTATATCTATATCTATATCTATATCTATATCTATATCTATATCTATATCTATATCTATATCTATATCTATATCTATATCTATATCTATATCTATATCTATATCTATATCTATATCTATATCTATATCTATATCTATATCTATATCTATATCTATATCTATATCTATATCTATATCTATATCTATATCTATATCTATATCTATATCTATATCTATATCTATATCTATATCTATATCTATATCTATATCTATATCTATATCTATATCTATATCTATATCTATATCTATATCTATATCTATATCTATATCTATATCTATATCTATATCTATATCTATATCTATATCTATATCTATATCTATATCTATATCTATATCTATATCTATATCTATATCTATATCTATATCTATATCTATATCTATATCTATATCTATATCTATATCTATATCTATATCTATATCTATATCTATATCTATATCTATATCTATATCTATATCTATATCTATATCTATATCTATATCTATATCTATATCTATATCTATATTTATGTCTTTCTCTATCTCTATCTCTAGCTTTATCTCTTTCTCTATCTCTATCTCTATCTTTATATCTATCTCTAGCTCTATTTCTATCAGTTACCGTTATGGTGCTCGAAGGAAGTTACAGGTTACATTTGAAAAATTTATAAACAATTTCGAGCAGGTACTCGTATTGTTCTTGTGATATGGCATATTTACTGCCAGTTCATACAAGCCATGTGAATGTTCTCGTCTGCCTGTTTATATTGAAAACAAAAACAAAGCACTTAAAATTTGTTTTTTTTTTCATTATACATAGAAGCCATGTAAAAATTCTCGGCTGTCTGAATTTTTACATGGCTTCTATAAACTGGCAGTTAACTAATATCAAAACTAAATCAAACAAATAAGCGTAGACCCCGTTGGCGGTTACTTTTTAATTGTAAAATCTCAATGATTCTATAAACTAAAAATGTATCCATATTAGATAGTCTCAGTGTTAGTGCTCAGTAAATTATTTCTGACACCAAAAGTAAAAAATTTTTTAAAGACAATTGAGCTGAGTATAACTTACATTAATATGCCTTGAAATGTGATTTATTAAAGGACTTTTAAAATATCCTCGTATATAAAATATTCATAAATTAGTTTGCAACAAATTTTTTGTGAAACAAATATTTGTAATTTTTCATACATATGTATATATACACACACACATGTGGATTCACAAACACACGAATGGATTAGAAGGATTACAATACAACACATAACTTATCTTTATGAAGTTAATATAAATATTCAATCAACTTATAAAATATGTGTGTGGAGGTACATATGTGGTACGGGAAGAAAACAAGTCATAAGATATACATTAATAATTATATTTGAGTATGCACACATATTTCTCTAATTAATTTTAATGCGCATGAAAAAGATAATAACAAAAACAGCTTTAGAATTTTAATTTTCGGTGAAAAGAATTCAAATTTGATCAGGAAGAAATTAACTGGCAGGGTATAGAATGGAATATAGAATTCTCGGCTGCCTAATTAAATTAAAAAAAATAAAATAAATTTTAGTGCTATATTTTTGTTTTCAATATAAATGAGCAGACGAGAATTTTTAATTGCCTTCGATAAACTGGCAGAAGTAATTTTTTTAAATGGTTTCAGTTAAATTTTTTTTTTTGAAACCATTTATGGTACAATTAGTAGAATCGTATCGTGAGTTGACGGATCAGCTAACAAAATCTGCAACATTAAAAAAACATGTTGCTGTTTATTTAATATGTATCGTAATTGTATGTGAGGTAGGAACCTACAGCAAATAGATTTCTACGTCAACTTCTCTCTTGCATACATTCACACACATATATAAAGCGAAGAGAAATAATTACAATAACAGCGGACACATTAACTCGCAACTTCACGTTTTTATTAACTAAGTCTTGTTTTAGACTTGGCGCCTTTTCTTGTTCTCTTTTATTACGTATGTGTACACACGCATTGTTGAGAAATAAACAACATTAATCAGTCTAGCTAAAACATTCAAGCAGGCAAGTCGTGTACATCGCATACTGTTAAAAATCAGTGTTGCCAGAGACAAACTCTTCCCAACAATAATAAATTATGTGTTATGAAAATTTTTATTTTCAGAAAATTATTTTGGCAAACCAGAATGTCTCGTTTGTGAACGGGCATTGTCACGCATGAAAAAACATGACATGCAAAGACATTTTCAAGCATATCACAAGGAATATGAAAATATTACTGGTGATGCAAGAGAAGCCCTTATTATTCAGCTTAAGAAAGCTTTTTATGAAAAAATGATTGCTGATTCTAGAAATTCAGGCGCAGAAGCAGTCGAGTTTTCTAAGAAAAGAAAGGCCTCTTTTGTTGTTGCTGCATCTCTTGCTAAACGTTGCCGTCCTTTTGAAGATGGCGAGTTTTTTAAAGAGCTGAGCAATGATGTATTAAAATGCTTTGGTGACAAATCTGAAGAGATTCGCATGCTTATAAATGACATTCCCCTCTCTCCTCGTACAATTGTTCGACGTACTGAACAAATCAGCGCATTTATCTTTTCAAATATTAAGAAAAGAATGCTTAATTGCCAATTTTTTTCCATATGCCTTGATGAATGCACTGATCTAAACTATATATCTCAGTTAACTATTTGTGTTAGAACTGTCAATAAAAATTTTGACGTACATGAAGAAAGGTTCTCCCTACATAGCTTACATAGCAGTGTAAAAGGAAAACTTATTTTCGACATCATAAACGAAAATGTTCTTTCCTTTACTGATAAGAATAAGTTTTGCTCTGTATGTACTGATGGTGCCAATGTAATGGTGGGTAAAAAAGAGGGTTTCGTAGGACATTCGCTTAAAAGTGATTTAAATATATGTTTTTCATTGCATTATTCACCAAAAAGCATTATTTGCAAAAAGTTTGAATGTAATGAATACAATGAAAATCGTGATTCAAATTGTTAACAAAATACGAGCTGGCCATAATGCCTTCGAATCATAGAAAATTCAAAGAATTTCTTGATCTCGTGCATGCCGAATATGGTGATTTGCTTCTGTATACAGAAGTAAGATGGGTAAGCAAAGGTCGTTGTCTTCAAAGACTTTTCAGTCTTCGTGAGGAAGTTGTATCGTTTTTGGATCAAAATAAAACACCTGATACCAAAGTATTGTCGGAGCATTTGAACGATAATGTTTTTTTTATTAGATTTTGCGTTTTTGACAGACATAACTGAGTTTGTTAATCAACTAAACATACAGCTAATTACAAGGAAACACCAAAGCAATTTTTGAGCTATTTTCTGCAATAAAACAATTTATTAGAAAAATTTAAATTTTGATACAAAACCTTAAAGATAAAAATGTAATAAGCTTAAAAAGAACATTTGAAGTTTATAGCAAAATTCCAAATAGCAATAGCAAACTACAGGAATATCTAAATGTGCTTCAGACTCTACTAATTAATTACAACAATCGTTTTCATGACTTTAAAAATATTGAAAATTTGATTGAAATGCATAACAACCCTTTGTTATGTAATATAGAACACCAAAATCAGGATATTAAAACAGAGTTAATTAAAATGAGAGAAGATCTAGCTTTACCATTAACTAGCGGGATAGAGTTCTGGAGAAGTATTTCTGCAGATGTATACCCCAAGGCAAATAATTAAATTTTAAAATTATATTCAATGTTTGGAGCTACCTACATTTGTAAGTCAACATTTTCCATACTAAAGCACATTCAAACTAAAAGCCGAAACCGTTTAACAGATAAACATTTAGAAAATTTAATACGTATAAAATGTTGTCCGTATGAAATTAATATTGAAGATGTAAATAGATTCGAATAAATTGTTTTATTGCAGAAAATCGCAAATTTTTTTCGTTTTTCTTCGCAACCAGATGTTAAGTTGATTAACAAATTCATACAGATGAAAAAAATCTTTTAACTCTCTATGATTTATTTTCTTCAAAATTTTAACCACTATTTTCATTGTACTCGTTACATTCAAAGTTTTTTTCAAATAACGCCTGTTGTTGAATATTGCAATGAAAAACAAATATATTTAAATTATTTTTAGCAAACTTCCTACGAAACCCTCTTTTTATCGAAAATATGCTTTCATTTTGCATTGTTGTATAAGCCATATAGGGAAAAAATTCTTTGTGTACGTCAAAATTTTATTGACAGTTCTTATACAAATAATTAACCGAGTTATGTCGTTTACATCAGTGCCTTCGTTTATTTCTTTCTTATTATTTCTTGATATTTAAAAAGATGAATGCACTGATATGCTGGGCATTCAAACTTATCGAAAAATCAAATACATATAAATTATTTGAAGAAACCGTCCTACAAAACCCATCTTTTTATCCACCATTACATTACAACAAAAGATGCATTTCTTTATATAAAAAAATTTTGTGTTTCTTCTGACCGTAATAATATCAAGTTTGCCTTTGGAGATTTCAAATTAGTGAAATGAGACACTGGTGAGAGTTTAACTCACACAATTGTAAAATGCAATTGTATGGGTTGGCGACCACGGCATTAGAGTTACATAATATACTAATACTACAGCAAGTTACGCTTTCTAATGTGTAACGGTATTGCATTTGTGTTTGCATGTGTGTGAGTTAACGCGATTGTGTGCGTTTGGTTGGTTTTCAAAAAAAAAAAAAAAAAAATATATACACCAGCAGTCAAAATCAATTTATAACAGTTTATGCATATGCCGTATAACAATAGTTAAACAAACCAACAAAAATATAACTAACAACAACAACAAAAGCAACAAAATATTAACAACTACAATTTGTCAAAATATTTTATCACTAATACGTACTGTAACATTTGCCACAAATGTGTCAAACACAAATAACAGTAACTAACAAATAAAAACTAAAAATAAATATATTTTGAACTACATAATTTTTTAACAACTACCCAAATTTTTTTATTTTGAGTAATAAATTAGCGAGCACTAATCAATGAATATATTTCCGAAGATCCAACAAGCGGCGGGAAGAAAAAAAAAGAAAATCTACTACATCAAGTTCAGCGCACTATAAGGTTAAAAATTCAGTACTTTTGACCAAAGTGTGTATTCTTCTTAAAAAAAAAGATAAGCCCCTGAAATACAAAATTTTATAATATGTATATGTATACACAGAAACAATACCAATGTAAAATCTCCATGCAAACAGTTTGATTTCAAATCGCATTTGCGTAGATTTTAAGTTCAAATTTTCCTGTGTGTGTGGTATCAAGTATTTTGCCTGTCACTGTGAAAAAATATTTGTTAATGTACATGGACTGGTATACTAAAATATTTTATATATTTGAATATAATGTTTGTTTTGAAATTTTTATTTTTCTTTTTTATTTCCTAAAAAAACTCGACGTTTTGTAGTTTAAATATGCAACTGCATACATACATAAAAATGTATGTTTACGGGCATGTGTCACTCATATAAATGTGCACCATTTTTTATATATTTTTATTTTAACACACGATACATTTGCACATGACAATGGCAGACTCACAACAAAAACTTTATTCCACATTTTAGAATATTTTGATTTATAAACAATCATCATTTTACTTAATAGCAACAGCACACGGTATGAGACTTTCTTTTTTATTTTGTTTTATTAAGAAACCGCAGCTACAAATAAAATGCTTGGAAATTAAAACTAAAACAAAATAAAAAATAAACAAAAACTTGCATATGCTGGTGTAAAATTGAATGAAAGTTTAAGTAAAATAACCGCATCAAAGGCAGGAATGTACATGTTTAAGGATACTATAGAAATTTTCATAGTTGACTTTATTTACAACAATAATCATGGTATGGTATGATATATATATTAGACTCCTGCATAAGACCACTTACAAGAACTTTTAAGACATGAGGGATCTTTCAAATGCTTTACTACAGCGAAATCTTCTACAAAAAACTCTAAACAACAATGTTTGCAAGAAATTTGTTTCAACTATTGCAGGTATAGGAGTAAAGAAGAAAATACTTCGTGACGGACGAATTTTTGATACTTGGTTCTTCATACGCATGGGCGCGTATACAAACATCATGCATGTCTAAACGCGCGCATGCAAACGCACACACATGCTTTTAAAATTGGTTTTGTGTGCTTGCTTTAAAAAACCACCCATAATAGCTTATCATCTACATCTTACACACACACTCAATACATCCATAGTGTTTCGCTTCTCAGTGGGAATTTAAGTTAACTCAGAGCTATTGAATTATCAGTCAAAAATTAGTCAGAGGTGGTTAAAATTAGCACTCATTATGCATGTTAAAAGTTATCAGTTTTAGCATTGAGTGGCCGCAGGACGAGTGCATCAGTTTTGAACTAACCATGAGTTAGGTCATTATGAGTTAGCTTGTGCCAAATAAACAAAATAAAAAGAAAGTTTTATTTTTAGTTAATTGTGATTTAACTTATTATTGATTAACAGTTTTTAGTCAGCTTAAAGTTTAAACAATCTTAAATTATTTTTTAAGAAACGAGAACGGGTATAGAACCGTGATCAGCCATTACACTCAACACTTTGCCATCGCGCCATATAAAATATAAACGGCACAGAGTTAACATAAACATAAATTTTTTGCTGACATCTTCTCTCTGAACTTTGACTCATCTCCGTATCAGCTTTGAGTTAGCTAAAAGTTAGTTCAAAACTTATGGAGAAGAAGTTAGTTGTACAAAAACAACTCACTAATCTCTGCATCAGTTTTGAGGCAGCTTAGTTGAATACTTATCGGGAAGAAGACAGTTGTGTAAAAAACAACTGATTCACATCTGTATCATTTATGAATTAGTTCAGAAGCTAGTGGTAAATGACTTATCAAAAATTCACCCATATTTTGAGCTAGCTAATGACTTATCAAAAATTCACCCATATTTTGAGCTAGCTAAGAAAAATTCGACTGGGTTATTAAACGACAGCATTTATTATTGGTTAAGTATAATACATGCTAAGACAATACATTTAAAAAACAAGACGTGTCTACATTTCAAGACTGTTTACGCAGCTCTCTAATATATATGTATATGGTGTTTTCTTAATATAGTATTTATGCATTGTTTGACGAGGTAAACTGTGCGTATGAATATGCAATTCAAAAATAAATACTCTGACGTACGTACAGGCTGTGCAATCCTTACTTCAATTGTCTGATTTTATTACGTATTTCTCTAAGAGTTAGATTGATTTGTTGTCATATTTTTACGAAGATTTACCACGAAATTACCTAATACAAATGTTTTTTCAAAAAAAACATTTTCATAAAAAAACATTTGTCAGTAATAAAAATTATCCCGACATTATTATTTAAAGCACACAAGCATACAAGACGATTTTGAAGTAAAAAATTTAAAGTAAAACAACGACAGAGACAGTAAAATACAACCACACAAACACATAAACCAATGCAGACGCCAGACACAAACAACAACATTTATAACACTTCTATTTACATTCTCTACCGCGACCTAATGGCGTGATCGGAAGCTAGTATCGAGAGGCTATTAAATTTGCTATGACTTTTTGGATGTTGCTAACCCCCAGCAAAAAATTACACATTACCATTAGAACTACTTGCCATATAATGACTTACTTTTCTGATTACCAAATTTTATTACTCGCTTACAAATCACATTACATAAAATTTTAAAAAATGCTGTACAAGTGGATAAATGAGGAGAATGATTATTTTAGATTTAATAGATTATGTGAATATGTTGACAAATAAAAAAAAAAAGTAAGTACTTCTCCAGAATCGATTATTTTAGTCTCACATCTTGTTAAAATCATTAAGTTGGTATTCCAGTAGGGGAAGGGCTTCCACCAAAAATGCTTAATTCTAAACCAGATTAAATTTTTTGAAATTTTTTGCTGGGACATTCTTCTGAGTTTTGAGCGAACTACCCAGCAAACACAAATATCTACATCATTTTTATAATTATTAAAGAAATAGGCGCATAGTCATAGTCATAAACAGTTTAAAATGTAGTGCTAAAGTTTTTGGTGACAGAAATTGATTATTGAGTTTTTGTTTCAACTTTGTTATTTGTTGAGCTTCTCATTTGTTTTTCTTAAAACAACTAGAGTTATTATGTTACTAGTTGTTTTAAGAAATTTTTGGGTAAATATTCGCTGATGATGTGCCTTAGCAATAATCAATTTCAATGAATTTTTAATAACAACTATTTTACTGAGTAATAAGAAATAGTAGTAATATGGGATTATTAGTGCGTTAATAAATGTTAAACTTAAATTGTAACAATTCCAAAAAAAAACCCCATCAAAAAAGTTTTTCTTTGAAAAACAGGCTACGTAACGTGACATGAGGTAGACTTTCCTGCGGGAATACCCGCACATATGTGAATAAACGAACATAATGTCACGAAAATAATTTAAATACAAAATTCACAAAATTATGTTATTTAGTTATGCATTTTGTTAACTCTTGATAACATGTCGACAAAACAAAAATTAAAGTTAAGCCAAAAGCACTCTAAGAGGCAATAACCATTTCTCCATTGGAAATACTTTTATATACCAAGAGCAGTTTTCAAGGGTCTGCCATACACAATTGACCAGTTCAATATCGAACTTCTGCTTCTTCATAATAACATTTTGTATAAACCCGCAAGCAATTTCAGGATTTTAAAGTTATCAAAATATAAATGAAAGTTAAATATAAAAAATTGTTACACTGCACAAGTTGTTACCTTGCAAATAAATTCACTTTATTTCTCAGTTAATAGTTTTGGGAAATCGAGCCAACGGCCATATTGTTTTTGTGCAGCATTTTTTTTACGCGTATTAAAGGCAATTTACGTTCTAGTAACCATCAATTATTTAAAAACCAAAAAAATTCACCATTAACCTTCATAGGGTCTTTGGGTCAATTTTGACCCATTTCAGGAAAAAACTTTGATTTTTTCTGAAAATTAGTGATTGATCTATGTCATGTTTTCTGAGTTTTATTTAATTTTATATCTTAACAGATATAGTAGGTTTATATATCCGCAAACTTTCCAAAGAAAATTGTATGCAAGATTTTACACTAGAGATCGTCGAGTCAAATTTGACCCGTTTTAAAGTTTGGAAGTGTTGTGTCTGGTATTTTTTGTAAAATAATGAAAGATAATGAAATAGAAAATGGCCTGCATACATTATCAGACGATTTTGAAAATATAACACGACTGCAGATAATTTTTTTACTGAGATCACAAATCACTTTAGTTCAAACTACACATAAAAATATAAATGAGTTACTACCAGAGATAGTACATGTGTTATTATCATTTGTGTTTATCATTATTTTTGTTTTACCAAAGATAGTACTCGTACCCTTCTTATATATATTCCAATAAAAAAAGTCTGTGAATCTTCTTAGTATAATATGGTCACTTCTGGCTGCAAATGGGAGGGTAAATATTAATTTTTTGGGCAACAGAAGGGAATCACAATGGACCCAATTGGGTCTCCAAGTGGAGGTGCGGTAAAGCACCACTCTTCCTAAACTAACCTAACCTTCTTAGTACTTTGCATCATATCTCTAAAGTTAGTAATCATCAAGACAAGAAACTGCAAATATGATTAGATTACAATAAATAAAATGAAAGAGTTTATTTGCTGGCCAAAGTTAGATCATGTTTTACTTGCAAAAGAAAGACTAATCAATGTTCTCAAATGGTGGTTAGTAACATGGCAGATATATTTATAAGCTTACAATGCTTTTGTGATATCTACATCAGCTAATAGCGGCTGGAAATAAACTGTTTTGCAAAACCTCGACACTTTTTAGAAAATTTAGGATTGCAGCTTACTATGCCTTATATAAAGAACCAAAAGAGGTTATCAATATCAGTATTTTCACAGAAAGTTGCACTAAAACTACTAAAACCACTAAAATGCTTGAAGAGGGTAAAAACAGATCCAAAAGAAGTCGTTGCCAGTTAGGCCTCAACGCAGAAAATAAAACACCATTAGATACTATTATAACTTGCAAAAACTTGATATGAAAACTGTACTCTGAAACCATTACTTTATGTACAATTAATAATAATAATATCGATTTAATATTACGGTTTTATCTATCATATATTAATCGAATTAAATATATGAAATAATGTTCTCTTTCATTGGCAATAAATGAATCACAAATAAATGAAACCAATACATAATTTTCAATTTGGGTAAAATTTGATCCGAAGATCGTTAACGTCCACGATTTTAAAGACCCTATGAAGGTTAATTTTCTCTGAATATTATAAAGTTTTTATACTGCAAGTTTTTATAATAATGGCCTAGACTGTTTTATTCATTTTCAATATAAATAATTAAACACTCATACAAATACAATAACACTGTGATACACAAAAAATATTCAGGGATTCTTATGTACCAATTCTATTTTGTTGGAGTCCATGGATGACGAAAATACCGTTGGTTTTTTTAGGTCACTTCATAAAGTGATTTTATAACGGTAAATGTAGTGAAAAACGGGGTTTCTTAGATTTTCAGTTTTAAACAGTTGTAACTTCTTTGTTTCCCAACGGATTTCTTTTAACTTTTCGTTGGTTAAAAGGACTGAATATTATCTTTAGATATATTTTTTGTAAATCGACTAACAAATGGCTAAGTTGCAGTCGTTGAAGTGTACAAAAAACCCATCAAAAAAGTATTCTTTTGTTTTCCTCATGCTATAAGTTGCTTATGAGTTACCAGACACTATAGATATTTATGATTGCAATAAAAGGAAATTAAATTAGCTTTCCAAAATGAGTAATAACAGTACAATCGGATAAAAAATAAAAGACCTATGCAAATTTCTGTGCTTTAATTTTTTTTTGTTTTTTATTTACACAGAAAAAAATGATTTGTAAATACAATTAATTTTTTTGTTATATCAATTAAATAATTAATTGATTTTAAGCCTACAACGATTTTTGTAAATACAATTAACGAAATTGTAAGTTAAAGGAAAATCTGAAAAATATTTTCAATTAAATTTATCAACAAATATTTTGTTGAAATTTATTTATTTTTTCAACATTAATTTTTGTTAGATTTCAAAGTTATTTCAATTAAAATTATTGTTATATTAACAATGCGAATTGTTCAGTTTTTGTGCAAATTTTGATTATCATAATTGTTATATTAACAATGTTTCTTATACACAATCACAATCCTCGAAACGATTTTTTGCTTGTCTGCGATAAACACTAAATGTCTTTGGGCGGAGTTGAACCGGCAACCTCAAAACTAATAAACCAACTTATAAGTATACTTACCTCTAAGCTAGAGAGCAACACTTTATTACATACGCTAATGATGAATACACACAAAATATGATTTCTTGTTTTTTCTACATGTGCGCATTCCGTTATGATGTAATTTAACAAATAATTTTGTTAAGTAATTTAATTGACTACAAAAATTAAAATTTGTTATATCAACAATCATCATTGTTAATTTTTAAATTAAATATTAACAATTTGTTTTGTTGGTTACAATTCGATGATATTTTTTTCTGTGTAGAAATAACTTGTATTTCTCTGCTTTTTATAATCTTCGCTGTCAGTATTCCGCTTTAAAGACCAGCAGTAGTTAGAAAGCATACAGATTTTATTTTTTCCTAAATAACGCTGTTCAATTTTAAATATTTCCTGGTGAAATCGTTCACCTTGTTCATCACTCATCTGTCCTAAATTTGCAGACATCATATTGTTTACTATTTGCTCATAATTTTCACTTTTTGTGTTTCCAAGGAAATTTTCACACACTGAATCGAAGCCATTCCATGCATTTTTTTCTGCAAGTGTCATTTGTTGTATGGAATTTTCATCTGTTACTAATTTCCACATTTCCGGTAAATGTAACGTTATAAAATCACTTTATGAATTGACCTAAAAAAAACCAACGGTATTTTCGTCATCCATGGACTCCAACAAAATAGAATTGGTACATTAGAATCCCTGAATAATTTTTTCTCAACTTTTGTATCACAGTGTAATTATTAAAAATGTTTACACAAAAACGTTAATTTTTGGCATTAAAAAAAAACGTTAAAATAAACAATACCATCAATTTTTGTTTCCACCAAATAGCACAACAACTACCCGTACTCTTACTTACAATGAAACAATAATATTGCAAACTTCTGAATGACTTTTAACCTGCGGTAATATGAAATAAAAACCTTTATTTTATGATTTAAAAAAATATTAAACCGCAATCTAATAACAATATTATTGCAATTTTAGAATTTCATTAATAATGCAATGCACTCAATAAAATCCGGAATATTTTTAATTCATATATTTTTTTATTTTTTGTTATAATGAATTTCAACAATTTTGTGTGTAGACTTGAGTGTATTTTTAATGTTAAACTAATTAAATTCTGACAACCAACTACTTATGCATGATGTATTTTAATTAATTAAACAAAATTATTATTAATACTTGGATGTGTCAGAAGCTAAAAGGCCTAACTCCACAAAACAAAAAGTTCAATAAAATAGTAATGTTTGGCAAATAGATTTGCAAAATTTATTAAAATTATAAAAGGTAATAAATATTGGTATGGCATTTAACAAGAAAAAAAATGAGGGAAGAGGGGGTTTCCGCGTAAAAGATACACTGGCTAGTTTTATAAAATTTAGTTAAAAACATGGAAATTTCGCTTGATTAAACCAATGCGTTTAATTAAAGTGGAGTTAATTGGTGTAGCTTTTAAAAAAAAAAATTAAAAAGATTCAAAGTTGAACTTTCATGTTTTTAATGGTAAATATCTAAATAATAGAAGAACAAAATAATTTCCATAGTAATATAACAATAATTAGAAATTTTCGAAAAGTGGAGTTAGGCCTTTTAGCGTCTGACACATCCACTTAATACACTATGGGGAGGAAAATAAATTGTGTTTTTTTTAATGACACTTTTAAATATTGAAGTGTAATTAACTGAGTGCCATGCTGTTATTGTTTTAAGTATTAAAATATATATTCGTTATTATATTAGATTTGTAATAGAAAATTTTATTAAATTTTTCTATTTACTTTCTGATAATAAATTTCTGTCTGAAATTCAATTTTTCCTAAAGAACTGAAAGATTTTATATACTTACGAGTATGATTTGATTAGGCTAAAGTTTGTATCGCTTTGTGAGCCAAATTACATGTGATATTTATTAATAAACAAATAACAACAAAGTTAGTTGCAAATATTCTTTTTTTTTAATGCATGTAATGGGTGTTTTTTATTGAGGTATAGAACTTTAAGTTGGCATCACTTTTTTAACTGGCGGCCATTTTGTCAGCTGTCAAGTGATTAATATTTAGTTTGGTTTGCCATTTCATCATGAACAGGTTGACAAAAGAACAACGCTTGCAAGTCGTGCAAATTTATTTCGAAAATAATGGTTCAGTTCGCGAAGTTTACCGCAAGCTCCGTCCATTTTATGGTCGACATAATCGTCCATCAGAGCAATTAATTCGGTTAACCATGGATCGTTTTCGCATTACGTTTACTCTATGTGATAATACGCATCCGCAGAGACATCGAACAGTGCGCACCGAAGAAACAATTGCCGCTGTAGAGCAAAGTGTTGAAGAAGACCCGAATGAATCGATTCGCCACCGTGCACAGCAATTGGAGCTTTGTCCATCAACTTTATGGAAGATTTTGTGCAAAAAGATCTTGGCTTGCGACCTTACAAGATCCAGCTTGTGCAAGAATTAAAGCCGCGAGACCATGCAATGCGTCGTAATTTTGGTGTATGGGCCGAAAATGAGATTGATCTCGATGCTGATTTTCATCGCAAAATTTTGTTCAGTGATGAGGCTTATTTTTGGTTGAATAGCTACGTCAACAAGCAAAATTGCCGCATTTGGAGTGAAGAGAATCCACATGAGACCCTTGAGACGCCATTACATCCACAAAAACTGACTGTTTGGTGTGCTCTATGGGCTGGTGGAGTCATTGGGCCATACTTCTTCCGAAATAATGCTGGAGAGTCAGTTACCGTTAATGGGGACCGGTATAGAGCCATGATAACCGACTATTTTGTTCCCGAATTGGATGGCATGAATGTGGATGAGTTGTGGTTCCAACAAGACGGCGCTACATGCCACACAGCGCACGTCACAATCGATTTATTGAAGGAAACATTCGATGAGCGCATAATTTCGCGGAATGGACCTGTCAATTGGCCACCAAGATCGTGTGATTTGACACCATTGGATTATTTTCTTTAGGGATATGTGAAGTCGCTCGTCTACGCCAACAAACCAGAAACGTTAGGGGACTTGGAAGCCAACATTCGTGGCGTTATTGCCAACATACGGCCCCATATGCTCGAAAAAGTGGTTGAAAATTGGACCTGCAGAATTGGCTTTATTCGAGCCAGCCGCGGCGGCCACATGCCCGAAATCATATTTAAACATTAATGGCATAAAATTCCTTCCATAAAATCCTTCCAATAAAGCCAAATTGATGGACATTAAAACGATTTTCTTGTGTTTTATTTCAATTCGAAGTTCTATACCTCTAAAAAAACACCCGTTATTTATTTATTGTATCTTCAAATATGAACTAACAATAAGTATTCAAATCTTAAATCTAGAATATAATTATTAGGCCCGACCACTGTCGGACATAAACTTAGTGATAGTTATAAACAATACATGAGTATTGATAATCAAAAAGGAAAAATAAATATATTTTCAAGCAGTCCCATCTGGAGTGTTAAGTATAAGAGTCCTTGTGTCCCTCTTTTTTAGGCGGATGTGTCCAGTAAAGTTCAAAATATTACGAGCAAGCGGATTAGGATGTGATTCGAGTTTTGTTAAATATTTGCCTGCGTATTTTGCAATTTCTTCAATCACTAGTGGCATATTCAAATCACGATGTATATTTGAATTTTTGATGTACCATGGAGCCGAAGTTATCATACGTAAAATTTTGTTTTGCCTTCGTTGGATTCTCGCGACATTGGAAGCTGAAGCAGTGTCCCATAGTTGAATTCCGTAGCACCATATAGGTTTCAAAAGTGACTTGTATATCAAAAGTTTGCAATCTAGACTGAGAGTTGAATTTCTACCAATCAGCCAATGTACCTGAGCTAATTTTAGTTTCATTTGTGTTAGTTTAGAATCAATGTGTTGTTTCCATGTAAGCCGTCGATCTAGGTGTATACCAAGGTATTTTACATGTGAATGTTGAGGAACAATTTGATTATTGATTCTAATGGGGCAACAAGTATCTTTTCGTAGAGTAAATGTTACCTGCGCACACTTCTGCTCATTTACTTTAATTCTCCATAACTTTAACCATAGTTCCAGTTGGGTAATATGTTCCTGAAGATATCGGGATGCCTCGTGAGGGTTTTCGTGCATGCTAAAGAAGGCTGTATCATCGGCAAAAGTAGATGTATAGATTTTAGTGCTAACAGGCATATCACAAGTATAAATCAAATACAAAACTGGTCCCAGTATACTCCCCTGTGGCACACCGGCAGATATAGATTCGGGAACACTCATGAATTTCCGGGATAGAATATAACTTTCCAATAGCTTTAGAAAATTTATTGGTGGGTATGTCTTCAATTTCAAAATTAGGCCTTCATGCCATACTTTATCAAATGCCTGAGAAACATCAATAAAGAGAGTAGAACAATACCTATTTTCTTCAAATGTTCTTCTTATAACTTGAACCAATCTATGCGTTTGTTCAATGGTACTATGCTGACTTCTAAAACCAAATTGATCGTCCGGTATGCATCCACTATCACTTAGAATTGGGGATAATTTTGTCATGAGCAGCTTATCGAAAAGCTTTGATATTTTTGATAGTAAACTTATTGGCCTGTAAGACTCAGCTTTAGTAAGATCTTTGCTCGGCTTTGGAATCATTTTGACCTTGGCAAGCTTCCAGCTGTGTGGATAATACTCTAGTCGTAATATGGCATTAAAAATAAATAGTAAGATTCTAGTCGCAGTGCGAGGCAGATTCATCAGCATCTTATTACTAATACCATCAATACCTGGAGCTTTCTTCGGGTTGAGCTCAGCAATTAGTTTATGTAATTACATCACGCATCTTAAACTTTGAGGGTCGAGGGGGAAGAGCAACTACACTCGGCAAATCAGCAACACCAGTACATATATTTGGGATAAATGCGGATTTTAAATGCTCGGCAAATATTTTACCTTTTTCAGTATCGCTTCTTGCCCAATCACCGGTCGAAGTCCGCAGAGGTGGTTTAAACTCAACGGGTCTTTTAAGCTTTTTAGCAGCGAGCCACAAAGAGAAATTAGATGCAGGTGTGACATCAAGACCTTCCAGATAATTTTTAAAAGATGCAGTTTTCTCAGATGCAAGCAACTCTTGGAGTCGTTTCGTGCACTCTTTAAATCTAATTTTATTTTGGGGTGATCTGTGCTGTTCGCATTCCCTTTTAGCTCTTCTTTTTTCACGTACGAGACGTTCAATATCTGAAGAATAAATTTTATTAAAACCAGTTTGCGGATGGGAGGTAGTGGCATGCTCAGTAGCCTGTTTAATATTCTCGTTGAGATTGGCAATGTTAGATTTAATATCATTTGGTGTTCTTAGCTTAATATTTTCCGTACAATGACTACTAAGGTATTTTTTGAACCCCAGCCAATTAACACGATTGGTCATCTTCATATATGGTTGAGGTAAGTCACTTCGTAGTAGGCTACAGATTGTAACTAAGTAACACTTAGTATAACGGAACAACTAGCTGTTTTCGAAGATCACTACAACTTCATCTTCAGCTTTCTTTTGTATTTGGTTCATTGTGTGTGTTGTCAGTTGATATAGATTTCTGCTTTATATTTTCATGCGTTATTTCAAATGGAATATGTGAATTGTTTTGATCCATTGTATTACAATTTGCTGAAAGCCTTTTTTTGTAATGAAAGCCCAATTTTACCATCTCTAAATTTACAACAGTCTTGCCATTGTCGTTTGTTCTTTACTACTCTTGCACATGTTAGTTAATTTGCTTATTTTTGTTCTACTTAAGACAAACTATTTTCTCGGTTTTTATCTTCCCGCTATAAGAAGTTAGTGATTTTAGCTTAATTTTAGAAAATCTTAACTTAGGAATTGGTCAACGGACCAAAAGCAACTTTGCCGTTTTCGAATGATTTGGAGCTCACTTAGACATGCTAAGATATTGAATTGATTCAGTTCAAAAGATTTCGAAAATTTTCACAAAATTATTTACAGAAAATTTATTATTTGACATATTGTCAGAAGTGTACATAAAATAATTGAAAGTTCAATTAATGTTTTATTTTTCATTTAGCCTTGTAAATACTTTTATTGTTATCCAATGGATTTCTAATTGTATAAGGATGTAGAAAAATAAAATGAGTTCACCTGGATATAAATTATTTGCTGGGTTTTGTATCAGTTTCAAAGCCTACTAAGCTTATTTTTTCTTTTGTGATTTTCAAAAGTATTATTATTTTATGAATTCTCATATAGTTTTTGAAAGTCTATGCATAAAGTAAGAGATTTTTGACTGTTTAAAATTTGTGGTTAAAGTTTACTGATGATTTGGTTCAAGCGCCAATGAAATACGTATATAAACATACTAAACTACCAGCAAATAAATTTCAATTAAAATTATTTACATTTTAAGATTTTAAATTAATGAGCTAATAAAGAAAAACATAAATTCCTGCCAAATAGGATAATTCCTTTTTGTTGAATTTTTGACTTTTTATATCTTATGATAAGAGTTTTCTCGATTAATTGAAATATTGAAATTTACGGTCACATCAGTCTTAGTAAAAATTTAAAAAGTTTAATAAAATTGTTGCTGTGCATATTAAATAACTTATACTTTCCAACAATAAAAAATTAAGAGCAAGTAGTAATAAATGGGCTAATTCCACAGAATGTCACGTACGATATCACGTACGTTGACCAATGAATTAAGCTCGTATTTCAGATCAATGCTGTTAGATTTTTCCTTACATTTTACCAAAGGTAGAGCTACTTACGCTCTTCAAAAGAACTTAAAGAAATGAAGAAAAAAATTAATTTTCTCTAAAATACAAGCTTAATTAATGGGCCTACGTACGTGACATCGAACGTGACATTATGTGGAATAGCCCATATGTAATAAAATTTTGATAACCTTCGATTAATTATTTTGTAGGAAATATTTGGCCGCACTCATCACACTAACGCTGAAGTGATATTTTTTCAATGGATATAAATAAAATAACAAAAATTAAAAATATTTCTAGAAAAAATGTGATATCTTCTAAGCGGTTGGACCGATTTTATTAAAATACAGCTAAGAACCTTATCGATCAAGTGACCTTTCAAACAGAAGAAACTAAATCAAAATCGGTCCAGCCGTTTGGTTTGTACGTGTAGTTGTACAGACACACAGATACACAGACACACACTACAAACTTATAACACCCCTTTTTTAGTCGGGGGTTAATTAGTCGCGGTTTAATAAGGAAATATGTATGTGAACTCCATTTAGCTTTAGAAGCATAGAAAAGGACAGTTAAAAGAAAAATTGCTACAAAAAATTATGATGGAACAAATTACTGAAAGAAAATAGAAAAAATTATCTAGAAAGAAAATGAAACAGCAGACAACATAAAAACGGTAATTTAAATCGCAAAGTTTATTATAAAGATAATGGTAACCTGCCCACTTAAAAAGTAGAATATTTGGCCTTAAAGGCTTGATTATTAATTTATAAATAAATAACAAAAAAAAAATAATTGTTGTTATTAAGCAACTTTTCAAAGAGGTTTCTTCAGAATCTCTATATATTCACCCTTATTTTATCCAGTTGTCGATATCGACGTCACTTTAATACAATACCAAATAATTGGGTCTTGTTTACTCGCTCTCGACAAAAATTGTATGCTAGTGACAATCTATTTTCCTTACCTAATGTCTAGAAAATAGCATAGACCTGCCAACAGGAGTCAGTTGTTTGCAACAACGGGTACAAAAAGACCCAATTTTTTGGTATTGTGTTAAAGTGACATCGATGTCGACAACTGTAATAACTGTGATTGATTATATGAAAAAAGGCAATAAAACATTTTATATCTTCAAACTTTTCGAGTTTTTATACTAGGTCACACCCGTTCTATAAAAAAGGTCGCACCGGTCACATTTTCGAAGAAGTTTTCTTTAAGACAGTAAGTATTTTATAACTATAATCAAAAATAATCTTAAAAATTTACTACATCAAAATGATTGTATGTGTTCTAGGGAAAACTTTAGAGAATGTAAAGGTAAAAAGGTCACACCGGTCACATTTTCGAAGAAATTTTCTTTAAGACAGTAAATATTTTATATAATCAAAAAGAGTTTTAAAAATTTACTACACCAAAATGATTGTATGTGTTCTACGGAAAACTTTAGAATTTTAAAAATTTACTAAAACTTTAGGGAATGTATTTTTAAAGTGATAGTTCTGTTAGAACTGAGATTTGTTAGATCACACCCCCTTCGCAGTCCATTCTGACCAGAAATCACGTTATTTCATTGTCAGAGTATTATTAAATATTCTTAAGGTTAACATGGTTGGGAACCTCACCATTTTACTATGTTGTAAAGTTTTGAGGTTTAGGAATTTTACGTTTTTTTTGGTTATGCAATGTCACAATGAAATTACCCATTAACAACAAACTTAAATATATTTTTTAAGAAAGCCTATAAACAAAAAAATAAATTTAGTAAAGTGCGACTGTGACTCGCGCACGAAGGGTTCCGTACGAACACTAGATATGTAATTTAATACAAACTTCATCCTATATAATATATAGCTTTGGCATTTTTTTTTTCGTTTTTGGGGTCTTTTCGGTTTTTTTGTTTTGGCGGTTTTTGCGTTTTTTCGGTTTTGGCGATTTTTTTAAGTTTTAGCTCTTTTTTTAGTTTTAACACTTTATTTTCTTGTTTTGGCGATTTTTTTCACTTTTTGGCGTTTTTTCATTTTGGCGATTTTTTTTTTAATTTTTGGCGATTTTTTTTTTTTTTTGGTTTAGCGATTTTATAATTTTCGGTTTTTTTAGTTTTACCGTTTTTGAAAATTTCAAGTGTTTGCCTCTTACGGTTTCCAAGATATAGCAAATTGTCAAAATTACATAGTCAAAATTGCATTAACTGATGGACCACCCTTTAATTTAAATTTTTTAAATTTTAGTGTTAATTGTTGTAGTCTGTATAAAAATACACTAATTTTAAAAATTTCAAGTTTCAATATACATATGTTCACACAATTGTATGTATATTACATGGGATTTTAACATATTTCATTGCTCGTTTTGGAACACCCTTTAATTTTTAATTCTCATGTATTTGTTGTTGTAGCGGCCACGGTTCTACATACTGTGTCCACATTTCAGATCCGTAGCTCTTACGGTTCCTGAGAAAATACCGTGTGACGGACAGACACTGATTTAGTTTCAATGGCGCATATTCAGAAATCGTAACCAAAGTCGAAACTAATAAAACAGAAACTAAAATATAGTTCATAGATAGTTATAGCTCTTATTCACAATACATAACTAGTGCAGCAACTACTTTCAGCTGGTAAACGAAATGCAACCTTGCATATTATTATGTAGAGAGCATAAAATGTCGATAATATTTTGAACGATAAATTCTGCAATTAATTAAAAAGCTTATGAAGCTATTAAAAAAAAACAATTTTATTTACTTAACCTTCATAGGGTCTTTAAAATCGTGAACGTTAACGATTTTCGGGTCAAATTGGACCCAAATTGAAAATTATGTATTGGTTTCATTTATTTGTGCTTCATTTATTGCCAATGAAAGAGAACATTATTTCATATATTTAATTCGATTAATATATGATAGATAAAACCGTAATATTAAATCGATATTATTATTATTAATTGTACATAAAGTAATGGTTTCAGAGTAGAGTTTTCATATCAAGTTTTTGCAAGTTATAATAGTATCTAATAGTGTTTTATTTTCTGCGTTGAGGCCTAACTGGCAACGACTTCTTTTGGATCTGTTTTTACCCTCTTCAAGCATTTTAGTGGTTTTAGTAGTTTTAGTGCAACTTTCTGTGAAAATACTGATATTGATAACCTCTTTTGGTTCTTTATACAGGGTGGGCCAAAAGAAACCAAGGGGTGTAAAAGTTTAATAACTTTTTTGTTTATTAATTTTTTTTTTATTTTTTCTTTCAGATTATATAGACAACACTTGGAGAATTTATAATGGAGAGGTTCACAACTGAACAGAGAACCAGAACAATAGAATTTTATTATTTAAACCAGAGATCAATTATTTTAACGCAAAGATCATATCGTCGACATTTTAACGTCAGAATTTCGCCCCCTGAAGCGATGATTCGTTGCTTAGGTAATCGTCATCACCAACATGGCAGCGTAAGAGATTTGCCTCGAACCGGTAGACCACGTTTAAGTCGCACTGCGGAAAATATTGAACGAGTACAGCAAAGTGTTAACGAAGCACCAGAAACATCTGGCAGAAGGCGTTCTGCTCAGCTAGAAATGTCTCGTACGTCACTACGGCGCATTTTAAAAAAAGATTTACAGTTATACCCATATAAGGTGCAATTGGTCCAAAAATTAAAACCCGCAGATCATCGGCAACGTCTAAATTTTGCAGTTAAATTTCAAGAGTTGGCCAGAAATGAAATCAACTTTATTGAAAATTTGATTATGAGTGGTGAAGCTCATTTTCATTTGAATGGCTTTGTTAATAAGCAGAACTGTAGGTTCTGGGGTTCTCAAAATCCAAGAGCCATTCATCAACGCCAATTGCACCCCATCAGCTGTACAGTATGGTGTGGGATCACATCTGAAAATGTCATTGGGCCCTACTTCTTCGAGAATGAAGATGGAAGTGCTGTAACAGTAAATGGAGAGCGGTATCGGTTTATGATAGAAAATTTTTTACGTCCTGCTCTTGAAAACAGACCTGGTATGTGGTTTCAGCAGGACGGAGCCACTGCCCATACTGCCCGAGACACAATGGCACTTTTAAGTCAAATTTTTGGAGAGCGAATAATTTCTCGAAATTCGGAAATTATTTGGCCAGCGCGATCGCCAGATTTCACAGCACCCGACTATTTTCTTTGGGGTTTTTTGAAGGAGCGAGTGTATGTGAACAAGCCAGAGACAATCCTTGAACTCAAGGCAAACATTGTTGCAGAAATTCGAACGCTACAGCCACAAGTTTTGAAAGATGTTATGGAAAATGCTCTAAAAAGAGCCCATCAGTGCGAAGCTGAAAACGGTGGTCATTTAAGAGACATCATTTTTCATACTTAGTGTAAAAAAATTTCCATTTTGTATATTATATAATCTGAAAGAAAAAATAAAAAAAAGTTAATAAACAAAAAAGTTATTAAACTTTTACACCCCTTGGTTTCTTTTGGCCCACGCTGTATAAGGCATAGTAAGCTGTAATCCTAAATTTTCTAAGAAGTGTCGACGTTTTGCAAAACAGTTTATTTCCAGCCGCTATTAGCTGATGTAGATATCACAAAAGCATTGTAAGCTTATATATCTACCATGTTACTAACCACCATTTGACAACATTGATTAGTCTTTCTTTTGCAAGTAAAACATGATCTAACTTTGGCCAGCAAATAAACCCTTTCATGTTATTTATTGTAATCTAATCATATTTGCAGTTTCTTGTCTTGATGATTACTAACTTTAGAGAATTGATGCAAAGTACTAAGAAGGTTAGGTTAGTTTAGGAAGGGTGGTGCTTTACCGCACCTCCACTTGGAGACCCAATTGGGTCCATTGTGATTCCCTTCTGTTGCCCAAAAAAGTAATATTTACCCTCCCATTTGCAGCCAGAAGTGACCATATTATACTAAGAAGATTCACAGATTTTTTTTTATCGGAATATATATAAGAAGGGTACGAGTCTATCTTTGGTAAAACAAAAATAATGATAAACACGCATGATAATAACACATGTACTATCTCTGGTAGTAACTCATTTATATTTTTATGTGTAGTTTGAACTAAAGTGATTTGTGATCTCAGTATTTATTGTTCAACCGATAAGATGTAAAAAAATTATCTACAGTCGTGTTATATTTTCAAAATCGTCTGATAATGTATGCAGGCCATTTTCTATTTCATTATCTTTCATTATTTTACAAAAAATACCAGACACAACACTTCCAAACTTTAAAACGGGTCAAATTTGACTCGACGATCTCTAGTGTAAAATCTTGCATACAATTTTCTTTGGCAAGTTTGCGGATATATAAACCTACTATATCTGTTAAGATATAAAATTAAATAAAAGTCAGAAAATATGACATAAATCAATCACTAATTTTCAGAAAAAATCAAAGTGTTTTCCTGAAATGGGTCAAAATTGACCCAAAGACCCTATGAAGGTTAAACAAATTTACAAATTCTAAAAAAGTAATTTTTTAGTCATAGTCTGTATATAAATCAATTAAAATAAGGGCCTGTAAAAATAAAGTTGTTCAATAAAATTTTGTTGACCATAAACACATCTCTAATTTATTTTATTGCTTTATATGGATATTTTTTTGGACGCAATAGAAATAAATGCAAGAAGTAAAGATAATAAGGTAAGCTTATTATATAGGAAATTGTTAGAAAATAAAGATGCTAATATATAATGCTAAGTATATAAAGCAGAAATCTACATCTCCAAACACAAAAGAACGCTGATGATGAAGGTTTAGTGGCCTTCGAAAACGGCTGGCTGTTCCGTTCAACTATGTGTTGTTAGTCAGAATATTTACAACAGACTTTGGTGTTATTTGTTCATTAATAATTATCACATGTAATTTGGCTTAAAAAGCAATACGAACCTTAGCCCGTTCAAATCACAAATATAGAAACAAATGGAGTTCGAATAATAATTAAAATTAACTAAAAATAAAGAGTATTTGTTGTTTTGTGCATTTTAAAGAGCCACAAATTGATTTTACTTTTCAAATAAATTGTTAATGAAATCAACCAGCTGTTCTTTGAATGTAATAGTTAGTTGGCATTTAGTTACAGCTTTACCCTTAATTAAGTCTAAACTTTTATTGCTGAAAGTAATCAACTCTGAATACTTAAAAAAAGTTAACACTTAGTGATAATTTCTGAATATCCGCCAATAAATTTAGGCAGATTTTTGTCCCCTGAAAAGTTAAAAAATGGACTTAGCATATTTGCCTACTAAGCCAACGATATATTGCTCTGATTCACTTCACTTGTGCCCCCTGTGTCTCGCATACACAAAAATGCATGATTATTTTTGGTATATACAATGAGAAATTTGATTTTTATATAAATATGTGAATTGTTGTTAATTAAAAAAAAAATTTAGCTTATGATGATTTTTTTCTTCAAAATATGATTTTATTTCCGGCAAATAATGATTTTCTGTGCAAAGCTTCTGGCAGCCCTGCATATTAGGTTTACAACACACATACAATAGTAGTTCCTATGACTTTATATTTCTACAAAAATCACTCTATGTTTTACTATTACTTTTTAGAACATTCCCTTTTCATTTTTTTTAGTAACATAATATTTCACACGAGAAAATAATACTATACGTCATATGACATGCTGCATGGAAGACCACTGAGCAAATGTCTCCTTACATGTGGCCAAGAAATTGTGTTTTTATATAGTTTAAATGCACTTTTATTATGCGTTTCACTATATTTGAAAAGCAGCATATAAAAGCTATTATTGAGTTTGTCATATACGAGATCTAACCATCTAAAGTCTGGTACAGAGTTCTTACCGAAATTCAATTTCCCATATAGACTGTATGAAAAAGGAAACTTACGGAAATTCACGTTGGTAAATTTGATAAAGAAATTTCCATTTGCTAGTACGGACTTTCAAAAGATATTAGTTGGAATTTTCGAAATTATAAGTGAATACTTTTTTCCGTCAACTGAAACAAAAATTAATGTTCAAACAATTGTTTGGTCACGGAATTTTTGACATTTCTAATTTTCACTAATTTGTAATTTATTTTTAGTGTTTTTGTGTGTTGTAAATTAAAAAATAAATTAATTTGTGTGTATGCAAACATAACAAAAGGCTACACGATTATTATTCCATGTAGAAATATATCGTTAACTTAATACGAAAAGGCCCTAACTCATTTTTTAATATTTTACAGGAGGAGGAAAAAATATTGATACAAAATTTTTTTAAACGCAATACTATGAGCTTATGTAAAGTGTTTTAAATAAAAATTGCGTTAAAAAAAATTTTGTATCAATATTGCATCTTTTTTTATTTAGTTTTTTCCTCCTCCTGTAAAATATTAAAAAATGAGTTAGGGCCTTTTCGTATTAAGTTAACGATATGTAAATTTACAAACCCAGCTAAAAAAAATTATATATGGTCCATATATTTTTAATAATATGAATGTATATAACTATATATGAATATGTATGAATTCATGTATGGAAATGTATGGGATTATACATTATTTTTTTTTCCCCCCAAAACATTATAATACAGAGATAGCTTAAACTTTAAACATTAATAGAAATTCCTTACGTTCTAAAACATTTCAAGGATTGCTCCATTATAACTAAAAATTAAGTATAGTTTTAGTATACAACAATTTTATTATTTATATATATATATATATAAGAAATTATGAATAAAGTCCCAAAAAAAGAGGAAACAAAATAGGGAGGCAATTAGAAATAAACTTACAAAATAACTTTAAAACTAACTACAAACTAAAGACTATGACTAAAAAAATGCAATGAAATAAAATCCAATTCATTCTTAACAAAAAGAAAGAATTATATGCAATTAAACTATTGGGAAGTGTTATATACAGTGTTATTAATATCTAAAGTTCGTATTCTTCTATGGTAAAATAAAAGATCTACACTCTGAAAAAGTAGACCACCATCCCTAAGGGTCAATAAGTCTACGGGAGAAAAATAATGTTTGCACCGAACGGTCTCCAGATTGGCAGATAATGAGAAGCATTGGCGAACTAATGGATTATCAGAAGACTGTGCACCTTCCAGGAACTTAATTGAATTCCCTATCATAAAAACATCAATACGTCCAAAGTCAATTCCGTCATAAATCGATCTGCAAGATGGTTTTCGAAGTTCCCCATTTGGTCCATAGTAGGGTCTTAAGCCAAGACAAGATACCAAAATCATTCTCTCCCATCTCCTAAGCCTCTCCATCTGGCTTGAAGAAATCCCAAACCAGACTGGAAAAGCGTAAGAGATGACAGGTCGAATGATCTGGCGATACACCAAAAGCCGTACTTTTTTGTCAATCCCGGCCCTACGTTTCAAAATTCCCTGATAGGACGAGTAAATCCTTTTTGTCCTTTCAAGTATGTCGTGAATGTGTCGATAGTATTCAAAATTTTCATGAAATGTGACGCCCAAATATTTCATCTTGTCCGAAACCCTAATCATTTGCTGTCCTATAAGTAAACATGGTATATAAGTCGGACAATTTTTGTAAATGTATTTACGTCGTCCCTTTATCATGACCGCCACTGTCTTTTGTATGTTCAGATTGAGTCTCCATTTTGTAAAATAATCTGTCAGTACTGCTAAATAGGAGTTAATTCCGGCGTTAATTGTCCTTGCTCTACCACCCGATGAAGCAATTAAAATGTCATCGGCAGAGAAGATTATCATCAGAAGGTCCAGGTATATCTGACACAAAAAGATTATAAAGCACAGGTCCTAGCAAAGATCCCTGTGGAACACCCGCACAGATTGAACCCTCGTGAGACAAAGTGTCAGCAATACGAACCCTAAATAATCGATCCTTTAAAAAGCTATTCACCATTCGGCAGATGCCCGAACCAAATCCCAGGTTAATCATCTTATAAATAAGCCCTTCATGCCAGACTGAATCGAAAGCCTTAGCAAAATCCAAAGTGACCGCTATTGTTGGGCATCGCCTATTCAATCCTTTAGAAACGTAGTCGGTAAATACTGTAAGGGCATGTGTTGTTGAGAGTCCAGTCCTAAATCCAAACTGAAAGTCCCTCAAAATGTTCCTGTCATTTATAACATCGTTTATATTTTCCAGAAGAAAGAACTCAAATAGCTTTCCGAAGGCCGATAGCAAGAAAATCGGTCGATAGCTCCCAATCTCACGAGGATCCAATCTGGGCTTAGGAATTGGTACAACAAGCGCCATCCGCCATGCTTTTCGGAAATAGCCTATGTTGTAGCAATGATTAAACAAAATGGCCAAAAACCGCCAAGCTACCATGTCAGTCTTTTTAAGAACAAAGCAGGTATACCATCCACCCCACTAGACTTCTTGTTTGATCTTGCTCTTACTGCTTTGACGATAGACATTGGAATGATAAATCCAAGGTGATCAACGTTTTCACCTAAAATTTCCTATGTGATTATACATGGCAAAACTATTATATATGAACTAATAATATATGGACTAAAATATGAAATGTGTTATAATATATGAGCTCATATATGGAAATTTCATCATGAAGCTCTTCATATGTGGATCCATATATAGATATAAGATTTAATATATGGAGACATATGAGGATGTATGCATACATGATGCCTCACATAAGATCGCTTTTGTAATCAAAAAAGCTTGGTATTTTATCACTGAAGAATTGGAAATCCATTAGAAAATAGATACGGTATGCAAAGTTTATATGCGTACCCCCAACGTTAAAAAATAAAAACTTTTGTTACAAAAAACCCATTCTTGTATGATTTTATACATTGCGGCCCCCCTAGTTAATATATCAAATAATCAAAAGCATAATCCATTCATTAATTTTATAGAAAATAACAAAATTCTCTAGATAAGAAACAAAGTTCATATTACTGCATTGAAAACTATTGTTAGACGGATTATTTTTTCTTTTATAATTAATTGCATTAGTTTTTAATCCGGGGCCAAATTACGGCACTCGTGTTCGAACGAAATTACGAAATATTTCAACAGAGTTTATATGGCAATATTTTTAAATTTCGAATCGTATCGAATGCCGTAATTTGCCACCTGATTTCTTAAATTAAATTTTATGTACGAATATGATTTTTGTGTTTTTTAATTAATTGATTCACATTTTGACTTAAAATTATGAATGAAATGACTTTTAGTTCGTTTTGAATTATTTGTCCAAACAAATGTTTCATTAAATACAACCTCTCTCTCATGTCTAAAAAAATTTAATTTTAGTAATTTAATTTATTGCACAGCAGTGCAAAAATTTTCATACATACATGTATGAAAATGTATGAATATATATTATCATATATGGCCATATACCCTAATTTTTCGGATCCGAACCATATATGGGATATCATATATGCTCAATACATATTTTTTTTTTTAGCTGGGAAGTGAAATTCCGTAAGAACTAATTGGTTAGGGGCCTTTCCCGCGATGTCACCAACGTTCCACTCGTCTCACAGTTACCTTGGAAACAACAACAAAATTCTAAAATTTGTTTTGTTTTGAATGTAAGTGTGCGACAAATCGAACGCTATCGATATCGTGGGGTAGGCATTAAAATTAGAAACCCAGCTAAAAAAATATGTATGGAGCATATATGATATCCCATATATGGTTCGGATCCGAAAAATGAGGGTATATGGACATATATGATAATATATATGCATACATTTTCATACATGAATGTGTATTCCCTATATAGAATGCAAAGTTCAGATTTATTCAAAAAGCGCACTGCTGTGCAATAAATTAAATTATTAAAATAATTTTTTTGTAAGATTTTGTGGAGAAAGGTTGTGTTTAATGAAACATTTGTTCGAACAAAATAATTCAAAACGAACTAAAAGACATTTCATATTCGACATTTTAAGAGAAAATGTGAATCGATTATTAAAAACACATAAAACACACAATCGTACACAACATATAATTTAAGAAATCAGATTAAAAACTAATGCAATTATAAAAGAAAAAATTAACCATTTTTATACTAACACTAGTTTTCAATATTATTTTTTTCAGTTATATGAATTTCGTTTAATGGCTGCATTATCTTTTTGGATATTTGATTTATTAAATAGACCCACAATATATAAAATCAACAAAAAAGATTTTTTTGTTACACGAGTTTTTATATTTTAAACCTTGAGGCCCTACGCATATAAAATTTGCATATGCGTATGTATTTTCTAACAGACTTCCAATTCACTAGTGATAAAAAAGATGGAAAAAGATCGAATTAATAAAATTCAATCTTTTTTGATTGCAAATGCGATCTTATGTGAGATATTATGTATGCATGCATTCTTATATGGCTGCATATATTAAATCTTATTTCTATATATGGATCCACATATGAGGAGCTTCATAATTAAATTTCCATATATGAGCTCATATATTGTAATACATTTCATATATTAGTCCATATATTAATTCATATATAATAGTTTTGCTATGTATAATCCCATATATTTCCATACATGAATTCATACAGGGTGGGCCAAAAGAAACCAAGGGGTGTAAAAGTTTAATAACTTTTTTGTTTATTAATTTTTTTTTATTTTTTCTTTCAGATTATATAGACAACACTTGGAGAATTTATAATGGAGAGGTTCACAACTGAACAGAGAACCAGAACAATAGAATTTTATTATTTAAACCAGAGATCAATTATTTTAACGCAAAGATCATATCGTCGACATTTTAACGTCAGAATTTCGCCCTCTGAAGCGATGATTCGTTGCTTAGTTAATCGTCATCACCAACATGGCAGCGTAAGAGATTTGCCTCGAACCGGTAGACCACGTTTAAGTCGCACTGCGGAAAATATTGAACGAGTACAGCAAAGTGTTAACGAAGCATCAGAAACATCTGGCAGAAGGCGTTCTGCTCAGCTAGAAATGTCTCGTACGTCACTACGGCGCATTTAAAAAAAAAGATTTACAGTTATACCCATATAAGGTGCAATTGGTCCAAGAATTAAAACCCGCAGATCATCGGCAACGTCTAAATTTTGCAGTTAAATTTCAAGAGTTGGCTAGAAATGAAATCAACTTTATTGAAAATTTGATTATGAGTGATGAAGCTCATTTTCATTTGAATGGCTTTGTTAATAAGCAGAACTGTAGGTTCTGGGGTTCTCAAAATCCAAGAGCCATTCATCAACGCCAATTGCACCCCATCAGGTGTACAGTATGGTGTGGGATCACATCTGAAAATGTCATTGGGCCCTACTTCTTCGAGAATGAAGATGGAAGTGCTGTAACCGTAAATGGAGAGCGGTATCGGTTTATGATAGAAAATTTTTTACGTCCTGCTCTTGAAAACAGACCTGGTATGTGGTTTCAGCAGGACGGAGCCACTGCCCATACTGCCCGAGACAAAATGGCACTTTTAAGTCAAATTTTTGGAGAGCGAATAATTTCTCGAAATTCGGAAATTATTTGGCCAGCGCGATCGCCAGATTTGACAGCACCCGACTATTTTCTTTGGGGTTTTTTGAAGGAGCGAGTGTATGTGAACAAGCCAGAGACAATCCTTGAACTCAAGGCAAACATTGTTGCAGAAATTCGAACGCTACAGCCACAAGTTTTGAAAGATGTTATGGAAAATGCTCTAAAAAGAGCCCATCAGTGCGAAGCTGAAAACGGTGGTCATTTAAGAGACATCATTTTTCATACTTAGTCTAAAAAAATTTCCATTTTGTATATTATATAATCTGAAAGAAAAAATAAAAAAAAAGTTAATAAACAAAAAAGTTATTAAAGTTTTACACCCCTTGGTTTCTTTTGGCCCACCCTGTATAAGTATGTATTTTTTATTATATTATAATACATTTCATATATTAGTCCATATATCAATTTATATATAATGGTTTTGTCATCTATAATCCCATACATTTCCATACATGAATTTTTACATATTCATATATATTTATATACATTCATATATTAAAAATATATGGACTATATAAAATTTTTTTTTTGATGGGAATGCAAAAAATTCCGTGGCCAAAAAATAATTTGTAAATACAATTAATTTTTTTGTTATATCAATTAAATAATTAATTGATTTTGCACCCACAACGATTTTTTGTAAATACAATTAACGAAATTGTAAGCTAAAGAAAAATCTAAAAAATATTTTCAATTAAATATAGCAACAAATAGTTTGTTGAAACTTTTTTATTTTTTCAACATTTATTTTTGTTAGACTTCAAAGTTATTTCAATTAAAGTTATTGTTATATTAACAATGTGAATTGTTGAATTTCATTATCATAATTGTGATATTAACAATGCTTTATTATACACAATCACAATCTTCGAAGCGTTTTTTGCTTGTCTGCGAAAAACACTTAATGTCTTTGAGCGGAGTTGAACCGGCAACCTCAAGACTAATAAACTAACTCACTTACCTCTCAGCTTAAGAGCAACACTTAATTGAATACGCAACGCAAATCATGAATACACACAAAACATGATTTCTTGTTTCTTCTGTTATGATATAATTTAACAAATAATTTTGTTGAGTAATTTAATTGACTACAAAAATTTAAATTTTTTATATCAACAATAATCATTGTTAATTTTTAAATTGAAAATTTAAAATTTCTTTTGTTGGTTGCATTTCGATGATATTTTTTCTGTGTACAAAAAGTGTCCACTTATATTTTTCTAACATCCCCAAGATAGGCAATAAATTTCGAAAGTCCAGTATACTTTTCTTTGAAAAGTCTGCAGTAGCAAATGGAAATTTCTTTATGAAATTTACCAACCTGAAATTCCGTACATTTTTTTTTATAAAGTTCATATTGGAAACTGAATTTCCGTAAGAACTCTGTAACATGCTTCATTTAGGAACCTGAATTTTTTTAAGAATTCCTTACCAGGCTTAGGGCTAATAAATTAGTCAATGATTATATGCATTTTATTTTTAAATCATGTTTAAACAAAAAATTTTGTTTCTCACCGCACAATTAAATCAAACTTATGGTGTTTTCTTTTCTAAAAAAAACAAAAAAAAAGTGTAACATATATGCTTCATGTGATTTGGCAACATTTTGAAATGCTCACCTGATTTTTAAGAAGTGTTGCATATTTTACGTTTACAAAAGAACAATTTTCCAACAAGTTTCTGCATAAAAAAATCACGAACTAGAAAATGACTTATTTTTTTCATAGACAATAACGAAAACAGCTGTTAATATCTATAATGCTGCACTCATGCCCCTTTAATGAAAATGAGTGTTGAACATGTAGCATTTTTCTTCTTTTTAAGGGTAACATCGTGGGAAAAGAACGCGTTCAATTTTTAAAATAATACATACTTTTCAGAAAAGAACACAAAGAAATGTAAAAGGCAACATAAATGCAGCATATTGCTCAGAAAAGAAAACGCCATTAAACAGCCAACATTGTGCATTTAAATGTTGTTTAGGTTTTACCAACACACCATATGTTTTGTGCATGTGTGTGTGTTTTTTCAAGGCATGTACATGAACATCAATCATGTGGTCGTACTAACAAGAATTTAATTAATTTTCATAAATATAGTTACAACAAATGTAACATATATTTTCATATCATGAAATATTAAAATAGAAAAATGTGTTCTGATACTCTTTTTGTGTCATAAATGTTTTTTTTTGCTATTTCATTTTTTTGTAAATTGAAAAATCACCTTTCTTATTTATATTGAACAGCTGTTCTTTGGAAAGCTTTTCGTAATATTTGGAAATCTTGTAGTGCTACCGTACTTTCAACATAATTTGATAATAACTTTAATTAGCCACTAAAAAATTAAAGTGTATTTAATTACATTTTAATTTTGTATGAAAGTTTACTTAAAATATGTTTAAATATTCACTGATTTATTAGCTACACTGAAGGGAAAATCATTCATTCAGAGAATGAAACGGTTTCATTAAATGTTCTTCATTACATTAATGAAACTTTTCATTAATACAATGAACAATTTCATTGTATGCATGAAATCTTTCAATCTCTGCTCTTCGTGTGTTCTTCATGGTTCATTGTATTAATGAAAATCGTTTTGTGTTCTTACTGTATACATTTTGTCAAACATAAATAAATCAATAGTTATTTTGTTAAAAAATATTTTCTATTTCTTATTTTTCTAATCCCTTTTAATTTCAAAGCAGTATGGTCGTCATAAATACAATGAAATCATTTCATTTATACAATGTAATATTCTTCATTGTATAGCAGATATCTCTTTCTTTCTCTTTTTTTTATCCATTCACATCCCTCATCTCTATACAAACACAAAAAGTTTGTGCCAAACATCTTATAACGATGCTTGTTTTTTCATATTTTGGTTTGATTCTTTTAAACTTATGTTTGTGTATTGTGATTCTCAACAACATATTAAGAGTTTTACTATAAACATTCAAGTTTTTCGGATTACTTTAATCGTTTTTTTTTTTGGGTTGAACTCTACTGATGAGTTCCTTAGATTTTAAATATTTGACTTTAATAAATACAGACATACATAAATACATATGTACATACATATTTATTAATAAAATCAATATATTTTTTATTAAGCTTTATGTCAACGGCAACATACCTGGGTATGGTTTTATTTTTGAAAACGCTGTAGCTCTAAACTGGATAACCGGATCGACTTGAAATTTCTTGATGTCCTAGTCGAAACTGTTTTACGCAATAGTTCCAAGATTGGTTAGGATTAGATCATTAGTTCGGAAGATAAAGCCCATTTACAAAGTTGCACCCTTAAGTCAACAGAATACATACCTGGGTATGTATAGTAAAACGCATGCAAATATGATAATATAATATAAAAGTATAGTTTATTTTGAGCTAAGTTTTGTAATTATTTTTTTATTATTATTATATAATGTCAGTTTTAATTATTTTTGCTTAAAATTATTGAAATTCAAATACATCTATCGCATTGAGGTAAGTCTTTGGAATGCTCTGTGCACACTGGTTTGTTGCATAATGTGCATGCTTTACGAGTAGGGCGTCGTTTCGAGCAGATGTAGCAATTCCCCTTTACTTTTAGCCGGCCCGTACTATCACGTTCCTCCGATGCATGTGCCTCAGCATCCACAACTCCGATGGGCCCACCTTTCATGGCTTCGATGGCGTTGCGCGTTGAAAAATCTCTGGATATTCTGCTGTTATTCGCCCTTCTTTCCATTTCTGGCTTGCACAATTGCTCGCTAAGCTGATGGAGAAACATCCTACGGCGGCTTGTAGATGTCTTCAGGTGAGTGTTGTTGTCAATGTATATTACGTATGCAGCAAACGCAGCAACGTCCACAATATTATAAAAGTAAGCCAGAAGCTATCTATTTGTGCGCCGCTTCGTACTAAATTCGGACAAGCACTTGTCCATGTTATCAACGCCACCTTTGGTTTTGTTGTAGTCCAATATAAGCAATGGCTTCTTCTTAGGACCGGTCGTTTCTGTTGTATAATGAGTAGTGGACAACATTACAACTGCCTTGTTTTTCTTGGGAACGTACGAGCACATCGTAACGTGATTACAGAACCCAAACATTGATGATTCAGCCTCACGTCGTTTCGGGTTGGCAAATGCTGCTGGCACGAATGTACGCCTTTTGTTGCAAGTACCCAATATAGATAAATTGTTGTCTAACATCAAAGTTTTTGCCAAGTTGTAGCTAGTGAAAAAGTTGTCACATACAATATTTCTTCCACTTCCAGCAAAAAGGTTGACACATAAATCCTTTACTACTCTTTCGCCAACGTTTCTTTCACGTTCACCAGACGGTGCCATTCCTGTATAGATTTGTCCCTGCATTGAAAAATTATATTCAATTTAGTTATTTAGATTTTCAACAATTTTCAACAATATTCATTGTACCTGCAATGGATAGGAAGAAATGGAGTCGCACACCCACCACACTTTTATTCCATATTTGGCAGGTTTTGATGGTATGTATTGCGTGAAGCCAGTTCCACCACGATAAGCATACAATTGTTCATCTACGGTGACGTTGGCTCCAGCCACGTAATATCTACGAAGACAGCTGTTAAGCATCAAAAAAACGTCCGATATTGCTGCTGCTTTGTCAGTTTGTTTTCGTTGCTGGCGTGTGTTTCCATTATCAAAACGTATGAAGCGGCTTATTTCCCAAAATCGTCGTACACTCATTGCGGCACGATATAGTGGATGTGAAGTAGTTTTCCACAAATCTTTCGTATGCACGTAACCAGAATGTGTAACGCCACTTAGCAAAAGTAGGCCCAAATATGCATCAAATTCACTTTTTGTTATGGGAATCCATGATCTCGGTTCTCTTGTTGGATGTTTTGCGTTGTCAATATCATAAAATTGCCTTGCCTTTCGATTTGATTCACGAATAATTATGTCGCATATTTCGTTTGACATTATCAATTGGAACGTTTCTGCAATGGTCAAACCTTGCGTTGCCCGTACTGGTCCAGATTCTGCACTTCTTAGAATGTTGTGCGTACGGAATCTTACAGGTTGTGGTTGTATCGAGGACCAAACATTACCATCTCTGGCAGTAAAAACTTCGCCAGTTTCAATTGGTGCATCTTCAAGATCTTCATCAGAATCACTGTCGCCCTCTGGGTCATATTCTGATAACATGGGTTCTTCAACGTCTGAGTCATCTCCACCAATATCACCTAAAGCCTCGTCACCAACTATTGAATCAGGCCTATATTATATATTTATTATATACGTATGTCGTCTACCTATACAACCACTTTTTTCAACAAACAATGACTGTGAGGATGAAATTAGTTATCATAAAATTTTTTAGCCTTTTGTCCATTTCTAACAAACTAAAAAAATAATTCAGAAATTCCAACAAACCAGGTAGATACGTAATTAGCATTTTTATGCTAACGACGTACCATTCCCCATACAAAACGTATGTACATACCCAGGTATGCTGCTGTGGACGTGCGTAAAGCATTTCTGCTGTTGACATAAAGGTTAAGTGGATGGTTTGGAGGGGATATCATTTCATGTTTTTTATTCTTTACTGCTTCTGTTTCACTATATTTATGAAAATCTCATCATTACTTTAATGAAATTTTCATTATATTAATGAATAAACTTCATTTATGGTATGTAAAAACTTCATTAAATCAATGAAACAATTACATTCAATTCATGAAAAAGTTTCATTAAACTAATGAAATAGTGTCATTCTATTTATGACATAGCCTCCAAAATTAGCTTCATAAATACAATGAATCATTCTTCATTGATCCAATGAAGGGCTTCATTAGCTGACTTTTAATGAAAGATTTCATTAATACAATGAAGAATTTCATTGTCTGAATGAAGGGTTTCCTTTCAGTTTATTAAAGTTCTTTATTTTAAATTGATTGTTTATTAAATTGTTTATCTAATTTTTCAATGAAACTATTTTTTTAAGCTTTATGTCAGTAATTAGATTGATTATTTTAATTTAGTTTTTGCTGCCACTTGTTACAAGCTCAATTAGAACAGAGTTTAACCCCTTTATGCAAAAAAATATTTTACTTTAGCTTTAAAGTTCATAGTAAATGCCATTTAAGCAATTTAAGGCTAACATAGCTTTGTTAAGAAATCATATGCTTGGCAAAGCTTTGTTAAGTTTTTTTGCATACGACCCTACTTTTTTAAAGCACAATTTACATATTTCAACAATTTTTAATTCCCATTTGACGATACAAGTGTGAAATTGTTGATGTGGTAGTACGCATATTTGACTTACGTCAGAAATCAAATGTTATTTGGGCGCATATTTGAAGGAAAGTAAGTTTATGCTTATCTTTTGCCTAAGTTTTCTTTGGATGTCCTGGAACAGACGGTTAATTTCTCTAGTTACTGCTTTCAAAAATAAAAGGGATACAAAAAAGTTCCAAAAACTCGAGTTTGACACGTTTTATCCCCTTTAAAAGTACAAAAAGTACTTATTTCTGGCAGATATTCACATTAAGTTGAATGTGTTATTTCTTTATTTATTTAGGGGCTCTTAAGTCCCTAAAACTTTAATTTTCAAAAATCTCTTCTTAGTGTATTTACACATCGGAAGTGGTGTCTACCTATAAAGTTTCAAGACATACACATTTCAAAGTTGGATGGAAGAAATTTGAAAATCTAAAATGCCTTTAAAACTTCTTTATTTGAAAGAGAAGAGTTTTAATATCTAAATCGTATATTTTTTTTTATTTTGTCCATTTGTAAACATCTTTCCTTTACCAACATTTTAATTATTTCTTACCTAAGAGCAGAGTGCACTCGATTCGTCTTAACTGAGTAATATTGCAGCCTTATGTACTTTAACTAGCTTAAACAAATTTATTTAGTGATTTTAAATTATAGTAAAAATGCTGTAAAAACGATTTAAAAGAGCTGAATAAAATTTTAATTAAATTTGATTTAAGCGCAAAAAAAGAAGCATAACAATACTATAAAAGTTTTATGTGGCAGTTAAAACTAAATTTGCAGTGTAGTTAAGAAAAATAAAATTAAAATTGTTCAATATATATATTTTGAAACCAACAAAAAAATATATAACTCTAATGCTTCCCCATATCCCCTATTAAGGGTTCTTAGCACATTGCAATAGAAAACCAAGATAAAGAGTAAAATCCAATAGGTAAACCATAAACCATAAATGTTAGGTAAACTTTAACAAGTGAGCAAGCATTTTTATAGTTTCTTTTTTAAACGTGGCATCAATAAATTAAAAAAAATAAAATGATATCCTAGAACAGCTAACACAAGGAATATATCACAATTTTTGGTCAGTTTGAAAGGTGACTTTAATGTCATTTAATTTAAATATATGCACAAACATGCATATATTTACATACACGCACGCAAACACACATATATGGATGCATATACTTACGTAAATATGAATATTATCACTACTGTCGCCATCACTGACATCATTTATGGTCTTGTTTAAAATATTTATATTTTAGTAATTTAATTTCGTGTAATAAATCAAATTGTAACTAAAAATTTTGTAATGCAACAAAAAACGATTTAAAATACATTTTAAATTTTCATTAACTTGCAGTAACTTCAAATTATATAAAATATTTGAAAGCAAAAATTACTTTCGACATGACAACAATTAATTAAGGTTAATTGAATTAAATTATTAGTAAATAAAATTTGTTTTTTAAATTCTAAATTTTGTATTTAGTGAAGCTAAATTTTTCTAAATATAAAACAAAAATTAAATTTTAAAAATAGTTTCTATTGCACTTATTTCATATTTTAACAAAAAATAATACTACACAGAAAAAAATAAATTTCATTTTCAGTAACCAAATTCGTTGAATCAATAAATATTTTATTTGAATGCGGTCCTACAAAAAAATTTGTAAATTCTGATAAAAATTTTGTAAAAATTTAAATTAATCACAGTTCAGCTGAGAGAAAATGTTATTTGAATGTGTTTGTGTTTATCTTGCTTGTTGATAGGAACAACGTGCTGTTGTGCGGTTGTTGTTGTTTATTTTGATTGGTCGTGTTGTATACATGCACGCAAAGAAAAGATATGGTTGGAGAATGGTTGAGAAAACAATATTATGTTATGTTGAAAACAGAACAGAGCAGAGTAATGTTTGAATTTAATAATTACATTAACACATCCATAAAAAGTGTGATATTGTTAGAGTTTAACAATACAGTTTTGTTAAAAATTTATGACTACAACATAATTTGTATTATTATATAAAAATAATATGATGTAAATATCAATATAATGTTATGCAAAACCACAGTATGTTAAATAAAAAATCTTTTTCAGAAACATCTGTCAGTTGAGTATTTCGTTTGTAAGCACGGGTAGTGCACGGGTGGCGTTAAATAAATTAATAAATAAATAAAGTATAAACAAAAGGGTAGACCAATAAAAATATATAAACATTTGTGTATCTCTTTATACAGACATGTCTGTATGTCGTGTAAGTATACATTTCTATATATACATTTTATTTCAACAATATTAATTTAATTTTATTTCGAATTTAACGCACAGCTGTTTCTACAATAAATATATGATTAAAAATCAAAATAGTATTATTATATTAAATAATACTGTGGTCGTATTTAACAATATTAATATAATATTAGATCATGGTATGGTGAGTCTCAATTATATCTTAGTCACATCTAACAATAGTGTTGTCATATTTACAATGCTAAGATTAGGTGTGACAAAGTTCATTGTTTTTGTAGATAATATTATTATTAACTAAGATAATAATATTATTAAAGTTTGATTTTCTAATAACAATAATATGATTTGACTGCAACCATATAATTCAATCATATTATATTGCTGTTTGATTATGGTTACCTCAACCATATTTTTTCTTTGCGTTTGTAAATGCCGAAAAGTAGCCTGTTTCTTCTCTACACAGTGTTTTGGTACAAATTAATTTAGTGTAACAGTACAGAATATTTATTGAAACTAAGTTTGATTTCAAACAAATATTTGTTTAAATATTTTTTGGGAATAATTTTTTCTGTGTATAGATATACATACATCAACACTGTTAGAAAATTGTTATAATGGTTATGTAGTTTGACATCAATACTATAACAAGTGTTTTCATTTTTTACACTATAACTCTTTTCGGCAGAACGTTATCAAGCCATTCATCAACTGACCATTAATGGGAAGGAAGACAAAATGATGTGGTTAATGGAATGTCAAACCGAAACCATTAAATTTATCAAAAGGAATCAATTTGATAGAAAAAATATGTGATTACAACTTTAAATTACTATAATAACACTGTGTGACAAAAATTAATTATGTCGAAATACCTGGGAAGTCATACTATTTTAATGGTAGGTGTTGCCGAGTACAACAAAAATATTTCCAATTAAAATCTAAAAATGTCTCACTTAAATCTAAAAATGTCTCATTTCCAAACACATTAAAAATCTTTAGTTATGAGCAAAAAAATTTTTGAATCTATGATATATTTATGTGTGCACTTGATTATGAAAGTAGTTTAAGACCTAATAATTGACTTCTCAATTAAATGTCATTTAGCTGATTTCCACTTAAATTTAAGTTGCACTTAAATGCTGTTTCATTTCAGGAGTGGTTAATTAAAGTTCTTATTAAATTGCCTTGAAAGTATAGCAGCACTAAAAAATTTCCAAATATTATGGAATTATTTCTAAACAACAGCTGTTTAACATAAATAAGAAAGTTAGATTATCCATGTGTAGAAAACTAAAATTGCATAAAAACACATTTTATGAAACTAAAAGAACATCAGAATGCTTTATTTTTATTTATTTATTCCATGATATGAAACTGTGTATTGTATATGTCATATATTTATGAAAATTAAACGAAATTCTTTTTAATAAGACTACATGATGTTCATGTACATGTTTTCAATCAAAACACACAAGCACAAAAACATATGGTATGCTCGTAAAACTTAAATAGAATTTAAATACACAAGCTTGGGCATTTAAGTTTCATTTAAATGTCTCTCAACTTTGTACTGAAATTTAAAATGCATTTAGAGATAAATTATACTTAATTGAGGAGTCAATTATTGGGTCTAACGCCGGATTTACATATGTTTGCCATGTGCCAAAGAAATCGAAACCACTAAATTACTAATGAAAACCTGTTTGATTCAGACATATATTTATTGATTTAAACAGTTTTCAATCATGTTGGATTCTATAAAATTGTTCATTAGTTATGTATGAAACTATTTAGCTTATTAAATACGTCATCAAACAGTTTTTCATTAGTAATTAGTGGTTGCGCTTTTTTGGACACATGGCACACATGAAATGCCAGAAGTAAACTCAGCACACAAAAAAGTAATATGAATGATTTTGTAATATTAATTAAAATATTTGTAATATCAATTAAAAAATTAATAAAATTTTCACCTATAAACAATTTGATAATATCAATTAAGTTTTTCCACTCAAATTAATTAATATATTTAAAAATTTAATTTAATAAATTAAATTCTTAATTGAAAATATTAATTGGTGAATGCTTTTTTCTGTGAGCCTAAGTCTCATGCAATTTTGCTTAAAATTATTAAATAAATCATAAAAATAACTTCAATAAATATTTAATAAACATTAACGGTAGAATTTATAAAAAAAAATATTTTAGGTTTATTACAGGTTTATTTGATAATAGATATGTCAAATAAGCGCTTAATAAACCTGAAATATTTTTTTATGAATAAGGCAGTAAATATATTTATATTAATCGAGACTAGTATAACTATTAATTAAAATTTAGCAAATGTAATCTACAAAACAAATCGAAGAAATAAATTACTTAGACCACTTTCATAATTATGGGCACGCATGTAACAGCTGTTTGTAATAATTTTTTGAAGAATTTTTTTGTCTCTCAATTTTTCTCTCCTTTTTAATGTTCTCTTCTTGCAAACTTATTGAGTTAATGAACACTTTATGATCAAACAGAATTAGTCCGCAACTTCATGCTAGGAACACAATTGGGACGAACGACGAATTTTTCGGTGCGAACTTTCGTCATAAAAAATAAAACACATTTGTTTATATGAAAATGAACACAACACCGCCGTAGAACGAAATTCGTCGTGCATGACGAACTCTGGCATAGATTTATTTCTATTTTGTACGCCGACGAACGACAAAAAAACAATATTTTCTGCCTCTTTCTTTACATACACAATATGTATGTCTTTAATATATTTTTAGAGAATACGCAATTTCGATTAAAAAAGGCTAAAATAGCTAAATCCGATTTTAAAAAAGCTAAAAAAATAAGCTAAGAGCTTAATGAAAATTTTAAAACTAAATCCAGAAGAAATAAACTAAATTTAGCCCAAAACTAGCTAATATGGTCACACTGACAATCAGCGTTACCGTTGAAAATTTTCAAAAAGGGGATTTTCCAAAAAAAAAAGTGGCACAAAAAGGGGATTTCTAAGAAAAATAGGGGCAACTTTTAAAATAAAGGAAAATTAAGGAAACACACATATTTATTAAGCTAGTTTTATTAAAAACAAACAATAAAAACAAATTTCTCATGTATAAAAAATACACAAACATTAATTTTATGAGAACTCATATACTACGTTTATTCGTACGTTTTATTTGCAAGTAAAAATTCCAACTTGTGGCAGAATTATGCTTTAATTTTTGATCTGTTACGAATCAGCTGACTCTTTTTTGGTTTTAGAAATCTTACACAAGTCGTTAGTTTTTCTGTTTCGTTCTGTTCTGTTACGGTTCAACCTGCGAAAATCAAAAAAATTTTAAGTAATTCTAAGTGATAGCATAAATAAAATAAAAATTGTGATTGTGCTTTTAAAATTTAAAAAATTTAATTTTTAACAGAAAAACATAAAATTATATTAAAACATAAAAGTGAACGAACTCATCACTTTAGTGGAAAACTATTGCCGTTCTGCTCAGAAACAGGTGATAAGTTATTACATAAAAAGTAAATATTAAAATTTAGAAACAGAACGGCACAGCACAGAACATCAACAGAAAGTTAAGAATAACGAAGCCTTAACTAACTCACGTGAACAATAACTGATTAGTGGGGATGAGATGTATGAATACAGAAAAATAAATTTATAATTTTACAATTGCTTATTTGACGACTGTGAATATATCTATAATACCGGCTAGTTGAGTATTTGCAAATACAGTTTTTATTTACAAATAAAACGAGTATAAACATAGTATAGATAAGTATAAAATAAAATCATAAAATCTATGATAATAATGAAACACTAGTCAAAATGTGGCATTTGATATTGATCAAAATTCCAATAGAAAATAAATGGAAATTTCGTTCGATATTGAATGCCGTAATTTGCTCCAGTTCTTAAGATTTACAAAAAATTAAAAAATACATTAATAAATTTTTTTGACATCTTTTGGGGCATATCACTTTTTACTTAAAAACCAGTATCATTCAAAAAATTTACTTAACCATTTAAAGTTTTGATAAGAAATTTTAAAATTCGATTCTGAAGAAGATAATCAGGGCAATTATGAATAAAATTCCGCGAGAAATATCTCCCTTTTCCAATTAGAATTTTTTGTTTTCCCTATTACTTGCTATTAATTGGAATTGTTCCCAGGGAAAAATTTCACGCGGAATTTTATTTATAATTGCCCTCAATATATTTATGGTACTATTTTTATGCATAATGCATAGTTATTAAATAACTTAAATATCAATTCTTTTGAAATTGTACATCTATATTTATTAAAAAGTTCTTCACTTGCAATCCATTCTTTCAAATCGTTTTAAAATAAATTTAAGGAAGACAGCATGGACAGACAAGTGTCTACTTTCAGTCTATTTGAAATTTTTTTAGCAATGCTAATTTAAGTTTACGCTTTATGTTTTTTTGGCAAGTTTGCTTATAAAGATGAAATAAGATGTAACTCACCGACCTTGCAATTGCTGAATCTGGGTATATTTTTGCGTTTAATATGGCCAATGTGTCCATTGACTTAAACGAGTAGTTGCAACTTATCATCAGCAATAGTCACTTTCCTCCAAAAATAAGTATTTTTTTGTGGTAAAAACTCGGATATTTTTGATCATTTGCTTTTGGGAATTGGCCACGTCTTTGCCAGTTTTAGTTTTCTAAAATCATGCGATTTCAATTCGATCGGTTTACAGAACAGCCTTTTAAAAATATGTACTTTAATTAAATTTGGCTTTCACAACAGATATCGAAAATACAGTTAGAATTATCAAGTATGAGTGTGCAATTGTACTCATATATTTAAAAATCTTACACAAATTCATACCAAGGTGTATGTTTTTATATTACGTTTGACACATAGGAAATAAAATCGTGGTAGAATCTGTACGAATCTCCGTGCATTTATTGTCAAAATAAAAACGAAAGTTGACTTTGACAAAAAGGGGCAAAAAGGGGCACAAAATAATGCAAATGATACTAAAAGGGGATTTAAAAGTAAGGGGCATAAAAAGTGGCAAGGCAGTTGAAAAAGGGGCATAATGCGACTTTAGTCGCACAACGGTAACGCTGCTGACAATAATCAACTTTATCAATTATAAAAGCTGAATTCACTGAGTAAATTCGTCGTTATTGTGCTTCACACGACGAATTTACGCAACGAATTCTTATCGATGAGTTCGTCGATGTAGCCGAAATTCGTCGTAGCTGAAGAATGTCAAAAGCTTCAATTTTGTTTTGGTTTTAGTACAATTATTTTTGTGCTTTTGACATTCTTCGGTTCTTTAGACAGCCATGGTTGCCGCATTTTTGTATAAAAAATCCTTATGCATTAAACACATTCACCACAGCAGGCTACACGAACACACGATTTCAAATGCCGCTAGCAGCATTTGTCGCCTCGTAGCCGGCAACTTAATTATTTTGGAGACGGCAGCAGCACCATCTGCAGCTGATATTCAAGTACAAATACATTGTTCAGTATTGCCACTTTTATATATTTTGCATTTATAAAAATTAATTACTCTTTTAAAATGTACTTATTTCACGCAAAAGTACAAAAATGAATCAATTTATTCTTTACATCAATTTTTGGACATTGTTTCTGTTAAATAATATGAAATAATTGTACAAAATTATTCATTCAACATTTTGTATACTTGCAATACTGAATTTTCTCATTGTAGCCAACAAAATAGAAATTAGTTTAATTGGACTACAACGACAAAATCAGCATAGACAACAACCTGCCGCCATGTTGCCTTCCCTACAAGAAATGAATGACCGAAACTGACACAAACAAAACTTTTTTACTAACACACATGCAACAATTTTATGTTGAATTTTTGCTACTAGAGCTGCCACTGTTTCGTTTTTCCAATAAAATTTGAAGGATTGTTTTTACAATATTTATTGCATATTTTTGTATAGTAATTTTTGTACATATTTATTTATGTTTTATTTTAATTAAAGTTTTATTAAAATATATTGATAATGTTTCCATAAATTATAATTATTTGATTATTTATTGTCAAAAAAAATATAATTAGTATACAAATGGGTTTTCGAAATTTTGGGGGTTTTTAGGAAAAAAACGTATTGAACAAAAATGTTTGCTAGTGGCAGTTCAGGCATATATTGCATCAGTTGTTTCACTCTAACATATATTTTATATGCGCACATGCATTAATTCTTGCTAATAGTTTTTGCATGTATAAAAAGCAATAGCTATACATAGCATTTGTGAACACATGATTGTGAAAAACCCCAAAATAAAATTTTCTAAAAGTTAAAGTATTTGGAATAAAATTTAAATAATTGTGCAATATGGCTGTAATTTTTGTGTTTTATATTCCTTAATCAAAGGCCAGTGGTGTTCCTCATATTCTGACTGTGAAATAAAGCCTAAATAATGGGAAAGTGATGACATATTTGTGGAATCATGTTCAAGAATTTGCATTGACAAAATAAATTAATTTTAAATATTTTTTTACGTTTAATGCGCTTTAAATATAATCAATTTTGATTCGTACTATATGTTCTTAACAATTTCCGTCATTTCGGCATGGTACATGCAACAACTTGGCCAAATGTTCCCACTTAATGCCGCTTGTGGTTTCTTTGCCTAGAATGGGACCCGGCCAACGTTTCTATGTCCTAAGTGACCACAACACTCAACAGATGCAAGCAACTCTGGCTATTCCGCAAATGCATCAAAACGGTAATATGTTTTTTAAATCATTTTGTTTTAGAAGTTTTAATTGTTCTGGCCATTTATTTAAGGACCTGAAAATATTTTGTCTCGCTGTTGGTAAATGCAATACCACAAGATCAGAAGCTGGGAGAACGTTCATACCAAATGATGGAACGTATGGATCCATCTAAGACCACGGGCATGTTGGAATAAAAATATCCAAACTCTTGTGCATAACGGAAGATCATAAAGCTCTTTGTTGGAAAATGTAATACCATAAGAGCAAATTCTGGGCGGACGTTTACACCCAATGACCGAAAGCATGCATCCATCTTTGGCTAGTAAGATAAAGGGCATGTTGCTTAAATTAGTTTTAAGAACTTTAATATTTATTGTTTTATGTTAAATAAAAACTTTGATTTAAAATATATATTTCAATTGACAAATATTTATGTTATGACTTAATAGTTAGAGCTAACCAATATTTACGTTTGCTGACTGGTTAGAACTTACCAGTATTTACGTTTGCCTAACTGGTTGGAGCTAACCAATATTTACGTTTGCCTAACTAGTTAGATCTAACCAATATCTACGTTCCCCTAACTAGTTGGAGCTAACCCATATTTTCGTAGTCATAACCTTATAAAAGGAATCAGAGTGAGCAGCACAAATATATGTTACATAGTCGGGTGGAATTAATAAGATAGAGAGAGATGCAAAAGCACATGTACACAAGAGTTTCGGTTAGTTTTTACATTTTGCTCTTAAGAAACTAATAGAAACTTTAACAGACATATCAGTAAGCCCAACCGGTTAAATGACCGGTCATTTAACTGGTAGTGTTCTTGTAGGGTTGCTGTCTTCAAAAGAATTATTCTCATATAAATATGTGTATTCTATCCTTGACATTTGGTAGTCGGTAGCTTGCTGTGGTGAATGTGCTTAATGCTTTACGCACTCACCTGTATAATTACACCATGCTTCAAATGCTCTCTAATTTTGGTTTTATTTTCTTTTGTGCTTACTTTTCTTTGTAGTTTTGTTCACAAAATTTATGAAATTTATTGAAAGTATGGTAGCATTGTTGAGAGAATGAGCATTTATATGTGAGAGAATTACAAAAAACGTTGTCAAAATAAAATAGATCACATCTCTAGACTGCTTTCTGGTGCAAGTTTGTGGTGTCATTTTGTATGGGAAATGTGTTTATGTCATTTCGACATTTAACGGTAACAATGAAAACTTGCACGTAATTCACACGTTGATTTTTTTTAATGTTTTTTTTAACACGATTTTTGGAGTTTGTAGGCAAACGGTATAGAAAGGCAAAATTGGTAGAAAAAAATCACATTTTTCGTTTTGCGAGTTTTTTTTTAATTTTTCTTTACACTTATTTCAATTGTTGGTATGTTGCTTTATTTTAGTTTTTTCATTCAATGTGACAACAGCTTTTTTCAATACAAAACAGTGTTACCGGTAGGTATTTTTTTCTCTATGATATGAGTATAGGGAATATCGGAAAAATATTTTATTTTTACCAAAATGTAGGTATTTTTATTCTCAGAGTGTTTTCTTTTGTGCATAAATGTAAAAATAATTATATTTAAAATATATTTTTGCTCATAAACCGTTTTCAGTAAGTTGCAAATCACTGTTGCCTATTTAATTATGTGTAGTTTCACGTCTCTATTCTTGAGATAATTGGTTTAATTTTATATTTTATCCGAACAAAGTTGAACTGAGCTGCCATTAGGTTAAATTTTTTCACATAAAATTGTATCTCAATATATCGTGTAAAAAAGTTTACATATGTAGTCATTTTGTGTTTGTGAAATTATGAGTGACATTTGCTTTTTTTAAATAATATAGAATATTAATACTAAAATATGTAAAATACGCCACCTTGCAAAACTAATAGATTTTATTTACATATGGCCGCTTTGATTTTCCGGACAAATTTTTCGCAATAAGTGAATCATGTCTGAGTAAAAAAAAAAATTGCACGGGCAACATGGGTGAATTCAGCAAAAAAAATAAAATAACGTATTCTTCAAGTGTACGTTATTTTTTTGCATAAAGGTGTTAGTGTTTGAATATTACAGTGACAAAATGTTGCACAAAATGAGTTTCTAATTTTTAATTCTGAATTTTAAGTATTTTATTATTAAGCTGGGGTCAAACGATTGGCAAAATGTACCAATTTTCGTCGGCTCACTGAAATAAATTCAAAAGTAACAAAGTAAATTTGCCTTATTTCTCAACTAATTGAAATATAATTTCATAACTGCACCACACTGCATTAGTAATAAAGCCATATAGACTTATTCAAGAATTAATTAAGTAATAATGTCATTTTAGCTTATTACTTATGACTCTATCGCAGTGAGCCGACGAAAATCGGTACATTGGCCCAATCGTGTGACCCCAGCTTTAGTCTGTCAGGGAAATTATGAATAAAATTCCGCAAGAAATATCTCCCTTTTCCAATTAGAATTTTTTCTTTTCCCCATTACTTGCTATTAATTGGAATTGTTCCCAGGGAAAAATTTCCCGCGGAATTTTATTCATAATTGCCCTGTATACGAATTATGTCCACTAAATAAGTAAAATAATTTAATTAAAACTCAGTTATTTATATTGACCAGATTTTTGCAATAAATTGTAAAAAAAAATTATTCTTATTTACAAAGATTGCAAAAAGGATATACTGTACCACCACACTCAAACTAAATTATTCCCAATTTACTTATTAGTTTCCCAAGAGTTAGTTGCACATTAATTACAAACATAAGCATGCAAAACTTAAAAATAAAAATATGCTGCTACTTTCCATTTAAAAATTTTAGTATTTGAAAAACGTTAGTGTTATACTTTACAAATAGAATTAAGTGCTGCATTACATACATTGGGAATAATAACAACACAAAAAAATATATAATAAAATATCATGTAAAAACAAAAACAAGCAAAAACAATTAAATTTAAACAACCACTCAAAAGGCATTTTAGCACGTGACACTCTGTTGTTGGTGGATGTTGTTGAACAGCCGCAATAAAAACAAAAAGTAAAACGACCGGGCAAATATAAACAACAGGAATAACAAGCTAGCAGGTGAGTGAAACCCAGACAACCGTATTAACCATGGTAACAAAGTGTTGCCAAGGGAAACGTAACGATTCACGAAGCCAGCCAGGAAGGACATAACAAATAAAAGCCAACACATGGGACACATTTAAAACAACAGCTGAAAGGACAATCACGAAAAAGTGAATTTAATCAAATAAAAATAAAAACAAAAAACTAAAATATTCACAACTTAGAACTATCGACATCATTTGGCTAAATAAGCAACTATTATGTCGAATAAAATAAAATTTATTATAAATACATCGGGTAAGAAAAAACTAATTGCACAAAAATCATCATTCTTCTTGTAAAATATCTAATTGGCATGACCTAATTTTTTTTTTTTTTTTTGCTTACTTTATTAAATTTTCGCAAATTAGCGGAATATTTTGCTGTACATTCGCAAAGTGAAATTGCTGTGGATGAACAGACTGCAGCAATAGTTGAATTTTTAGAAAATGATGAAATAACTGTAATCTCAGCTGTGCATGATAAACAAAAAGATAAAATTAAATTTCATCATCGCATACCGAATGATGAAGTTTGTTTGCTTTTCTATAAAATACCACAAGTTGGTAAAAGCGGTGTTGGAACCGCAGGAACAAGTGCAACATCATTATCAGCAGCAAGTGCTGCAACAACAACGTCCACCATGGATAACCAACCACTTGGCATTTTGACGTTGGAAGGGGGTTTGGTTAAATCCATTTATAATTCCGTTTCACGTGTGTTTTCGCCGCATGCAAATACTCGGGTATGATACATATTTGTTTATTTTTTCGTTTTTATTAAATTTTCTCTTGTAGTGCACACATATTTATGTATTGTATGTATTTGTTTTTTTTTCTAAAACTTTATTTCAACATAGTAAACTGCAAACCAATATCTTTGCAAGGCTAAGCAACAAAACCAAAATTATTTTGTAATACAATATTGCGAACATACATATGTACATACATACACACGTATGAAAACATGCATTAATATGTATGTATGTGCATACTTTGTTTCGAGTACTTGACCACAAAAATAGTATGAGATTAAACTACAGGGTTATTCATTTAGTGACAAGGTTGGCAAACGGTATCGTAAAAATACCGATACCGATTCAAATACCGTTAAAATTGGGTACCGGTATCAATACCGACACCGAAACTCATTTCGGTTAGAAAATGCCGGTATCGACAATACCGTTTATGTCTATACCGGTACGTACCGGTATACCGATTTCCGTAGAAAATATTACAGAACTTAATTTCAATTAACTTTTTTTGAAATTTAGACGTTCTTATTCAGCTCTATTCTTACTACTTTTTATCGACAACAAAGTGTAAGCACACCATAATGAAAAACATACGTATAAACTAGAGTTTTTTCCCGGACTTTTTCATTTCCCGGGAAAGCGGGAACGACTTTTCGGCTTCCCGGGATATTCCTGCCCAGTGCAAAACAATACAAAATATTTTCAATTTAAGTATTTCAACAAAAAAATAAAAAATTATAATTCATGAGATCTATTAAATAAAACGTTTTATAAGCACATTAGTAAAAAAATAATACCATTTGAGTTCTTTAAATAATAGTAATGCATATATACGAATATTATAAGTAAATGCCAAAAAGAAAATTATTTATTTATTTATTGATACATATTATACAAAGAATAATTGAAATTTATTCCCTGTTAATTTAGCATGTCTATATACGCATTTCATTGGCGCTTGAACCAAATCATCAGTAGACTTCAACCACAAATTTTTAACAGTCACAAACCTCTTACTTAATGCACAGACTTTCAAAAACTATATGAGAATTCATAAAATAATAATATTTTTGAAAATCACAAAAGAAAAAATAAGTTTAGTCTGTGCATAAAGTAAGAGGTTTGTGACTGTTAAAAATTTGTGGTTGAAGTCTACTGATGATTTGGTTCAAGCGCCAATGAAATGCGTATATAGACATGCTAAACTACCAGCAAATAAATTTCAATTATTTTATGTCAAATAATAAATTTCTTTAAAATTCAAATTATACAAAGTAAATTTGCATAATATGGTGTTGAACAAACATGTGTGAAGTAACTAGACCATATGCCCAGGATGTTATTAAGAGTATTTTAAAAAAGTTTTGTGACTGACAATACACACAAGCCTGACCGCACTTAAAAAATATATATTATTAAATAAATATTACAAAATATTTCTTTGGAAAAAAGGACTTTAGTACAGAACAGTGATGTAACAAATGTCAATTTTTGATATTCGCGAATACGAATATTTGAAACGATATTCGCGAATACGAATACGAGTATTTAATGTGAAATTTATAGACATTAAATTATGGTTCTATTTACGCCTGCATACTCCTCTTGGCACACTTTAAAGTTAATGAAAACTACCCAAAAATTTTAATGATCGTCAGTAAATAATAGTTCAAAATGAGCGAAAATTTCTATAAAAAATTTAATGGATTCGTACAAACTAATATTTTTGTCTATTTATTTAAATTAGGTTTAGGATTTATGCATTTATTTATTTAATTTTTTTGCAAAAATATTCGTATTCGCATGAATTTGACGAATACAAATGCGAATACGAATATATAAAAATTGCCGAATATTCGGCAATTCGAATACGAATATTCGTGCATCACTAGTACAGAATAAGCATTAATACAATCGTTCTTTTTTCCAACGACAATCTGAAATTATTTTGCAATTTTTCTTTTATTTCCTTGTACATTTTTGTTTTTACTTTTATAGTAGAATAAAATTTTGAACATCGCGTTCTGCTTATGGCAAATAAAGGCTTCTTAGTCTCAGAGCACATGTGTGCCAGATGTAAACTCGGCCTTAATTGTTGTAAAGTTCTAGCTATTGTGCTAGTGCCATGACCTTATTATTGCGCCATCGCTTTCATAAAATGAATAACGACACTCATCAAGTTGTCATAATATCAAAAAAATCCCGGGAATTCCCGCACATTTTGCGGGAAATCCCGTTTGAAAACACTAGTCTAAATGTTTATAACCAGGCTTCAAATCGTTACATACGTGGTCGTATCGGCAATCGTACGAAAACAAATTAAATGATACGTCAATCGTATAAACTGAATGGGATTTCAATACGTTCACGTATGTCATAATCCGAAAATTGTTATTTTACGTGACGAGTTGTACGTTCACGGATGTAACGATTTGACCTCAGGCTGTCCAGAGAAGCGTCAGAGTGCCGAAAATCAATCGGCTTTTTATAGAAATGAATACACATATGCTTATACATTTCTCTCGGTTTTCTCTCTGTGGGCAGCTCTGATCTAAACATACTTATGCATGTATGTATGTTTATACAAACATACAAGTTTACATTACACTTGTGTAAATAATCTGTGCAAGATATAAAACTTAGTTTTTTTATGTTACTGTTTACTAAAGACTTTATGTAAAATTACTTACTTTTAACTTAATAAAAAGAGGTTTATTGCTATATACACTGTATGAATTAATAAACTTCACAGTAATAGCGGTATACCGGTATTTTAAACTCGATAACGGTATGTAGCGGTAATACCGATACCGTTACCGATACCGAAATTTTTAAAATAATTGTGGTATCGGTATCAATACCGATACCGTTATTTGTTTCGGTTTCCAACGTTGTTTAGTGATTTCAAAACCGCCGGTATGGCAGCGCTGTCAGCTGTTAAATATTAGAGGACTGCGTAAGCAGTCTTGAAATGCAAAAACGTCTTGTTTTTTAAATGTATTGTCGTCGCATGCATTATACTAAACCAATAACAAATGCTGTTGTATAATAATCGATGAATGCTTCCAAGCGATGCACAGTGGGGTGAATGGTAGAGAAAATTGCGATTAATTCATAGAAATCGTAATTTTAAAGTGTTGTTATTTTTTAATGATGAATATTAATAAATACATAAAAAACCCCGCTTAAAAAAAAATTTTTAATTTTGAACCTTTTATGGGCTTTTTTGTATTTTGGAGAAAATGGTCTTATTTGACTATTTTTGCTGTAACTTTTGAATGATATAAGATAAATTAGTAAATTAAATTGTAAATTAGAGCATACTTTATGTGCCTTTAAAAAAATATTTTTCTTGTTTAAATAAAGTAAAGTGTGAGTAGAATATGAATCATATTTGGCCTTAAAGGCTTGATTCTAAATCAATAATAATAAAAAAAAAATATTTAATCAGTGCTATCATGAATAAAATTCCGCGTGAAATTTTTCACGGGGAACAATTCCAACTAATAGTAAATCATAGGGCAAACAAATAATTCTAATTGGAAAAGGGAGAAATTTCACGCGGAATTTTATTCATGATAGCCCTGAATATGTATTTTTCACATTGATTTTTAGCAACTGGAATTCTCTCACAAAAACCTCAAAAATTGCACAAATGCACAAATAGGTATTCTGGGATTTATTAGCTAAAATCTTATATTTTAAGATCATAAAAGCATTTTTCCCTGAACTCATCCGCAAAGTTGTTGAAACTCAATGTATATATCAAAAATACTTTTTTAGAGCAATTTAATTTTTTTTATTATTTATCTAAACAAAAAATAATTTTTTAAATGCTCGTATAACTGAAGTTGACCGTTCCATTATAAAACTTTTACTTACATAAGTCTTAACAAAAACTATAATCACTTGAAATAACAAATTGTATCTTTTAGTCAATGCGCGCAAAAATAACTAAAATTATTATATTATATTATATTATATTATATTATATTATATTATATTATATTATATTATATTATATTATATTATATTATTATATTACTTTTATTTTTGCAGTTAGTGATGTAGAATTTTATCTACTTTCATATGGTACCAAATACGGTTGTGAAAGTTAAAGTTCATCTTTTGAATTAATCGCCACTTGTGAAGGCTTTAACCCCACAGTGCGATGGCGCGAAGACTTCTTGTTCGTAACAAACACTCAAAAGAAGTAGTGTCTTTACCTTTGGTGCGTATATGCTTGTATTTTGCATATTGTACGTTTGAGGGTGTGTGTAAGATGTAGTTGGTAAACCAGCGAAATGTATTATCGTACCCAGTTGACCTGAGATTCGATAAAAACGAATGCTCACTAAAGCGAAGAAATTTCGAAACAAAATTCTTCGATATTTGTTCGCTAATCTAAGAAATTTGGAATGTTCGCTAAAACTTAGAGCTTCGAACTTCTCTCGATAGTTTTTCGAATGTGTGACCATAGCCGAGTGGATGTGTATCAGCCTGTTAGTATAGAGGTAGCAAGTTCGATGCATGGCAGCACTGCAAGTTAAAAAATAAAGTAAGAGCACATACCTACATTGTGCAATAATTGCACAGAAAAAAATTTGTCACGATAGCCTATTGGAGGTGTGTTAGTCTGTTAGAATGGAGGTACCATGCTCAAATCATGCACCGTAAGTTAAGGTATTCAAAAAAATAGATAAAATAAGTAAATTAAAATAAATGAATAAAATAAAAAAATAAAGTTACTTTTTTACTTTTTCTGCTGCCTTTTTGAGGTATCGAAATTAGTTCGATATTCTCTCACTTTTAATCTTGCTAGCGAAACTTCGAGATTGAATGTTTTTTGGGACAAAACTGAGCGACAGGTGAAGATTTTTCGATTAATTTTTGAGTGTCACTTTCGATAGTTTTACAAGATAAATGTTCGAGATATATTCGAAATCGATATCATTAACGAAAGCCGTGGTCAACTGGGTATGTGTATTCATTTGTATAAGAAGCCGATTGATATTCGGCACTCTAATGTCAATTCATGTGTGCTTTTGTATGTGTGCAGAAAAATAAAAGATTATACACACAACGTGTGTGCGTATTAGTTTCCTGCACAAGACTATTTATAAGACCTTTCAAGACATGAGAGATTTTTTCAAATGCTTTACTACAGCGAAATATTCTAAAAGAATCGCTAAGCAACACTGTTGGCAAGTAATTTTTTTCGGTGGTTTGTCTTGCCAACAATGTTGTTTAGCGATTCCTTTAGAATATTTCGCTGTAGTAAAGCATTGGAAAAAATCTCTCATATCTTGAAAAGTCTTATAAATACTCTTGTGCAGGACACTAGTGCGTATGCACATACATGACGTTTGTATACGCGCCCATGCGTGGGAAGAAGCAAGCATCACAAATTCTTTCGTCACGAAGTATTTTCTTTTTTAATTCTATACCTGCAATAACTGAAACAAATTTCTTGCAAGCAGTGTCGTTTAGCGTTTGTTTTAAAAGACTACGCTGCAGTAAAGCATTTGAAAAATCCCCATGTCTTGAAGGATCTTTTAAATGGTATTTTGCAAGGGTCTATTAAGTATCTGTCATCATTAGCCGTTTACGAATAAGAATCGTTTAGCTGCTAAAGTGATGGCTCAAAAGTAGCGACTATGGTCGTCATAATCGACCTATAGTCGATAGTCAGGCTGCCATCAAAGCGCTCAGCTCATATGAGTTTACCTCTAAGTTAGCGTGCGAAAGTCGCAGTAAGCTAAATCAGCTAAGCAACAAGAATAAGATCACACTCTGGTGGGTTCCTGGACACGCCGGGGTGTTAGCAAATGAAAATGCAGACAAAATGGCCAGAGAGGGGGCTAGTGCACCCATGGTCGGGCCAGAACCGTTTTGTGGTCTCGGATTGCACAAAATCCGGGAAGATATATCGACAGAGATCAACAGTAATAGGGAACACCTTTGGCTCAATCTCCCAGGATTGAGGCATACAATGCTAATGATTGGAACGTAGAACCAAAATCGTTTCATGGCTTTCATGCCCCTGAGTAAAAACAATCTAAGAATGCTCACAAGCTTCCTCATAGGCCATAGTAGACTGAGAAAACGCCTCAACAGACTTGACATTGAGAGTAACAGCCTGTGCAGATTCTGTGATTACGAAGATGAAACTCCAGAGCATATTCTGAAGGGCTGTGAAGCGTTATGCCATAGAAGATATAGCCAACTGGGCAAGCACCTTTTGGAGGATTGGGAACTTCCAACTGTGGAACCACTGGCAATACTGAGATTCATCAGGAGAGTAGGTCTAGATGAGGTGCTCTAGCACCTGAAAGGGGATACAATAGATCTACTTGGTCGCAGTGTCCTGTGCTTCCCGCTTGACTTAATTTATTCATTCATTCATCGCTTCTGTTAGTGAAAGTGTGTCCGATAATCCAAATTTATCGATTCCACAGCGCTCTCGGTAATTTGGCCTATATTACGGCTCATTATTGCGTATTTTACATTTTGACTTGTATGTATATCCATATAAAGTCCTGCTTACACAGCAATTATTCTGATTGGGTGCTAGAGCAAGAGGCTCTCAATGCTAATTTTTCGAAAAAAAAAAATTCTTCTTCAATGGTTACATCAACAGGCAAAATTGTCGCATATGAGGCTCGGAGAACCTAGAAGTGCTTCGAGATAGACCATTATGCCGCATTTTTCGAATATGATGCTGGAAGAGCACATATCATCAAGTCAGAGCGCTATGCCAATTTTTTGAACCTGCAATTAAAAATTATGAACTGGAAAATATATGATTTTAATAACACGGTGCTAGGAGCCACACAATATGACCGATTTTGGCTTTATTGCATGGGAAGTTTCCAGAACGCGTAGTTTTATGTTTTGGTGACGTCAATTGGCCACCATGATCATGCGAATTGACGCCGTTATACTTTTTTTAAGGCTACGCCAAAGACCGTGTCTACACGAATATTCCTTTCATACAAGCCAACATTCTTCAATTTGTAGAACATACGTATGTCTACAACAATTTTGTAGACATACACCCCGAAATGTGCGAACAAGTTCTCGAAAACTACCTCAAAGTATCAATAGCTGCAACAAATCTAGAGGCGCTTATTTAAATGACCTTGTATTTCGTACGTAATAGCAAGGTTTAAGCATTATAATGAAATAAAAGTTTCATCAAAGTCGTAGCTTTATGTGTTTTATATGTTACTTTAGATTTGAAACCGCAAAATGGATAACCCTATATGTCTAGAATGTGCTTAAAATACAAATAGTTTGACCATGAGTAGATTTTGACCACAAACAAAAAATAGCTTATAGTAATTGTTTTCGTCGTAGTCCCCACCCCCTTCCTAAATTAGGCCTTAAGAGCGTTTTAGAAAAATGCAAACATGATGCTACATAACAATTAAAACTTTAACAAGAGATAAATTTTCAAGGGATTTGAACTGTTCCTAAACAAATCCAAACATATGAAGGAAATGTTGTTGGCTTATAATTACAATGTCTAGCATTACGTTACATTGGTCTAAAACTATATGGAGTAGATTTATATATTTAGTAGTGGGAGTAGTTTTGTATCAGTCACGTACATATTGTAAGTTTTAGAAGAATCATTCGTGAAACGGTGAAAATGCGAACCTTTGTCGTAAAGCAGGGAGCATAAGAAAAAAATACTTCACTTCGACTAAAATACACTGGGTAATTCAATAATTTTAGTAGGGATTTGCAAGTCCTTCGGAAATATTGAACATAAATTCCCAGCAAAAACTTTTCGAGATTTGTAAGTACTCTTTTAATGGCTTACAAAGTACTTCCTCGTAATGAATAAAAGAAGCACTTATATAAAACATTATGTGAAAGTTTTTAATTTAGTACTTTCTAGTTAGTAATGAAATACAAAAACAGCGTGTGTAATTTTTTAAGTCATGGAAATATAACCATATACGGACACCACTACCTGATAAAAGACCGAAAAAAAGACCCGTGTCTCCCACTTTTGCCCCAAGTCATACACTTTTTTTTATGGGCCCATAAACATTTGGGTTTCGGTGTCATTTTTGCATTTCCTCAGGCTCATATCTTGCAAACCATTCGGAATTTTTATTTACTTTCTAAAGTAAAGTTGTAGCTCTTGTCATAAAGAACAAAAATTGTGAATATATAAAATCAAAAAAACTTCATCTTCAAGATCAAAATCGCAAAAAAAATTTTTAAAAAATTCTAATTTTTACCTTTTTCTGCCTGTTCAGATCCATAGGTAACAAACCATTCAAAATTCAAGGAAACAAGACAATCAACTACAAAAATTTACCTAAGATCTAAATAAACAACTTTCTAGATAATATGAACTTCCTAGGAATGATCCTTAACACCGTCTAGGTAGCACTTAGGTAACAGCAAAAGTGACAAATTTCCAAACAAATAATATTAAAAAATTTTCGGGAAATTGTCCACTTTTGCGGCTACCTAAGCGCTACCCAAACGGTACTAAGAATCATTCCTAGAAAGTTCATATATTCTAGAAAGCTGTTTATTAAAATGTTATGTGTATTTTTGTTGTTGATTGTTGCCCTGAATAGTGAACGGTTTGCTACCTATGGACCTAAACAGGGGAAAAAAGGTAAAAAAAATCTAATTTTTTGAAATTTTTTGCGATTTTGATCTTGAAGATTAATTTTTTTTTATCACAAATTTTATTCTTTACAACAAGAGCTACAACTTTGCCTCAGAGAGTAAATCGAAATTCCGAACGGTTTGCAAGATATGAGCCTGAGAAAATGCAAAAATTACACCGAGGCCCCAAATCTTTGGGTCCCACACAGAGAAAAAACTGCCTCATAGAATCAATAAGACTTTCTCTATGAAACGTTTTTAGGCTAAGGGGTATCCCAGCAGAAAGAAGCGAAGATTTTTTCATAGAGATTCCTTATTGTTTTTATGTGGTAAATCTTATTAATTTTATCAAGAAGAAACCACATAAAATCAATAAGAAATCTTATTATTCACAATTTTTTTCTTAATTTCCGTTATTTTTGGCACCAAAAAAACAATCCATAGAGAAAAACTTCTTGATTCTATTAGGTTTTCTTATAAATTGTAAACTATATGGATTTCTTATTGATTTTATTAGGTTGCCTTATTGATTTTTTCAATAAGGTTTTCTTCTTGATTTTATTAGGTTCCTATATGATTATGTGTAAAGCATCTTATTGATTTTTTTAATAAGGAAATCTTCTTGATTTTATGAGGTGTCTTGTTATTTTATATCTATAAATAGACACAGGCAATTTTTTTATGATCTTTTTCGTTTTTGTATAAGCATGTTTACAAAATTATTTCAATGGTTATTCAGACTGCTTGTTAACATATTGGTTAGAGTGTTTGTCTATCAGTCAGAAGTTTGCTGGTTCAATACTTGTCTCCCTTCAAGTAATAATATGTATGTATGGTGAGTTAATTAATTAAGAATATGTATGTATCTATGTAAGTATGTATAGTATAAATAAATAACATCTACATATACTACATACATACATAAGTAATGGTATAGAATTTAAATGAAAATACATAAGCAAAGCACAAAGAATAAAGAAAGACATATTTTTTTATTTTATGAGGTCGCCTCATAAAATCAAGAAGAAAGAAAACCTTAATAAGATAACCTCATAAAAACTACAAGATTTCTTCTTGATTTTTTCAAAAAGGTTTTCTCTATGAAATTAATAAGATTTCCTTATTGAAAAAAACCATAGAGATTTCTTATTAATTTTGTTCTATTTTATGAGGTAATTATTAGGCACTGTTTTCTCTATGCATAAAAAAGTGCATGACTTGGTGCCAAAGTGGGAGACACGGGTCTTTTTTTTTTGTCTTTTATCACGTAGTGGTGTCCGTGTATGGTTATAAATATATTTTCATGTTGCACTGTGAAATTTGTTGGTCATGAAAATGAACTTTGAAAACAAAGAAAATTCTTACTTAAATTTTTTGTATTCTAGCAGCGCGAACTTTGTGCTTATTTTGATCGCAGTTCTTTTAACGACCAAAGTTTTTGTATAGGGAACCTGGAATTTTTATAAATTTTTTAAATGAATAGCTAGCTTACCTTAATATATGATGAAAACAAATATAAGAGCCTAAAAAGAGAATAGAAAGCAAGTATTGAAATAGTTTTCAAAATCATAAAATAAAGGCAGAAACATTTTATTTAACACAGTAGAGTTCAGTTATTGTGAATACAGGTTTTAAAGAATTATCGCCTATAAAGAACACCTTGTTTTAGTTCTGACAATTTTGCAAAATATTTCATACAAATTAATATGTATGCACAAAAGCAGTAATTTTTTATTGTTTGTGGTTCTTTTTTTAAGTTTCTGAAGGTACGTTCACACTTGGCAAACATTTGCCACTAAATACTTGTGAAAAAATTTTAATTAAGACTTAAATTTATTAAGTTAAACAGTTGCCAATAATATTGTATTCTGTGACATTGTCTATTTCTTATGTTTTAAACTGTTTAACTTAACAAAAACGTATCAGAATCAAAACATTTTTCTTTAGTATGTAGTGGTAACGATTTTTTGAACATATGTTTGCCAAGTGTGACCGTACATTTAGCCTTCTATGATTATGTATATATGTAATATTTATTCCCTTTACTCCTGCAAGGAGCATAGGGCTGTCAATATTTATTTTTGTAATTTTCAATAATTTATTGAGAGTTTTTCTATAAACATTGTACTCGTGGTTTTTTAAGCTTTCTTGAAATATGGTTGAAGTCTTTTTGATGTGTTGGTTAGATTCAACTGGCATTTTGTTGCTCGGCGTGCTAAACAAATCAAATTTTTTAAACCAATTTACCATTTTAATTTTGAGACACATTCATACAAATTTGCCAATTGTGTATAAAAAAATTAATAAAGCTTTCTGAAATGAGATTAATGCCCCTATTACGGTTCTCAACTAAAAACAGTTTGGTCGTCTAAGAATCGCACACTTGCACACGACTAAACTGTATTTTAGTATTATGAACTAGAGGGCTGCGCAAACAGTCTTGAAATGTAAATACGTCTTGTTTTTTAAATGTGCGGACGTAGGTAGCATGTATTATACGAAACCAATAATAAAAAGCAATACGAACCTTAGCCCGTTCAAATCACAAATATAGAAACAAATGGAGTTGGAATAATAATTAAAATTAACTAAAATTAATAGCCATGGGCCTGTGGCAAAAATTAAAAAATAAAAAATATACTTAATAGTAACAAACCAAAAAAGTTTGTCTTAATTAGAACAATAATAAACAAATTAACTAACATGTGCATAATTAGTAAAGAACAAACGACAATGGTAAGACTGTTGTAAATATAGAGGTGGTAAAATTGAGCTTTCATTACAAAAAAGCTTTCAGCAAATTGAAATAAGATGAATCAAAACAATTCACACATTCCATTTGCAATAATGCTAAGTATATAAAGCAGAAATCTACATCTACTGACACCACACACAGTGGACAAAACACAAAAGAACGCTGGTGATGAAGGTTTAGTGGCCTTCGAAAACGGCTGGCTGTTCCGTTTAACTATGTGTTGTTAGTCAGAATATTTACAACAGACTTTGTTGTTATTTGTTTATTAATAATTATCACATGTAATTCGGCTTGAAAAGCAATACGAACCTTAGCCCGTTCAAATCACAAATATAGAAACAAATGGAGTTCGAATAATAATTAAAATTAACTAAAATAAATGATGTCGTTTAATAAGCGAAGCACGATGTATGTATTGATGTATGTATATATGAGTATTTACATGAGATGTAGGGTGATCGCTTATTCGACTTTTTCCAGATACCGGTTTTAGAATAGTTCGAATATTTTAAATTATGAAAAACCCGGTTTCGGTTTCTACTATTCAGGAAAAACCGGTCAACCGGTATAGGTATATACATATAAAAATATGGAAAAGGTGGATATCTACCTCTATATATAAAATATGAAGCGAAATGTCAACAAAACTAAAAAACACGTTTTGCAAATGGATTTTGACATTTATTGCACACCATAACGCCAATTTAATTCGCCTCTTCTACCACTTAGTACTTGGATGCTATCGATAGTAAAATTTTTTTAACTGACAGCACAATTTTTCAAAAACCGTCACTTAAAATAACGTTCGTGGATACATATAGATTAAAATAAACCTTAGATCTCAATACAGGGATAAATAAATAAAAATTAGTTATATTTTTCTTTCTCAAGCACAAACGAATGTAGAAAATATCGATTGTATCCCATCACTACTACCACCTCATGTAATAATTTTGCTTGAATCCCAGCAAAAAATTACACATTACCATCAGAACTACTTGCCATATAATAACTTACTTTTCTGATTGCCAAATTTCATTACTCGCTTACAAATCTCATTACCTAAAATTTAAAAAAATTATGTACAAGTTGCTAAATGAAGAGAATGATTTTTTTAGACTAAATAGATTACGTGAACAAGTTTCCAAATAAAAAAGGTAAGTACTTCTCAAGAATCGATTATTTTAGTCTCACGCCTTATTAAAATCATTAAGTTGGTAATCCAGTAAGGAACAGCTTCCACCAAAAATGCTTAATTCCAAACTCGATTACCTTTTTTGAAATTGCTTGCTGGGATTTCATGTTTCAGTAAGTGTTGCTATGCTCAAAAAACGATTAGAACTTTTACGCTGAAAAAAATGCTTAGGAAAATCAACAGAACACGTTGGTCTAAGTTTTAACATAGTAAAAACTAATTTGCAAAATGTACATATCGAAAAGTATTCGACTCAAGCGGTTTTTAAATTTTAGAAAAACCGGACGATTCGACATTCGAATAGTCACATGTAATTTGGATTACAAAGCGATACGAACTTTAGCCTGTTCAAATCATAAAATATAGAAACAAATGAAGTTCGAAAAATAATAATTAAATTGTAACTTTTGTTTTTATATGTGAAAATTAAGCAGTTTTTAAGAGTATGCCACATTGTTTTCGAAAAATATTTTCAATTTAAATAATCAACTAATCTTTTAATTGGTTTTACTATTTTATATACAAGCAAAAATACACTTAACTTAAAAAAAAATTTTTATTGTGCTAATTTTGACGTGCATTGAAAAATAATCTTAATTTTAATCAGAAATAATTTTTTATTCGGGCTTAAGTTCAGTAATTTCAATTCTTATTGAATGAAATATTTTTGTTAATTAATGGGAGTTTCTTCCGAAGAGAAGAAAAATTAAACTAGATTTTTATTAACTGGGAGAAATACCGATATTTTTCTGTACAGCCACGCACTTCATCAGCACCCTAGTCTATCTGCTTGGATACAGATAAGCAAGAATAGTTAAACATACTTAGGTAGAGTAATATAACTTCGTGCTAACCTAAAAAGAAAATGAAAAATGGAAAAACAGAAAATGATTTCTCATATTCCGTTTCATTAAAAATTTACATTAAATAGCTGATGTTAATAACAATCTCTAACCAAGTAGATAGACTAGGGTGCTGATGAAGTGCGTGGCTGCACAAGAAAATATCGGTATTTCTCCCAGCTAATAAAAGTCAAGTTTAATTTTTCTTCTCTTCGCTAGAAACTCCCATTAATTAATAAAAATATTTCATTAAATAAGAATTGAAATTACTGAACTTAAGCCCGAACAAGAAATTATTTCTTATTAAAATTCACTACAGTTCAATTAAATCGAAAAATGTCTCAAAAAATGTAAATATAAAAAAACAGAAATTGATTTTGTTCCCTTATTTATCAACAAGCAAATAATAATAATAATAAATGCAAGCTGATGGACCAAATATGGATGGCGGTATTCAGGGGTCGATGCAAATGTTATTGCGTATATTGCGTATACTTATAAATATATAAATATGCAAAAAATCGTAGCCTTTCTTTAAAATCCAATCACAAAATACACACCAAAAGCAAAGAAAAGCTATGATATTCTGCATTTACACTTACGCAAGCCTATCAAACACAGAATACGGCCATTGTACTTGTATATACCATTCGTTAGATTTTTTCTATATTTTAATTCAATCTTTAAAAATAGTTCAATTAATTTTTTAATTGAATCTTTAAGAATATTTCAATTAAGTTTTAGCTGAATCTTAAAAAAACATGAATTAAATTTGCAGTTAATGTAATATCAAAAAAAAAAATTAACTAAAATTAATGAGTTAATACTACAATTTTCGTGATTAATTGAAAACTAATTAATTTTTTAATTGAACCTTTGTTTTTATTTAATTGAATATTGTTTTAACTTTTTTCTGTGCAAAGAGTTGTAAATGACAATACCGAAAACACAACTAAAAAGTCAACTGTCAATTAATTTGAGAATGGCAATGGAGATCTATCAATCTCAACCAAACCATTTTAAAACTTCAAAACAGTGATAGATACATAAATTAATTGCTTTTAAAAATTTTGTTAATGGAAAGTGATCGAAGTGATATTTGTAGATGTTTTTTGTTTTATAAAAAAAATGGACAAATAAAGCCAAAACTATATGACAACAATACTTGCTGCTTAATTTGCAAAGAAACAGGTACAAATAGTAGAAGCTTTCAAAGATATTTGCCTCAAATGCAAATACTAGAGTATGGGTGTTCGCACATAGCTGCTGTAGTACATACATTACTGATTCACTAATCCTTTAATGATACATATTAGTGTCCTGCATAAGACATCTTATAAGAACTTTCAAGACATGAGGGATTTTTCAAATGCTTTACTACAGCGAAATCTTATAAAACAAACGTTAACACCACTGTTTGCAAGAAATTTGTTTGAGTATTGTAGGTATAAGAGTGAAGAAGAAAACACTTCGTGACGGAAGAATTTGTGATGCTTGCTTCTTTCTACGCATGAGCGTGTGTACAAACGTCATGCATGTATGTGTGTATGATTTTTTATACATTCTGCGCACATGCAAAGGCAAACACATGCATTAACATTAGTTGTATGCGGTTAATCACATAATAGCTTACCACCTACATATTACACACACACTCAAACGTACAATATGAAAAATAACAAGCATACACTAATCAACAGTACTTCTTTTGAGTGTTTGTTACAAACAAGCTGTCTTGGCGACATCGCTTGTTAACACTGATATACACGTACACCATACATCCATTGTACTTCGCTTATAGTACGACAGCATTTATTATTGGTTTAGTATAATACATACGACGTGAATACATTTAAAAATCATGACGTATTTGTATTTAAAGACCTTTAAAGCAGGTCTCTAATACATATATGTACAAATGAGACAATACCAGTGATGCCAACTTTTTTTTGGCTCTAAAGGCACATCAACACTTAAAAAAGCACTTAAAAGCGTAATAAATACTTACTTACTCTAAATAGCGTAAAAAAGCACTTTCGTGAAAAACGACTGAAAATCCATAACGTGAATTAATGTGAAGTTTAATAATGTTTAAAATTTTCTTAGCTATTCTCCATTTAATGAAATATATCAGACGAAAAATGTATGCTTTACACTGAATTGTTAAAATAATTTTAGGAAATACACAAATTTCTTAAAAGCACTAATTAGTGCTTTTTCTTATTTTGGCACCAACGCTCAAAATTTGGCGTTTTGAGTCTTCAAAAAGCACTAAAAATAGTGCCAAAAGCACCAAGTTGGCATCGCTGGACAATACACCTAATCAAAGAGAACCCTGGACGAGGGCGGGATGCATGTGGTGTACATACATAAGCATATTGACAAAAAATCACAACACAACATTTTGTTAAAAATAACCTATTGCATAGAAATTTCTAATTATGCGTTTTAATTTTTAAATGGTGCATGTGCAATTTGTATTTTGACAATCTACCAAGATTTTAGTTAGCAGGATATTTTTGGTTTTTAAATTGCATATAATGTATGAGTTTGTGTTCTGTTAAGCTTTAATTTATACATATACATACATACATACATATGTACATACACATACTCGTATAAAATTCTTAATGTTGTTGTTGTGCTGCTGTTTATTTTCTATTTTTTGTTTGTTTTTGATTTTACTCTGATTGCAGAAAACCGAATATAGTCCGGAGTTAAGTGGTTTACTTGAGAATTTACATGTTTCACTTGGTTCAACATTGGGTTTACCTCAAAGTGGTAAGTTATGTAATGATATGCAAATTTGTTTTTCACTTTATTTTGGGAAACAAACTTGTATTGAGCTGCCAAGAAAGCAAAGATAAGTAAGGACACACAACAACAAAAAAATTCAAATTTTGGTTATTCAGTGGGAATGTATGCAGTTAAATGTTTTTTGATTTTTTGTTTTTTATGTCAAAGATAAATGGATTAAAAATTCTGTTTTATAAATAAAGAATGGAAAACAAGAGGTTATAAGTTATGGTAAAGAAAACCTACATACATATCTATATATCTATATATCGTTAGCTAAAAAGCAAAATCACGTAACTACACTTTTTTTAAATTTTATAAGAGAGAGAAAAAAAAAACTAAACAAAAATATTCAAGTGACTGAAATAAAGTTTTTATATTTTCTTCTTTAATACGGCTGATTGTTATAATAAAGATTTGAAAATTTGTGGGGAGCATGTGTTTCGATGCAATACCCAATAATTAATTTAAAATGCGATTTTGAATTTTTTTTAGTTACTTGGTTTTGTACTTCAACTGACGATATGTAGTGTATGAGAATTGTTTTTCCTAGCAAGTTTGATCATACAATCTTAGCTAGTTAAAAATATAATCACTCAACTACTTGCAGGCATAACTTCTGTAAAAGATGAAATAAGTTTTTGGAAGGAAAAGCTAAATAACAAATCCAGCACTCGCTTGGATAGGGAAGCATCACAAGTATTCATAAGCATATTGGAAAATATAGATGAACGTATAAGGTATTTAAATATTCCACAGCTTTGTTACAAAATTTCAATTTCAATTTCCTTAAAACAGTTCAATTAACGCTAATAACATTGAAGACTTTCTAGATAGTTCTCATAATAACTTTGACGAACTGTGGCGTTTATCCTATCAGTATCCACAAAATCGCATGATCGATTTAATGGACGTCATTGGTAATAAAGTAATTGAAGCATGTTTAGAGCAATTAGTTAACGAAGATATCTGGAGTTTGAGTAGCCCCCATGTTAGTGGCTTAATGGCACAATGCATTGATACGGCAGAGTCATGGATTCAACTGTGCGATTCTTTGACCCGATTATTTTGGCCAAATTATGTCAAGCATCCCTGGCAAGGAGAGCCTCATAAGCCTAAACGCGCCCAATTGTTCAAAGAACGTATAATGGAAATACGCAGCATAAAGAATTTGTACAAACAAGTTGCGACTCTATTGAATGACGACGAAATGCATGACATTATTACAAATGTCTCTCCATTTAAAGATTTTGATATATTCAATACATCTGCTGTGGGTCAAGCAAGGTGGAACAAAGCATTGCAAAATTTTGAGCAATTATTGCAACCCATTGACGAACGTATTGCTGCAGCTTTGAAAACTCAATTGCATCATCATTTGAGTAATCCACGTCAGGTTATTTTTATATTTTCCAAATATGAGACATTAATACAACGTCCATCCGTGCTAGAATTGCTGACTATTGAGCGGGAACAATTTATGCAGTCCCTGCAAATACTTTTGCAGGACTTGCGAAAAGCAATGACCGATACAAATATGGAGCCTGATTCAGGTCATTTATCAGTTATTTGCAATGAATGTCGTTGGCTGAAAGTAGTACAGCATCAGGTAAGAAAAGATAGAGGAAGCATTTTCAGAAGTATACCACTTTAAACATAAATCGCAGATAAATTAGGTTTAACTTGGTTTTATTAGATAGAAAATTCTTATCCATTTTTATTTCAATGTGAATCCGGAACTTCAATTTTCGATCACTCTTTGAAGTAATGGACTAATGTCATTGATAACGTTGTCTATGTCTTCCAAGACATCATACGTCTATTGCTCTAATCGCATAACTAGATTACCATGATTTTTAAACCGCAGCTTCTTTATCTTAAGGTCTTAGAAAGTTGATATAAAAATCTGCCATAAAGTAGATGAACGCAGCTTCAATTATTAAACACGATAGCGAATGGACTAATTTTTATATTCCCCAGTACTATGCACTCCTTTGTCGATGTTTGTAGTAGTGACTAGACGGCGAAGTAATATAACTAATGGCCTGCTACACGATGTCACTAGAAATCGTTCGATCGACAACTTGTATTAGAAAATTTGTTGTTGTTTTCAATATAAGTATTCGAACGAACAATTTTTGGTGACATCGTGGGACAGGCTGTAATACTCGTAAAATAGCTGCATAGCTGAATGTAATTAACAAAACGCACCATAGCAGAGTTGTAAAACAAGCTAAGCTAAATAATTTAATACTACATCATATGTCCTCTCTTCACTATCTCCTTTTTAAAGAAGGTAATACACATACAAATATATTTCTGTGGCAAAAAGGAAAAAGTGCTTAAGTCCAGATAAGCTGATTTTGAGTTAACAATACCTCCGTAATCTGCATATTTGAAAGTACCCCTGGTCAAAATCTCAATTAATTTGTGTTATTTTTCAGAAAGTTATGGCTTGCAGCTAATCTTTTTTAGACTTCTGATCTCATTTGGAATAATAGCTTAACTGAGTTAAGTTATACTTTGGTATATTTCAACATAAATGTATTACTTACTTGTAGTGTGTAAAACGATGTTTGCTTAAAGAGAATTAAGTTAAACTGAAAATTTCCCAATTTAACTGTGAAAGAAACAAATTCTGAAAATCGACTCGAACGCTTAAAAGTGCTCTCCTGCAAAATAGTAAAATATGACTTAAGCACTTTTTCCTTATTGCCACAGATTTATGTATGTATATTAGTATGCATATTAATTGGCGAAGTGTTATTTCTCTTTAAAATAAAAAATTTAAGAGATAAAATTCTCTGCATACTATAGCAGACAGAACAAATATTAGTGAATTTGCAGCCTCATGATCAAAAAAATGACAATGAGTTTAGTGTTAGGATTATATTACAACTAGTGCATGAAAATAGGCAGTCACTGGTCATGCAAAACCAAATTTTAGAACAAATATAACATTTTATGTTGCCCGACAGAAGATTTGATGTCAACACGTCTGATACAAATGGAGTGATGTTAAGAAACCTTCCCGATGTGCTAAATATTTTAACAGACTGATCGAAATCGAACAAGGGGTTGTGCGGGGGAGTTTTTATTCCCCGCTTCGGGAAAAAGGTTGAATTCAAGGTGGCAATCAGTGTAGCATAATGCAAGCTTAAATATCAGCTACAAAAATAGCGGCAAAGTGGTGAACACACTAATTAGTATTCAATGAATATATTCGTATTTGTAGCGACAGCAGAGCCGCTATCAAATCTCTATCATGTGTATGCACAACATATATTTTTTATCAAGAATGCCAGATGTCTCTTAATGAAATGGCGAGATATTCTAACCTAGAGTTAATCTGGGTACAGGGCATCGAAGTGCTCATGAGAATGACTCGGGCTCGACTATCAAATCGGTATACTGATCAAATTGAAAACTAAAAATATAGCAGCGGCTTTTTACAACTGCGCAGACTAGATGGTCAAATGGGGTTATCTGCGCCACCTCAAATCTAACTTGACCACGTTACAAACGCAAATGGTCCACTATCATGGAAAGAACCCCAAGGTATCAATTCTACATACTAGTGGCAGTACCTATGATTAAGAAGATTAAATTTTCTACATAATGACTTCTGTAAAAGTTGTCTTGGAAGCAACGGTTGAACATCTACTCTGTCACTGCCCCGCTCTCGCTAATAAAAGAGCAACTATAGTTGGCTTTCCAATTTTGCAGGATCTTGCAAAGATATCGGAATGCGACAATAGAAGAGCAAATACATACGTACAGAAATCAGGATGGTTTAATGCCGAGTAAGTCCTTCTGTCTTTCTCACATGCAAAGGCAACACAACGGGATCCATCAGGACAAAAGTGAGCCGTTTTTTTATGAAACTGACAGTATGTACAACCTAACCTTACCTACATCCTTAACTCAATGTGGATAAAAGTTATATTCATCGTTCATTTTTAATGGCATAAATACTGCTCTAATGGTTGACAAAAATATCATCTATATATGTATATCCTTCCTAAAATAGAATACAGTTCTAATGTTTGGGCCAGCGTCTAGTTTGAGGCTGACTGACCACCTGCAGGAGAGGACAGTAGAGTATCTATCTCTTTTGACTCACTGGAGCATCGACGCAATGTAGGGTGCATTTCCTCGTTCTACTGCTGCTACAATAGAATTTGTTTTAATAGAATAAGAAAACTTCTTTTTAAAACCCACACATTTTTACGCACAGCATGTGCTTCATCAAGAGCAAACCCATTTTTTATCGATTATCCAGTGAATTCCTTTATCGCACAGGTCTCTCCTGTCAATAAACCAGTCATAATGCACACATGTCAGTAGTAAATTTCTTATTTATATTCCGCAATAATTTTCAGATTCAAGAAATAGAAAGAGTCAGTCATCTCATTTCGGAGCGTGAAGGCTTCGATAAAATCAACAAAGCAGTGCAGGAGATAAAAGAAGAAACGGAGTCATTGCTAAGAACTAATTTTGAAATTTGGTGTGGGCAACACAATACATCTGTTAAATCTGGAGACCTAAAGTAAAATATAAAGAATCAAGCTTATACTGTTATACTGATTAATTTTTCCGCGATATCTTTTAGACTACGTGACGATCAACCTGTGGTTAAATTCGAAAAGGAGGGCCGTCAACTTATGCGCGTCACATTCAATCCCAAATTGGTGACTTTTTGTCAAGATGTTCGTGAATTTGACAACATGGGTTTTAGTGTCCCCCCGGAACTACGTTCGGCTGCTACACATGCTGCCAAATATATATGCTATGCACGAAGACTTCAGCAGATTGCTACATTTCACAATACAATAGGTGATCGTATGATTCCTTGCCAAAGACCCATTATGTTAAAAAATGCCATGGAATTGTCTAAGCTAGTGCACAGCGAAACAGTGGCTTGGAATGATGAAGACTCAGTGCAGCGTTATGTTCATGTATTACAATCAGCTGTAAGTAAACTATCAGCCCATAATACACTTCTAGTGGGCTACCATGAAGAAGCAAAGAGAACGGTAAGTACACTGTTGCGTTACTCGTACAAGCTGAAAATATTGGTTATGTGATTATGTTTTGGTTAAAAGGTCATTAAACTCATGAACACCGATCTATTTAACCAAAGTCAAACATGGAAAGATGAAATGCGCCATCTAAGAGAGTTAGTAGCTAATTTGGAACGCCAAGGTTTTACAAATTTAGACGCTTTTAAGCTGCATTGGGATCATCAGCTGTATAAAGTACTTGAATATCAATATATTATAGGTCTGGTAGATATGAACAATAAATTGCCTGACATTCACATAAAAATTTCATTTCGGTAAGCTTTCATAGAAAAACAAATATTAAAAGTCGAATTCCTCAATCTTTCTTTGAATCATTTTTGAAGGCAACGTCAGCTTATATTCATACCGCCGGAAGAAGAAATACGCGATAAGTATTTTTCTCAATTAAGACGTTTCATAGAACGTCCTTGCGGTTTTCGTGGTTTGTCTGATAATGCTGCTGACCTGTTTAAGACCATGGTTGAGATAAACCGACATTATTTGGGTCCTCTGTATGAACAAGCTGAAGAATTATTTGCAAAGCTCGATAAATTCAAAAAATTGTGGCTACCATGGGTCGCTTTGGGCTATGTTGATGTTGAAGAACTTTGCAGTTTACATTTAAAAACTTCAGATGATTGGGACCGTAATTTCAGAAAGTGTAAGCACTTTAGTCAGAAAATCGCCAAGATACAAAAGTAAGTAGAAAAATTTAACGAATTGATATTTGACATTTTTATCCTAATAGTTGTCTAGTCATGCGCAAGTTATAGTTTAGACAATGTTTAGCGTTTATATTTTTGCAAGAGTATCGCCATATGGTAGTCACAACTTAATCTAATCAGAGTTTAGACATTATCTAGTACAGTAATAGTCATTGTCATAGTCATAGTCATAGTCATAGTCATAGTCATAGTCATAGTCATAGTCATAGTCATAGTCATAGTCATAGTCATAGTCATAGGCATAGTCATAGGTCGGGTTTACATCTGTGTGCCATGTGACACAGAAGCGTAAAAAAAGTGTAACCACTAATTACTAATGAAAAATAGTTTGATTCAGACACGTATTTATTAAGTTAAACGGTTTCATGCATAGCTAATAGACAATTTTATAGAATTTACCATGATTGGAAACAGTTTAAATCAATAAATACATGTCTGAATCAAACAGTTTTTCATTAGTAATTAGTGGTTACGCTTTTTTGGGAACATGGCACAAGAGAAATGCCAGATGTAAACTCAGCCATAGTCATAGTCATAGTCATAGTCATAGTCATAGTCATAGTCATAGTCATACTCATACGCATACTCATGCTTATACTCATACTCATACTCATACTCATACACATACTCATACTCATACACATACTCATACTCATACTCATAGTCATAGTTATAGTTATAGTCATATTCATAGTCATAGTCATAGTCATAGTCATATTCATAGTCATAGTCACAGTCATAGTCATAGTCATAGTCATAGTCATAGTCATAGTCATAGTCATAGTCATAGTCATAGTCATAGTCATAGTCATAGTCATAGTCATAGTCATAGTCATAGTCATACTCATACTCATACTCATACTCATACTCATACTCATACTCATACTCATACACATACTCATACTCATAGTCATAATTAGTTATAGTTATAATCATAGGCATAGTCATAGTCATTAGACTTGGGTCGAACTCGTTCACTAGTTCATTTTTGCCACAAACTAGACTTGGGTCGAACTCGTTCACTAGTTCATTTTTGCCATAAACCAATGATCAAACCCATGTAATTTAAACGGGTTTGATCATTGGTTTGTGGCAAAAATGAACTAGTGAACGAGTTCGACCCAAGTCTACCACAAACCAATGATCAAACCCATTTAAATTACATGGGTTTAATCATTGGTTTATGGCAAAAATGAACTAGTGAACGAGTTCGATCCAAGTCTAATAGTCATATTCATAGTCATAGTCACAGTCATAGTCATAGTCATAGTCATAGTCATAGTCATAGTCATAGTCATAGTCATAGTTATAGTCATAGTCATAGTCATAGTCATAGTCATAGTCATAGTCATAGTCATAGTCATAGTCATAGTCATAGTCATAGTCATAGTCATAGTCATAGTCATAGTCATAGTCATAGTCATAGTCATAGTCATAGTCATAGCCATAGCCATATCCATAGTCATAGTCAATAGTCTAGTCAATAGTCAATAGTCATAGTCATAGTTATAGTCGTTGTTATAGTCATAGTCATTGTCATTGTCATTGTCATTGTCATTGCCATTGTCATTCTCATTGTCATTATCACCGTCATTGTCATTGTCATTGTCATTGTCGTAGTCATAGTCATTGTCATTGTCATTGCTATAGTCTATAACAATTAGTCACAATGTCATTTTAATAGGCTATCCCAAGCAAAGTTTAATTTTAGTGTTTTCGTATTTTTCCTTAACTTTTTAACATATTATCCATATTATAGTTGCATTTTATCTACATTATTATAGTTGTCATTTTAACTATTTATCGTTGCCATTTTATCTACGTTATAGTTGCATTAATTGGTGTATTTAATGTAAAAAATTTCTATTTTAGTGATGAGCAATCAATAGATTGTTTTGTCATCGATATCTTAACGCTACGTTCAGACATTGAAAACATCAGTCGCCGGTATTGGGAAGCTTTATCCAACAGCCTAAGAGCCTCCATATTAAATGACATTACGATTATACAAGATTTTTTGCAGAACTCTTTGCAATTCTTACACAACATACCGTTAGATGAGTCTTCAATTACGGAATCGGGCATGAAATATGAGAAAATTATGAGCGAACTACCAACAATTACTGAAACTTTGAATGTGGTAAAAGCTAAAGACACTTGCCTGGCGGGATGGTGTAAAGAGCGAGTCACCTCATTATCCTCTTTACTTATACAATGGGAAAATTTACAGCCACTGTTGGAAAATCATGCGGGAATTTTGCAACGTCAAGTGGATATGATTAAAGAACAGGCCCAAAGTCAGATACAAAATCTGCACAATGAAGCAGAAAAATTTGTTATACGCTGGGAGTCGACCATAAATGAATTGGAATCTAATGAAGATGCTTCTTTGGATATGTTTAAGGATCGACAGGAGCACTGGCAGGAAATTTTACGCAAGAAAGAACAACTTTTAGCAGAGTGTGCTAAATTCAACATGATTTTTCCGAATGATTTGCTAAAGCCCTTCGACGAAATTGATCTGAAGATAAAGGAACAGTCCAAGGAATGGATTATTTATGATGATTATTTGCGGGAACTTAATGCTATATTAATGGAGGAATGGGCCATTTATCGCAGGCGCCCCTATATTTTGAATGAACTGATATCAAAATGGGAGGGTTCTGTCACGGCTTCAATAGATTTGCCCTCGAAAAGAATACGACAAAGTGTGGAAAAGATGCAAACAGTTTTACCCATTTTACAGCATTTGCAATCGGATGCTTTAACAGAACGTCATTGGGCTAGAATTTTTGTTTTGCTCAACAAAGATGATATGAAAAATCTACATAATTTTACTTTAAATGACATATTGCAATGTCAGTTGTTGCTGCAGCAAAATTCCGCTGAAATCGCACAAATTGTACGACAAGCTTCGTCGGAACAGATGGTGAGACAGGCTCTAACTGAACTTGATCAATGGTCGGTTACGGCTAAATTTAAGCTTATAACACAAAAAGACTCCTCAGGAAATCCCATAAGTTTAATTAAAGACTATCAGGATGTTTTAAACAAAATTGGCGACAATCAATCCTTGTTGCAATCGGCTAAGAATTCAGCAGCCTTTGAGGCTTTTTCAGATCAAGCGGAACTGTGGGAAAGTCGGCTCAATTCTTTGGATAGTATTTTAACAAGTTTAAATCAGTCTCAAAGAAGGTCAATAAACTCACTTACTTGATGCAGTAATAAATATTTAAAATAAATTAACTAATTATTTAGGTGGATTTACCTGGAACCGGTATTTGAAGCTGGTACTTTAAAGAATGAGGAGGCTTTATTTAAACGAATAAACAAAGACTTTCGTTATATAATGCGAGAGATAGAAATGGACTCCAGAGTTATATCTTTGGTGAAAATTAATAATATTACTACTTTAGTAAAATCGTTAGAAGCACAGTTGATAAGATGCCAGAATAACCTAATGACTTATATTATGGTAAGAATAAGAAATTATAACACATACAGTATAAATAATTTTTTTATGTTTATTCTTTAAGGATAAACGTAACTCCTTTCCCCGTTTTTATTTTCTGGGTGATGATGATCTTTTGGAAATTTTAGGACAAGCCTCTAAAGACTCAGAGATCATACAAAAACATATTAAAAAACTATTCCCAGGTTGTCATGCTTTAGGTATTAAGCAAAGCACCAGCGGAGAACGTACACTTTTTAGCATACAATCGGTAAAGAGTTCTGAAGGAGATATTCTTCAATTGAAAACGCCCATTGAAATGTCTGGACCCATAGAAGTAATTTAAAAATTTATATATCATCTCTTAAAGTAGTCATGTAATATACTTCATCTTTTAGGTATGGCTTAATGCACTTGTCGTCAATATTCAACAAACACTTAAAGATCAAATTGTTCAATGTTATAACTCATATCCGGCAGATGGTTACAATGAAAATATTCTACAAAATTATGTGATGCAGGTGTTGTCGACAACACGGGCTATACAATTTACCAAACAGGCTGAAAAAGCCATACAAACGATGACTTTACAAAAACTTCAACAACAACTTAACACAGAAATAACCAAATATTCAACATGGAAACATCAAACCGAGGACATGCTGCTACAAATGAAATTGCGCTCTTTGCTCTTTGAACTAGTACACTATGTAACTGTAGTTGAGGAGCTAATACAAAACAATACAATGCGTCTGAGTGATTGGCATTGGTTGGCTCAGCTTAAATTTTATTTGGGCAACAGTGGTGGTGAACTGAGAGCGGGTGGCAAGGATTCGCGTACTGTTATGATTCGTATGGTGTATGCTGAATTTGAATATTCGTATGAATTTTTGGGTAATCCTAATAAGCTGGTCAGTACACGTTTAACACACAAATGTTATCTAATACTGACACAAGCAATGCATATGGGCTTGGGTGGTAATCCGTTTGGACCAGCTGGCACTGGAAAAACAGAATGTGTTAAGGCATTGGGCGCCATGTTGGGTCGTCTCGTATTGGTTTTTAATTGTGATGAGGTGAGTCTGTGTTTCATTGATTTGCTAGGGAAGAGCTACATATTTTAATTATTAGCACAAATTCAATGAATAACAAAAAAAAAATATAATAAAAAATTGGCAAAAACTTATTTATGCCTTTGCTGCAATAGACTCATAACTCCAAAAATGTGATTTTTGAGTTAATAATGCAGAATTAATTACCATACCGTCTTTTATATTATTTACTAATTTTATACAAATCTCTTTTATGCTTAACTCTTCAGAGAAGAATAAATTTTGTTGATTTATATACATATATATTTGTATATTTCAATTATTTTATGAACTGAGTCTTTAAAAACATTTCAATTAAAGTTTAATTGAAGCTTTAAAAAACATCAATTAAATTTGTATTTAATGATATACGAAAGTACGATTGTACTAACTTTAGAATTTCAGAACAAAACATAGGGCCATAGTTTTAAAACTTGACGTTAAGCGTTAAAAAATTTTGTAGTTGTTTTGTTTTTGTAATTTACATTTTTTTTTTTTTTTTTCATATAAAATTTGTCAATACTTGACGTTTATTTTTGCTCTTATATAAAATATCAAATTCAATCAAAATAAAAATTGAAGTAATTAAAGTATTCGCAAGTAAAAACAATTAATATGTAATAATTATTAACATTTTCATAGTATGTATTTTTAGTTTAACTCTGTTAATAACAATTCTTTGGTAGACCCGTAAATTCAATTAAAACAAAAACATAGATTACACCTGGACGAAATCTAGTAGATTCCTGTGAAAACCTTTCTGCAAATCTATGCCGTTTACATCTACAGTTTTGACATATTGCAAAATTTCATTTGTGTGATAAAACAAAAACAGTTGATTTATATGTACAAGAATAAATTTTGTTTCAAAACAATTTTTATAACAACATATACAAAAAAATTCAATAAAGTGAGCACGAAGGGTTCCGTACGGGCACTAGATATGTAATACTATACGAACGTTAGCCTATATAATGTACAGTTTTGGCATTTTTTCCGTTTTTATGATTTTTTAGGTTTTTCGCGTTTTTATTAGTTTTGACGTTTTTTTAGTTTTAGCGTTTTTTTTTGGTTTGGCGATTTATTTTAGTTTTAGAGATTTTTTTTAGTTTTAGCGTTTTTTTTCATTTTTTTAGATTTTTGGCGTTTTTTTCATTTTGGTATTTTTTAGGGTTCCGTACACTTAATTTGAAAAGGAACCCTATTGTTTTCGCTACGCTGTCCGTCTGTCCGTCACACGGTATTTTCTCAGGAACCGTAAGAGCTACGGACCTGAAATTCGGACAGAGTATGTAGAACCTTGGGCGCTGCAACAACAAATTAGAAATTAAAGAGTGTTTCAAAACGAGCAACGAAAAATTTTAAAATGTTATGTATATATGTATATTGAAACTTGAATTTTGTAAAATTAGTGTATTTTTATACAGACTAAAACAAGTAACACTAAAATTAAAAAAAAATTAAATTAAAGGGTGGTCCATCAGTTAATGCAATTTTGACTATGTTATTTTGACAACTTGCTATATCTTGGAAACCGTAAGAGGCAAACACTTGAAATTTTCAAAAACGGTAAAACTAAAAAACCAAAATAAAAATCGCCAGAAATTAAAAAAAAATCGCCAAAATAAAAAAAAAATTCTAACACTAAAATAAATCGCCAAGTTCGAAAAAAAATCGCCCAAATGAAAAAAATCGCCAAAAAGAAAAAAAACGCCAAAAATAGAAAAAAATCGCCAAAACACGAAAAAGGAGCCAAAACCAAAATAACTTTTTATATGAAAAAAATCACCAATATGAAAAAAATTGCCAAGATGAAAAAAAATCGCCAAATTGAAAAAAAAACGCCAAAAACCGAAATAAATCGATAAAACGCGAAAAAGACGCCAAAACTAAAAAAAATCGCCCAAATGAAAAAAAGCCAAAATGAAAAAAATCTACAAAATGAAAAAAATCGCCAAATTGAAAAAACGCCAAAAACCAACAAAAAATGCCAAAACTATATATTATATAGGCTGAAGTTTGTATTAAATTACATATCTAGTGTTCGTACGGAACCCTTCGTGCGCGAGTCAGAGTCGCACTTTACTGAAGTTATTTTCTTAATTTTGGTGATTTTTTCGGAGTTTGGCGATTTATTTTATTTTTGGGAATTTTTTTAATTTTGCGCTTTTATTCGGTTTGGCGCTTTTATAATTTTGGAATTTTTTAGTTTTTGAAAATTTTAAGAGTTTGCCTCTTGCGGTTTCCAAGATACAGCAAGTTGTCAAAATTACACAGTGAAAATTACATTAACTGATAGAACACCCTCTAAGTTGAATTTTTTTTTTTTAATTTTAGTGTTACTTGTTGTAGTCTGTATAAAAATATACACTTACTTTGCAAGTTTCAAGTGTCTATATACATATGTAATAGACATTTTTCGTTGCTCGTTTTGGAACATCCTTTAATTTTTAACTGTTTTTGTTATTGTAGCGGCCAAGGTTATACACAGAAGGACAGCGTAGCGAAAACAATAGGGTTCCTTTTCACCTTTGGTGTACGGAACCCTAAATATAAGGAGCATATTCATATAATTACATTGTATAAATAAAAACTAAAATAAGAATTCATGCTAGTGGGTAAATAATAATGTTTTTAATGTTCATTGCCATGTTTATCTGCCATAAATCGTGTTGTCCATAAAATTTTTCATTATACCATCTCGCTTGGAATAATTAATTTACTTTATAAATATGAAATCCGTTATCTAAACTGAATATTTAAGTTAATGGGAATCGGGAAGGGAGTCGCACCATTATTAAGGATATAATACCCTAACTTGCGTTCAATTTAATGCACTGAGCTTATATCTAGTTTTGAATTTCTAAAGTGTTTATGCACTTCTATTCAATTTGTTTTATAACCTTAAGCTCAATGAGATTAAAAATAGTTCATTCTTCAGAATTAACACCATTTCCGATGATTAAAAATTGGTCCACAAAAGACTATCAAGCATTACACAGTTTTAGTAAATTTAAATGCTGAATAATTCAAACTTTATAATTGTAAACTTTTTAAACTTTTTTTGGCAAATAATTAACTCTTTGCTTGTTCTGTTATATTTATACATGCATGTCAATTGTTTTCACATGCCTCTTGGATATTTTCATTGCTTCCATGTGTGTTTACTTTTCCATAGTTTCCCAGCAAACACTTTAGGAATGTAGTAATAGGTGGTATGTTTTATTGGGTTACAATGTTATATGTTGTATTTATTTATTTCATTAAAATCACTTGCTGATAAGAAATAAAATAATTATTTATTTATTTCGTTTTATTTTTAATCCCCGACAAAAAAAGGGGTGTTATAAGTTTGTAGTGTGTGTCTGTGTATCTGTGTGTCTGTGTGTCTGTCCGTGTCAACGTACAGGCCAAGCGGCTGGACCGATTTTCATTTAGCTTTTTTTTTAGAAAAATTACTTGATCGAGAGGGTTCTTAGCTATATTTGAAGAAAATCGGTCCAGCCGTTTAGATGATATAACATCTTTTCTGAAAAAAGTCGGGGGTTTTTTAAATTTTTAATTTTTGTTATTATAACTAAACCTCACAATAAAAGTTGCAAGTAGGGAGAACTTTCCTTCAAGTTATCGCTTACTTTTAGGTTAAAGTGAAATAGCAATAATTAAAAACTGTCATTTTTATAAAGAATAATTCAGGTTTACAAAACAAATTTTCACACCAACCAAAAATTAGTTTTCATGAATACAGCAAAAAGTGTTTATGCGGTCGATAAAATCTTACCTCTACCAAACACCAACTTATAACAATGACCCTGAGTAACAAGTTAATTTTATTGAAAATATAAGAAGTACATTTGTAAAGGCCGTGGTTCACTATGCTACACAATCGCGTCATATATTTCATGTGTGCTAAGAAATGTATGATAAAGTAGACTTAAAAGGCAACTGTGTGATAGAGTTTTGTTGGCGCCTAAAGCAATTAACTAAAGGTACGGTCCAAACATTTGCCCAAAAAAGCGTAACCAACAAACACTAATGAAAAGAGTTTTGATCCAGACACTTGTTTATCAAATTAAACAGTTTCGAACACAATTCATAGATAATGTCATAGAATTCAACATTATTAGCTACTCTTTAACTTGTCAAACTTTTCTCTGAATTGAAAGATTTTTCATTAGCATTTAGTGGTTACGCTTTTTGGGCAAATGCTTGACAAGTGTGACCGTAGCTTTAATGATGATAATATTCACCCTTACCGGGAATAGCACTTCACGTGAGATGTTCCCTTTCCCTAAAATGGTGATCGCCAAATCGTGATCGTCACATCCGTGAACGTACAACATCATTTTCGGATTATGACATACGTGAACGTACTGAGATCCCATTCAGCTTATACGATTAGCGTATCACTTAATTTGTTTTCTTACGATTGTCGGTACGATCACGGATATAACGATTCGAGCCCAGATTTGTTTTGCATAATTCTTGTATAATAGTGTGGCACCTGCAACGTCGTTTTGAAGCGATTTTTTAAAGTCAGTCGGTGTATAAGCTATTCTTGATTTTGTAGGATAATTTTTTGTATAATAGTAAAATATTGTTTGCTGGGTTGTTTCCATGTAGTTTCAGTTATAAATTTTAAAATTCTTAGTTAAGCATGTAATTTATTCAATGTAAATAATGTTTTGAGTATATGTATGTTTTATGTATATTTGTTATCCAAACAGAATGTTGATACCGAATCAATGGGATTGATTTTGACTGGTCTGGCTCGTTGCGGCGCTTGGGGTTGTTTTGATGAATTCAATCGTTTACAAGAAGCAACACTTTCCGCCATATCAATGCTTATACAGCCCATACAATTAGCTCTTAAAGATAAATTGGATGCAGTACTAATGGGCGAAGCAAATGTAAGTAAATTAAATTAACTACATATTCAGAATTTTTATTTCTGTGAAATCTTAATAATTGCAAATTTGTAAATGCTATAAAATACAGTCGTATTACCAAAAGGTTCCGAAAAAGTTTTAAATACACTGAACCAAAAGTGATAGGTAAATACATATCATTCCAAAACATGCCAAGTCGACAATTTTAATAAATAGTTCATCATTTATTAACTTCGATTGTGTAAGATTTTGATAGTAATCGGACTGTTATCAAAAGTTTTGTGCAAAAATGTACTTAGCAAAATGTGTCAAATTTAAAAAAAAAACTCCTTTTTTAAATGTTTTAAGTACACTTAGCATGATTTAGTTCGGAATTAAGTAGTCAAAAAAAATTAATTTAAATTTTTCTGCATATTAAAACATGTTTAGATGACCATTGTAGGTGAGAAAAACTGCCACCAGAAAGATGTCTACTTATAGGACTAGGTAATAGATTTGTGTACAATCTTAAGTATTCTAAGGCGCTTTGAACTATGATCTACAACAAATTTATAAAGTTCAAATAAACTGAAAAAAGATCTATTGCAAATTATTATATGATTAGAAAAAGTCTTAAGTTTCTATCTCATGACATTCCCGAGATATCATCAATAAACTTTGAAGGCGTTTATCTCAAAACTGGCTTTTTTTTGACTTATCATTTTTTAGAATGAAGCCGTCGATATGTAGTATCAAATAGGAGATTAATATGAAGAAAAGTATCTTTTTATACAAACAACGAAGAGAATTTTGTCTATTGAACACAGTTTTCTATAGAAATAGATATTACTTTCCTGAAATATGCTGTTAGTTGAGGAGATTGAAATACTTATTAGCAGGGACAGGGGTTTCATGCAAATGCATATTTTTTCCCTCAACTCTGATAATGGTAAGAACGAAATATCTTTACGAAACAGTGAATTTGCCTAAAAGTGACATCGATTTGTTAGTGCATATTTTTGCATATTTCGCTGAAAATGCATACTTTTGTCTCATATTTTGCTATAAATTGATGATTTTGTATCATATTTTGTGAAAAATTCAAATTTCAAAAAATATTATTGTTGACAAACTATTAATGCAAAACTGTTTTTGGTAACATTAGCATACACTAAAGGTACGGTCACACTTGGCAAATATTTGCTCAAAAAAAGCGTAACCACTCAATGTTTGTGAAAAACCATTTGATTCAGACAAGTGTTTCTTAAGTTAAACAGTTTCATAAACAACTAATAGACAACGTCATTGATTGCAACATTATTGGAAACTATTTAACTTAACAAACACGTATCTGAATTGAAAGCTTTTTCATTAATATTTTGTGCTCACGTTTTTTGAGCAAATATTTGCCCAAGTGTGATCATCCCCTAAGTGTCTGCTATTAAAACCGAAAGTAGTAAAACAATTCTGCAGAAGCTTGATATTGTTTTTAAAAATGAATTGAAATGTTGATAGAGTTAAATAAATATGCAAGATTATATAAAACGAATCATTTGAATTTGAGCCAATTACATCCACAGATTTTAATGCACAAAAGCCTTCTAAGAACAAATTGATTAAACTTCACATTCGAAAATATAAAAAATATACAATTTTTAAATGAAAATAAATAAATAACAACACTTTTCTTTTTATTTATATATCGCTCCTATACTGTTTTATAAACATATCTCGAAAATGCGAGTTTGGAGTTAATAATGAAAAAAAAACTGTATGATATGACAGTTTTTTTTTTGTGAAAAAAATTAATATAAAAGGTTTGTACACGCACCACCTGAGAAAAGAAAATATTTTTATATCATTATTTAGTTGAAAACTTTTCTCTTGAATAAAAATTGTTTAAAATATGTGCATATTTTATTGTTTTTACTGCATATTTTGCGGTTTCGATATCATATTTTAGACGCCTAAAATCCCTTTTTTAAATGCATGAATTCCCTGCTTATTAGCTTTAGATGGAAGGCCAAGTGAAGCTGTAAATTCAAAAGAAACGACGAAGTGAATAAAATGAGAAAGAAGGGAGTTGTCTACAACATCTTGAAGAATGGCACAAATAAATTAAATTTTCGCCCAGGCATACTTTTAGATTGAGACACTATAATGTGCTTTTATCTCAATTTTAGTTTAAGACGACGGAATTGACTTTTTCCAAAGCCATCGCCTTGTAAAAGTCGGAGTTTTTCTTCATTTAATAATTTGAAACTCTGTCCAAACCTGCTTCATTTTCAACATCCATCAAAATAATTTGCAAATAACGTGATTTTATTTAAAGTTATTCAACTTTGAATTTTAATTAAGATATTGATGTATTGTTTTAATATAACAAAAAATTGTTTATTAAGTCTACAAAATTCCTCTTATAAATGCCATATTGCCATCTTAATTAAAATTAAATACAAATCCTTTCATAAGAGTGCCATCTTCTTCATCTGCGATGGCTCACAAGTGGATGCATGAATAAATATGTATCTATGTATGCAAATATGTATGTCTATATATGTGTATTAGAGGGCTGTGTAAACAGTCTTGAAAAGTAAATACATCTTGTTTTTTAAATGTATTCCCCATGATACAATTATAACAGGTACATGCACAAGCCCAGCCTGTTAATGTATACAATGCAAATAGTTGTCAAACTTTGTTTACAAGCTGCAAAAATGTTAGTGTATGTGTGTGAATAAAATGATTACAGTGTTGCCAATGAATTTACACATGGCTGTGTCTCCAATTACACATCGAAGAAAATTACATTACACATCTTTTGTGTAGGTTAAAATTAAAAAAAAAAAATAAAAAAATTTAAAAAATAAATAAAAATAAATAAAAAATAAATTAAAATAGAACCCAAAGTAGAATTACACACAGATTATACAAGAATTTAATTACATGGCCTACACATGTGAGTAGAAATTACACACTGTCTAACTATACACAGATTGGCGACACTGAATAACTATAACCATGTAGGAATGCCGCGTCAGCAATTGTACTTTAGTTACCCTGTGATTGTTATTTTAAACAAGTAAGAGTGCTATATTCGGCTGTGCCGAATCTTATATACCCTTTACCAAAGTGCGTTTACGTAGTATAGAGATACATACATAAGCACATACTTACTTTTATGCACAAAGAAAAAAATAATAATTTTCAAACCCTAGAATCATAATTTTAGATTTTTCTGATTACTTATACCAATCTAGTAGTTCTTAAAAAAATATAGAAAGTGTGTTAAGTGAAAAAAAGGAAATTCAAAAAAAAAAATGTTTTAATTAGTTACTTTAATGTCTAGAAAAAAATCATAGTTTCCAGCTCTGGAGCTGTGGCTTTAATTTTTATAATTTTCTATACCAAACTTTTCTTTCCAAAACGTAAAATATATATAATTTATAAAGGAAAAGATAAAAATTAATTAGACTTAGTTACTTTTATATATCAAAAAAGTGTAAGTGTCCCAAACCTGAACTCATCTTTTTTGATTTTCTGATTTCTTACACCAATCTCTTTCTTTTAAGAATTTAAGAAATGTTTAATTTATAGAAAAAAAGGAAAAATTTGTTTTAGTAACTTACTTTTGTAGAAAAAGTTAAATTTTTCCAACCCTGGAATCGTCTTTTTAATTTTTTTAATTGTTTTTTTTTTTTATTTGAAATACCAATTTTATTCGTTATCAAGCATAAAATAATTTTATTTAATAAAAATAGATAAAAATTAGTTTTCGGTAGTTAATTTTTTATATCACAAAGAATCCTCCTTTTTGGTTTTTTTTTTATTTCTAACACCATTTTTTTAAGAATATAAGATATGTTTAATTTATAGTAAAAAAGAAAAAATTGTTTTAGTAAGTTACTTTTGTATAAAAAATAAGATTTTCCAACCCTGGAAACGCCGTTTTAATTTTTTTAATTTTTTTTTTGTTTTGAAATACTGAAGTATAAAATAAGTTTATTTTATATAAAAAAAATAAAAATTAGTTTTCGTTAGTTAATTTTTTATATCACAAAAAGTGTGGATTTTCCAACCCTGAAATCAAACTTTTTAATTTTTCTGATTTCTTATACCAATCTATTTCTTTTAAGAATATAAGATATCTTTAATTTATAGAGAAAAAGGAAAATTTTGCTTTAGTAAGCTACTTTTGTATAAAAAAAGTTAAAGTTTTCCAACCCTGGAAACATCTTATTAATTTTTTGAAGTTTAATTTTTTATTTGAAATACCAATTTTATTCATGGTGAAGTATAAAATAAGTTTATTGAACAAAAATAATTAAAAAATTAGTTCACGGTAGTTAATTGTATATATCACAAAAATCGTAGGTTTTCCAACCCTGGAATCATCCTTTTTGTTTTTCTGATTTCTTACTTCAATCTCCTTCTTTTAAGAGCATTACATATGTTTAGTTTATAGAAAAAAGGGAAAAATTTGCTTTAGTAAGTTACTTTTGCATAACAAAAAAGTTAAGGTTTTCCAACCCTGGAAACGTATTTTTAATTTTTTTAATATTTTTTTTAATTTTTTTCAGTTAGAAATACCAATTTTATTCATACTGAAGTATAAAATAAGTTTATTTAATAAAAAAATTATTAAAAACTAGTTTTCGGTAGTTATTTTGTATGGCAAAATGAAGTTTAAGTCTCCCAGCTCTGAAACCGTCTGCTCGATTTTGCTGATTTTCAATACCAATCTTATTTCGACAATTTCTGATCAACCAGTCCAAGAACGAAGTCTCTAGCTTTTCTGGGAGCTTCGGAAAACCGATTTCACCGACGGACAGACGGACATCGCTTATTCGTATTCCCTATACATAAGGATCCAGAATATATATACTTTATAGCTCGCTTATTAATATTCTAGAAATTACAAACGGAATGACAAACCTATATATACCCTTTTACCATTTTTTGGTAAAGGGTATAAAAACAAAAGGCATCTGTTTCTAACAATTGTTCGTTTGTTTATACCAACAAAATACATGTGTTTTTTGGTGTTGTATTTTTGTTGTAGTCGTGCATGTACCTAGTATAATTATATCATGGTATTCCCATGGGTATGGTTTAAGTGTGGTTTTTAAGCCAAACGCACACAACTAATGTCAATTCATGTGTGTGAGTTTGTGTGTGCGCAGAAAAATCCCAGCTAGAATTTGGGTGATATTTTTTTGCAAAAATCTCTTTATGATTCTTCTTAGATCAGTTTTGATGATTAAAAACTGATTTATCACTTGGGTGATTGAAAAGGATTCACTTATGATTCATATGTATGATAAAATAATTATTTCTTGAAAATAGAGGAACAAAATGAAAAAGAAGCCGCAAAAAGAAAACCAATGATTTAAATACTACCAGAAAATTGCTCAAAAGTTAATCAGCAAATCGCATCATAAATGATTCTTTGGGATGATTCATCTGTAGGGTAGCATTTTCTCACAACGGGAGTATCATTTATGATCGAAAAATGGGCTCATATGCGGTTATTTTTCCCGTCAAGCTGATTCGGAAAAGCTTCGATTGATACAAAATGCTAGCTGGGATAAAGATCATACATGCAACGTGCGTGTGTATGCACATACATGACGTTTGTATATGCGCCCATGCGTATGAAGAAGCAAGCATTACAAATTCTTCCGTTACGAAGTATTTTCTTCTTTACTCCTATTTCTGCTAAAACAAACAAGAAACTGAAACAAAATTTCTTGCAAACAGTATTAATTAGCGTTTGTTTTACAAGATTTCTCTGTAGTAAAGTATTTGATAAATCCCTCATGTCTTAAAAGTTCTTGTAAGTGGTCTTGTGCAAGGGTCTAATGTGAATATACATACATATTAATCTGTGTAGCCATATCCTCGTATGTTTCTTTTCAAATATGTGTGCCTTAATGGCTGCTCCCATACGACTGCATTTGTATGTTTGTTTCTTGTAATTCTTTTTTTTTCCACCGCCACAGATTAAACTCAATCATCATTGTGGAATATTTGTAACGCTTAATCCGGCTGGCGTTGAATACGGTGGCAGACAAAAATTACCTGGCAACATACAAGCATTATTTCGTCCTGTTGTCATGCAGCAGCCGGAGCCACGAGAAATTGCACGTGTTATGTTATTTGTGGAAGGATTTAAGCAAGCAACAGAAATAGCCGAACGCGTTGTCGAACTGTTTGATATGTGTGACAAAATATTAACACACCAGCGCCACTATGATTGGGGATTAAGGGAATTAAAAACCATTTTACTTGCTTGCGGTGAAGGTTTACGTGAAAATCTAAAGATTACACGCACCTCAGCAGCTCAACAGAGCACAAATAATACAACAACCACTAGTGGAACTTATAATAATCAGGCAACAAATAATCTAGAAAATATTGTTCTCGTGCACAACATTGACAGTTATCATAATGGAGAAATGTCTGTAGTGGTAAGGTGTCTACGTGCGTCCACTATGTCCAAGTTGGCCCTACATGATGTGCCACGTTTTGATATGTTGTTGCAAAATGTATTTCCAGAAATTAAAGTCGACGACAATATTAAATCAAATTTGCAGCAGTCCATTAAAGAAGCATTTACTTTATTGGGTCTTTGTGTTAATGAAATGCAAATGGTCAAATGTTTACAGCTTTATGAACAATTGCAAAAGCGCATGGGTGTCGTTGTGATGGGACCACCCGGCTGTGGTAAATCTACCATAATATCAGTATTGCGCCAAGCTTTAATTACACAAACATTATTGTCATCAAAATCATCACCACTGAAGCAAAATCCACAATTGACTATTTCCGCTTTGCCAACGGCGACTCAATCTATCCAAAAACACTCACAGCAGCAGCCGCACCAACAGCAACAGCAACAAATACGCATTCACACTATCAGTCCCAAATCAATGAGTCGTATTCAACTGTTGGGTCGTCTTGATCCTGACACACGTCAATGGCTTGATGGCGTATTAACACATACGGCAGCGGTTGTAAGTGCCGAACCACCACACATTCACTCATGGATTGTTTGTGATGGCAGTATTGATCCAGAATGGATTGAAGCACTTAATTCAGTGCTGGATGATAATAAGTAAGTACAAATTCAGCACTTTTGTATGTTTTATTTCATATGGCGGATTTATTTGTTGTACGTTTTTACGGCCATTAGCGTAGGTACGCATTTTTTTTTTAAGGAAATTTAAAGTTGCTCCCTCCAAAAATAAAATGAAAAGGAAATTTTTAAAATGCTTATGTTGGGGCTTGGATGTTGTTGCCCATTTTAGAATTGTCTTCATACTCCTCCGTTTACTACTCTATTAGCATTTTGCCAGCCAAACACCCGCAGGCAATTGATTTATCAAACACAGAACGCATAAATTCTTAAACTTAATATGTACATATATACATACAATGAAAAAAAAGCAATGTGAGTCCGATCACAGAGGAGATGTGTAAACATCTAGTAATGAAAATTTTTTTTAAGTTGGAAGTACTTATGCTTTTAGTATCTTTTTTTTTTTTAAATAATTAATTAAAAGTATCAAAACTTTCAACATTGTAAATACATATGAATTTGTTGGTTTTTGTTTGTTTTATTAAACTTATTTGGTTAGTAAATGGGCACACTGCAGTATATGTATATGTACTGCATTCAAAATTGCAGTAAGCAGTAAATTTACTGATTACTAAAAAAATTCAGTAAATTTTTACTGCTAATGAAATTTAATTTGCATTACCAGTAAAATCGTAGTGCCGTAATCATAATAAAATTGTAGCAAGTGGCAAAGTTTTTTCATTCAAATTTTGAAACTTTTGTATGAAAAACATTTAGCTACTTGGTAGAATTTCATTATGAATACGAGCATTACTGATTACTGAAAATTCAATGCACCTCATTTTTTTTTTTTTTTTTTTGTAATGCATGTTTATTATTTATTGTATCTTCAAATATGAACTAACAATAAGTATTCAAATCTTAAATCTATAAAAAAAATTATTAGGCCCGACCAATGTCGGACATAAGCTTAGTGATAGTTATTAATAATACATAAGTAGTGATAAGCAACAAAAAGAAAAAGGTGTTTTCAAGCAGCTTCATCATCTAGAGTGTTGAATATTAGAGCCCGTGTATCTCTCTTTTTTAAGCGGATGTGTCCAGTAAAGTTCAAAATATTACGAGCAAGCGGATTAGGATGTGACTCGAGTTTTGTTAGGTATTTGCCTGCGTATTTTGCAATTTCTTCAGTCACTAGTGGCATATTCAAATCGCGATGTATATTTGAATTTTTGATGTACCATGGAGCCGATGTTATCATGCGTAAAATTTTATTTTGCCTTCGTTGAATTTTCTCTACATTTGAAGCTGAAGCAGTGTCCCATAGTTGAATTCCGTAACACCATATTGGCTTTAAAAGCGACTTGTATATTAAAAGTTTGCAGTCTAGGCTAAGTGTTGAATTTCTACCAATCAGCCAATGTACCTGAGTTAATTTAAGTTTCATTTGAGTTAACTTAGAGTCAATGTGGTGTTTCCATGTAAGTCGTCGATCAAGGTGTATGCCAAGATATTTCACATGTGAATGTTGAGGAACAACTTGATTGTTAATCCGAATGGGGGAGCAAGTATCTCTTCTTAGGGTGAACGTTATATGGACACACTTTTGTTCATTGACTTTAATTCTCCATAAGTTTAACCAAAGCTCCATCTGGCTAATGTGTTCCTGGAGTTTGCGGGATGCCTCATCAGGGTTTTCGTGCATACTAAGGCAGGCTGTATCGTCGGCAAATGTGGAAGTATGGATACTACTGCTCACAGGCATATCACAAGTATAAATCAAATATAAAACTGGTCCCAGGCCTACTCGTAAAGTCTCCTTCCACAACAGTGAACTTACGGGAAATAATGTAACTTTCCAAAAGATTTAAAATGTTTATTGGTAAGTAAGTCTTCAATTTTAAAATTAGGCCTTCATGCCACACTTTATCAAATGCCTGGGAAACGTCAATAAAGAGCGCAGAGCAATACTTTTTTTCCTCAAAAATTCTTCTTATAAATTGAACCAGTCTGTGAGTTTGTTCAATGGTGCTATGCTGACTTCTAAAACCAAATTGATGGTCTGGTATGCACCCACTACTAATTAGAATTTGGGACAATTTTGTTTTGAGCAGTTTTTCGAAAAGCTTTGACATAGTTGATAGTAGACTTATTGGCCTATATGACTCAGCCTTGGTTAGATCTTTGCCCGGCTTTGGAATCATTTTAACCTTGGCAAGCTTCCAGCTGTGTGGATAATACTCCAGTCGTAAAATGGCATTAAATATGAATAATAGGATTCTCATTGCAATACGAGGCAAGTTCATAAGCATCTGGTTACTAATTCCATCAATACCCGGAGCTTTCTTCGGGTTGAGTTCGGCAATTAATTTTTGTAAATCACGCGTCTTAAACTTTATGTGTTGAGGGGGTAGAGCGACTACATTCGGCAAATCAGCAACACCAGTACATATGTTTGGCGTAAAAACGGATTTTAAGTGCTCAGCAAATATTTTACCTTTTTCAGTATCGCTTCTTGCCCAACTTCCGGTAGATGTGCGTAGAGGTGGCTTATACTCAACGGGTGTTTTAAGCTTTCTAGCAGCGCGCCACAAAGAGTAATTAGACGCTGGTGTGACATCAAGACCTTCCAGATAATTTTTAAGAGATGCAGTTTTTTCAGATGCAAGCAACTCTTGGAGTCGTTTAGTGCACTCTTTAAATCTGATTTTATTTTGTGGTGATCTGTGCTGTTGCCATTCCCTTCTAGCTCTTCTTTTTTCACGTACGAGACGTTCAATGTCTGTAGAATAAATTTTATTAAACCCAGTCCGCGGATGGGAGATAGTGGCATGTTCAGCAGCATGTTTAATATTCTCGCTGAGATTGGCAATGTTAGATTCAATATCATCGGATGTTCTAAGCGTAATGTTTTCCGTACAATGACTAATGAGATATTTTTTGAACCCCAGCCAATTAACACGATTGATCATCTTCACATATGGGTCAGGTAAGTTACTTCTTAAGGGACTACAAATTGTAATGATCGTCGGAGAGTGATCGGACGAAAGATCAATAGAAGCTTGAACTTGAATTAAATCCCTAGAGATATTTTTTATGACGCCAAAATCTATAACATCCGGAATTTTTTGTATGTCAGTAGGCCAATAAGTGGGCTCCCCACTCGAAATGACATCCAAGCCCATTTTTGAAATAGTGTTGAACAATGCTCGACCTCTGGGGGTAATAAGACGCGAACCCCAGAACGTATGCTTAGCATTGTAGTCGCCAGCTGCTACAAAACAAGGTCCAAGAGATTTGTAGAAATCCTCATATTGATTCTCAGTGATTGAAAATCTGGGAGGGGAGTAAATTGATGATATAACAAAATTTGTACAAAAACTTTCAATGCCAATATTTGTTGCTTGTAGGTGTTCTTCACAAATGTTATCAAGAACATAGTGCTTGAGTCTTGACTTTATTAGAATTGCTGATCCACCGCAAGCCCTTCCTCTAGGGTCCTTTGTATCATATATAGTGTAGCCATAAATTTTAAAAAGACTTCTCGAAGTCAAATGAGTCTCAGATACTAACATTACATCAATATTTTTTTCCATGAGGAAGTGCTCAAGTTCATTTTTATGTTGGCGAATGCCGTTTGCGTTCCAGAAACATATTGTTAACGTGTTCATGGCTTATTAATTAGTGCTTGAAGCAGAGTATTCTGCATTCGCAGCATTTCTTGCATCATGCTAGTCATATTTGTTGTAAAATTGTTTATAGTTTGCACCAGATTTTCAATAGTAGCTTCAAGGCGATTAAAATTAAAGCTTGCGTCAGTATTTTTTGAATTATTTGGCGAGGAAACATTTTGTGTGGGAATTGAATTTGTCTTAGCAGCATCTGCATACGATACACGGGAAGTAACTGGTTGGCTCATTTGCGCAAAAGTGGCAGAGTAAGCTTTTGCTGATTGAGCTGGAGCTAATTTAGGTTTTTGCACCATAGTCTTCTTTACGAAAGAGTACACAGGACAACCTCTGTAGTTAGCGGTGTGATTACCTCCACAATTACTACATTTTTTATCACTTTGATCTTTTGGCTTATTGCAACTAGCAGTGCCGTGTAATTCGCCGCACACAACACAAACAGAGGGTAAATTGCAGTATGTTTTTGTATGGCCATATTCTTGGCAATTATGGCACTGTACAGGACCTGAACGCTTATGTGGCTCTTCAACTGTGATTTTTCGGTACAAGAGGTATTTCAAATTATAAATTGGATGCGTTTCATTTTTTTTCAATTTTATATCATTAGGCTCAAGTTCAACACGAAATAGGGGTTGAGGAATCTTCTCTCTATTTATTATATTGGACACATTTTTTACCTTAAACCCCTGGAGGACGAGTGCATCTTTTATTTCTTCGGGAACAACATAAGAATCTATGCCCTTCAATACGATCTGCATGCCTTTAGCGCTCTTAAGCTGGTATGTGTAGAAGCTTGTTTTATTTTTTTCAAATTCAGCAACCATTTTGCGGAAATCTTTTTCGTCATAAATTTGGACTTTAGTTTCATCGATGTTGCCACGTTTTATTGGAACAACGTGAAATTTATTCTCACCAATGACCGAAATTAATTTTTTAATAAGGGCATTTGAATTTTTTTGTCTCAAATATATTGGTGGCGGCTTGGATATTTTATTCGAGGCTACCTCGGGTTTGTCGTTGTCATCTTGCAAAATTTCGAAGCGGTTTTGGCGATTAGTTGAGGCTGCGCTGTTATCCCTAGACATTTTTGGAGCAGATGAAATTTTTGAAGAATTCGGGCTTCGCCCACGCTTTACCACGGTTATATATCTGTCCATTCTGACTTGTACCTTGAGTTTCGAGCCGCTGTTATCTGTTGTGATAACTTTGTTAAGTGATGAACACGAGCCTGAAGGGGATGATATTACTGGCTTATATGAAGAAGTACTGGGCAACTGTAATGTTAATGCATCATTACTATTTGGCATTGGACAAAGCGAAGTTGATCGCTAACGAAAAATTGGCTTTGACGTTAAAAAAAGACTTTCATCAGATTTATTATTTATATTTTTTTCATTAAGAGTTTCAGAACTCACAGTAAAATAAGCATTTCTGCCGTTAGAACTCACTTCAATTTTTTTTGTATTTGAGGCACTCATACAAAGAATTCCTCAAGGGATATTCGTTTGTGTTTTTTTTTCTTTTTGTTTGCGGGCTTTTCTTGTTTTTGTTATTTATGATTGTGTATTTGTTTAGAGGTACACATATATATAGTATTCCTCAATATCACTTTGTTTAATTTTTTTTGTTTGCGGTTTTTTTTTTGTTTTTGTTATTTTTACTATGTAAAAATATTAGCAAAGCATAAAGCTTATTTATTAAAGACAGTATGTACCTATTACGAATAATATGTACTACGAATATTTTTTGTTTGTTTAATTTTTTGTAAGAAAAATTCCGCTAATCGACTGTTCGCTATGAAGGTACCACGAGAACAATTGAATGCACCTCATAATATATATAACACATCATTTAGGCAATTTATATAAATTGTGGAAAAAAATTTTAGTAATCAGTAAAAATTTACTTGTTAAACATTTTTTATTGCTTTTACTGAAACTTTAGTGGTACTGCAGTGCTCATCTATGGTAAATGCCTTTACTTTTACTTTTTAATTTTTAATTTCTGTTGTTCATCGTTTAGTTGTTGCTGTTCTTGTTGTTGTGTACGCATTGCAATTAAAATAAATTCAGTAAAGTGCGACTTTGACTCGCGCACATTCGGTTTTGATTTTTTATTTTTTTATTTAGCTTTCTTCCTTTTTTAAGTTTTTTCAGTTTAAACGATTTTTTTCAGTTTTATCGCTTTTTTCTCGTCTTGCTGTTTTTTTCCCTTTTGCGTTTTTTTAGTTTTCGCAGTTTTTTTCATTTTGGCGATTTTTTCATTTTGGCGATTTTTTCATTTAGGCGATTTTTTCATTTTGTCGATTTTTTCATTTTGGCGATTTTTTTCTGTTTTTTGGGGGTTTTTTCATTTTTGCGATTTTTTCTGTTTTTGGAGTTTTTTTTTATTTAGGCGATTTTTTAATTTTGGCGATTTTTCCATATTGGCGATTTTTTTGTTTAAGGATTTTTTTCATTTTGGCGATTTTTCCAGTTTTTCGCGATTTATTTTAGTCCTAGAGATTTGTTTGAATCTGGTGCTTTTTTCGATTTGGCGTTTTTTTTGTTTTTGGCGATTTTTTTATATTTGGCGATTTTATATTTTTTTGATTTTTTAGTTTTACCGTTTATGAAAATTTCAAGAGTTTTGCTCTTACGGTCTCCAAGATACAGCAAGTTGTCAAAATTACAAAGTAAAAATTGCATTAACTAATGGAACACCCTTTAATTTAAACTTTTTAAATTTACCGTTAATTGTTGTAGTCTGTATAAAAATGCACTAACTTTACAAATTTCAAGTGTATATATGTACATACAATTGTATTTATGTATATTACATGGGATTTTAACATTTTTCGTTGCTCGTTTTGGAACACCCTTTAGTCTACAAATTGTGTTCAAATTTCAAGTCCGTAGCTTTTACGGTTCATTTTCACCTTTGGTGTACGGAAATATACAGAAAAATAACCGGCGGCGGCGCACCGTCGGCTTCGAGCCTGTCGACTTGTTTCTCTGCTTGGTATTGCTTCTTTCAAACACTAATACACTCATACATAGCTCACACCGATTTGACAATGCAAAGCAAAAGCAAAAAGCAAAGAAATCTCAGCAAAGAAATCTCAGCAAAGAATCAAAGCCAAAAAAGTTTTACCCCCTAGCGTATAGATGTTTACACATCAAAAAAACATAAATTAAAAATGTAATAGATTGTCCTTCAAAAAAGAAAATTGACAACTGTATCCTGCTTGAAATGGCAACTTATTATTTATTAGTAAAAGTCTGATTTACTAAAGGCTAACAAATCAGTGCAAGTGAGTTTCTATTAATGGTTTGAAATGTGTTTAATAATATGTAGTATGTTTCCACCGGCATGATTTAGAAAAATCATGGTGATTTGAGCAAACTATATAGGGTTTGCCAAAAACCGTGGAAATTAGAAAACCGCGGTTTCCGGTTTTAAGCTATTAAAACCGGTCGGTTTCGGTTTTAAAAATATGCATGTATATAAATAGGTATGTATGCTGGAAAGATAAATGATGATTTAAAAATAATCATCCCTATCGTGAAAAACAAATGGAATTTTTCTTCATGTGAAATTTTCATTCCCCTCGAAGGGAAAAATGCTATTTTGAATATCCCGTGAAATATTTTCCCCGCTATTAGTCCACGTGAATGTAAAAAAGGAAGAATTTTTGTTAAGCTTAAAAATTAATTGAAAATCGGACAAATTTAAGTTGAATAAAAAAATCATACACATTTTAGGTTATAAATGAAACTTATTTACCTTTAAAGTTGTACTCATGGAGGTGCTTCTGTTGATTTAGCTATTTTTTTATTAAGATACCACAGTGGTGGTGATATTTTCTGTATGTGAACCAAAGAGATTCATACTCTATGAAAAAATGTGTTGTAGGGAATTATTGTTAACAATCGTAAACTTTACTTACTAAAAATAAATAATTATAACTTTTAATATATAATTAGAAGAAAAATATCGAAATCGATGTAATAATTCAGTTCGCCTGCAAAAATAAAGTGAAAAAACCAAAGAAGACTTCAACCGTTTTTATTCAATCTAATACCAAACAGTCGTAGTCGTATTTGAAATACACCAATCACGATAAGGCAGATTATTCATGATAAGGGGAACCAAAAAGGGAAAATATTTCTGGGAAAAATTTTTCGGGGCAAAAATAGTTAGTATAGGGGTGATAGAGTTTCTCTGGTTTGTATTCAATTCAGGTACTTATATTAGAAAAGGAACATTTAGTAGTGAGTATGTGTATAAAAAGCTTAAGGAGTAAAAAAATTATATATAATTATCCAAGTAATAAAATTTCAGAAACGTTAAAGCGTTCAATGTAGAGTTTAAGCGAAATCTTATTTTTGTGCAGAAGTTACCTGCGACAGAAAACACTCTTTCGCTTTCAGTTGAAGAGGGCTTTTTGTGTTATTGCCTTCTGAAGCAATAATATGTTGGTTGTTTTTTTGTTTATTTTTTTATAAAGTACAAATTCTTGCCGAAGAACGTTAAAATTATTGTCTTTTGGCTTAACACCTGCTAGAGATTTTTTGATAACAGATTACAATTCTTCCTGCAAAGAATTGCTACAATTTTTTTAAAATTCTACAATTTGTTTACCTTTCATTGTTACAGAACGCTTAGTAATGTATAAAAGTCTTCAATGTAAAGTACATTTGCTGTATTTTTAAAGAACATAATAATGTTAAAGGAAAACTTAAAAACCGACGCTTTTTTGTCGGTTTCGGGTTTTATGGGTTAAAAACCGCGGTTTCGGCTTCGGTTAAAACCGAACGGCAATCCCTAAAACCATATTCATTTATATTTACATGATTTACCACACATTTTGCGTATGGATAAATCACCTCAAATTAGTTGATTTATTTTACCCTGCGTTAGCAGCAGGGTAAGTATTTTCAGTACAATCAAATAATATTTTTACATTTAAATGTACTGAAAATGCGTACCCAGATGCTAGCGTATCGCTTGCCGCTCTTATTTAGGAATAAGGGTCACGCTTTCATACCCAAAATATTTCCTCTAAATTTTTTTTACGTCCAACAAATTTTATTAATTCAAGATGATAAATTTTAAAATATTTATGTCTATTCATAGTGTTTCTAATGTTCTATCATAGTGTTTTGTAATGTATAGTAGGTATTTTTAAATTTTTTTAGTTATTTACCTCTTCTTTAGTTTGCATTAAATATACTCGTATACGTAAAACGTGGTTTCCTTTTTGTTTAACACCGAAACCGAACCCGTTTTTTAAATAATAATTTCCAACTCGAATACACTCATTTTATTTTGTACTCAGAAAACTCACTCGATGCTTTTTATTTCATATTTGGGAATTCCCTTTTTACTTTGTATATACTTTTCTATTTTACCTACACATAACGGGTAATATTTAAAACTGGTAAAAGAACGATTCCCATGTGCAGTGCTTTGATGGTACTTGTTACACAGAAAAAACTAAATTTCGTTTTCAGTAACCAAATTCATTGAATCAGTAAATATTTTGTATGAATGCGGACCCCTACAAGGAAATTTGTCCTGATAACAATTTTGTAAAAATTTGACTGGAAAAAAACTTTTATTTTTAGTTAACTTATTATGGCATTAGAGAAAAAAGTTAACTGAAACTCAAAATATTTTCAATCATGTATTAAGCTTAAATTAGACGTGACGTAGCCATAACCAAACCAAAATTCAATTGGTTTCTATGGTGAGAGTTATGGAGTTATGGCGAGTCACGTATAATCGAATACAGTGTTGCCCATTAGTTTGGTTCGAACGGCTGTTCTCTATGGATATGGTTATGTCACGTCTGATTGAGCCTTTAATAGGAACAGAAAAACATTTTTGCAGATTTTTTTGTATTATTCAAAGCCTAATACGCTTATTTTTCTTTTGTGATTTTCAAAAATATTATTATTTGTGAATTCTCAAATAGTTCTTGAAAGTCTGTGCATAAGATAAGAGGTTTGTGACTATTCAAAATGTGTGGTTGAAGTCTACTGATGATTTGTTACAGCAACAATGAAATATATAGACAACGCTGAACCACCAGCAAATAAATTTCAAATTAAAATAAACTTCTGACAATATGTCGAATAATAAATTTCTTAAATTATTCAGCAAATTTTTTTTTTATAATTTACAAACACACTCACTAAAATTTTTTCGTATTATCAGAAAATAAATTAACTGAATCAATAACAATTCTTAGCAATTTTTTTTTAAATAAGTAAAAGTTTTATTTGAAAAATAAATAACTGAATCAAACAAAAGGTTCAACTATTTTTTTTTTTTTTTTGCTTTCAAAAATTAACTTGTTTTTATGGTTAACCATTTCGTTCCCGCTTTTAGAACTCGTCAGTAGACTTCAACCCAAAAAATTTTTGAATTTAGCTAACAAACTCCGTATGTTTATAGTAAGACTCTTAATACTATATTGAGAATCACAATATACAAACAAAATAAGTTTGAAAACCGCAAACAAAAATCTTAAAAAAGAAATAAAATGTTTTTTTATATCTATAAAATAATTTATAGAGAAAATTAAAAAAAACAGACAAATTTTTTTACAGTATACAAAAATAAATTTAAAAGAAAATAACAAATTTAAATATAAAAAAAATAAATCTAAAAAAAATTTTTCAAATTTTACTTTATATAGATAGTTTATATTCTAACTATACAGTTTTTTTTTAACGTGATATACATATCGTTACCTTAATATATAGAGGCACCAACTCACTATTTTTTTTGAAATAGAGATTTTTTAATTTTTCGATACACTAAACTCGATTTAAAAAAAAAATAATTAGTTAGATCTTTTCTATATTAAGGTAGCGATATTTACATACATATGTAAATAGATTTTAAACAAGAAATTGTATTTTTATATAAATGTGGAATACATATTTGAAAACACAAGCGCCACTGAATTATGTATTGATATTCAAATATCAGCTCCTTATGAAGCTGCTGCTGTAGCTGGCTACAGTGCTACAATTGCAGCTAACGGCATTTGATGTCGTGCATCCTGCTGATTGAGCCTTTACTGCCAGTTTATGGAAGTATTGGATATTATCAGGGTTTGAATTTGCTTAGCTATTTTCAAGCAATTAGTTTTTGCTGAACTAAAACTAACGCAAATGAGTCAGCAGCAGCAATCAGCATCAGCACTCAATGTAAAAAAAAAACTATTTGCTAAATGCTGTGCTGTGAAATGTTTGAAGCACAAGCAATCAGCAAAATGAAATTACTGAAAGAAATTGCTGATGCTTACAGAAGCAAGAGTATTTTTTTGAAAAAGTGCTGATGCTGACCATCAGCAAATTTGTTTTTTCGTTTTTTTGCTGATGCTTCGGTGCTTTGCTGTGAAGGTTTGTCAGCATCAGTAACAGCAAATTTTAAAAACTACTTTTTTGCTGACTTCAGCATTGCTTCAAGATGCTTAAGCATTACTAAAAAATTTATATTGTGTACAATATTCAAAAGGAGAGGAAGTGAATATGTATGGGTGGGAACATACACATACTACTTACATACATACATGTATGTATGTATACTTATATTTTTGTTGTTTGTTTGAAAATTAATTTTTTATGAAATGAGTTAATAGCGGTACAAATCAAATTGTTTTTTATGAGGTGATGTGTACCTGTGTATACATAGATGTATATGTATGCGCTAAATACATACATATGTACATACATATTTATGTACATATGTAGAAATGAATGCATTGCATAGTAGAAATGAATGTATTTTGGTTGAAAAGTAATATGTTTTTGTTTTGTATTTTGTTATTGTAGAAATAGATATCAACGTAAACACGCATATATACATACATAAATACATACGTATGTAGGGACGCATGATGACTTTATTAATGACTTAGACCACTTGCATAATTAAAGTTATACTGTCTTATTCATAAAAAATATTTCAGGTTTATTAACATATATTGACATATCTCTATAGGAAATTTGTCAAATAAACCTGTAGACCGATAAAGATTAACTGTGGGAAAGTTCATTGTGTGCGAAAATGTCATATTCATTTTGTTTTCCTTACACAAGTGCGCATTTTTTACATAATTTTGCCTTATGGAATGTAATTATTCCAATTTTTTTACCAAAGCATTTCATTGCAGGTATATATGCATGTATGTATGTATGTATGTACATAATATGTATGTATTTAAGGGGTGGTTTTATTACACACAATGTGTGCATATTTTACAACACAAACAAACTCCGCTGAAAAGGATAATTTGAATTCTATGAAATCGTTAAATTTTTTCTTTGATTTTTGGTTTTACCTGCTTTTATTGAAATCAAGTCATTTGGAAGTTTTCCTGAATCACAAATAAATAACACAAGAATGCCGTATGTTAATTGTTGATTTCATATTTAGCAATATATGCATATCATTTTTTTTGTTTGATTTTTGGTTTTAAGTCTTCTTTGAATCAAGTCCTTTGGAATTTTTGTTGATTAATTAAAAATATTTGAAAGGCTGAATTTCATTCTTGCATCCATTTTAGAAGAAGAAAAAGTTCAAAACATACATAACTAGTTCTTTGTATTTATGTATGTACATGCATATGATTTTAATATTATTGTTCTTAGCAATTCGTCGTTTTCCCGCGATTTTCATTTGTTGGGAAGTTTTTTTAAAAACGAAATTTTGGTTTTATAATTTTAGATTGTGAAATACCTAAATAACAAAAAAATTTAGCGTTCGCTAGATGAAAAACAGCAAAATGTTAAACTTAAAAAATGTATATGTAATAATTATAAAAAATAAATATACATATATGTATACACAGGTACACATCGCCTCATAAAAAACGATATGATTTGTACCGCTATTAACTCTTCGTTTCATAAAAAATAAATTTTCAACCAAACCACGAAAATATAAGTATACAAACATACATGTAGTATGCGTATATTCCCACCCATACATATTCACTTTCTTTCCTTTTTAATATTGTACACAATATACATTTTTTAGTAATGCCTAAGCATCTTGAAGCAATGCTGAAGTCAGCAAAAACAGTAGTTTTTAAAATTTACTATTACTGATGCTGACAAACCTTCACAGCAAAGCACCGAAGCATCAGCAAAAAAACGAAAAAACAAAATTGCTGATGGTCAGCATCAGCACTTTTTCAAAAAAAAAAAAATACTATTGCTTCTGTAAGCATCAGCAATTTCTTTCAGTAATTTCATTTTGCTGATTGCTTGTACTTCAAACATTTCACAGCACAGCATTTAGCAAATAGTTTTTTTTTACATTGAGTGCTGATGCTGATTGCTGCTGCTTATACAATGTGATTAGAAGAAGCCGAAGCATAGCAAAATTTGTGTGCTGATGCTATTTTGAAGTCAGCAATTCAAACCCTGGATATTATTTAACAGAGACATCTCAAAATGCATATAGAAAAATAAATTGATTCGTTTTTTATATTTTTACGTGATTGTAGTTATATGGAAGTACATTTTGAATAAGAAATTTTATTTTTACAAATGTGATATACCTAGGTATTTGAAAGTGGCACGCAACTGAAATAATTATTTATACTCGAGTATCAGCTTCTTATGAAGCATTTGAAGACGTGTAGCCTGCTGGGGTCAATGGATTAAGAATTGCCACTCAGAATTTAACTCATACATATTTTTTTCTTGCTGGATGCTAGCCACCCAAAAACACAATCCATATTAATAACACTTTTATGGTATGGACAGACACACACCAACATTAACTAACATTTTGTTGTAAACCAACAAGTGTTTCAAGCAAAAACACTTCCAACACAACTGGCGCTCTCCACAACAACCAACAAGTGTTTGAAGAAAAAACACTTCCAACACAACAAAACTACCGCTATTCACAACAACAAAGAAGTATCAACTTTTGCATCTTATTTTACGAATTTACTTTGTTAATAAAAACTATATTAATGCACACACTAGCTTCTTTTGAAAGCAATTTTAATTGATTTTGATAAATTAATTACGATATATTAAATAATATTCTATGATTTTGCATCTTTTAAACACTTTAACTTATTATTAATATGTAATTTCACGGAGCGAATACTAAACGCAACTTATTTCTGCGGCGACCGTGCCAGAACTAATATTTTGGCAAATGGAGCAGAGTTGCCAGCCATTGCTGGATTAATTTACATGAACGGGTTCATTTTTAATGCATGAAATAACTTATAGGGAATTCAAGCGACAAGACTATTTTGGAATTTGCAGAACAAAATTTCCATAAAAATTTTAAGAAAACTTTTACAAACACATATATAGCGCTAAATCACATTAATCAATTGATCAAAGGGGTCTATTCTATAATTCGAAACGAAGGAAAATACTTTCGAATTTGTATGTAGCCCCGCCTAGGCCGGCAATATATCAATAATGCCGGAATAATAGCGGGAATAATATTGCTGATTGCTTTACTAAGTTAAATCTATGTGCAATAGTAGCTCTTAATATGGAACAAGTCAACAGGAAAGGAGCATAGCAAAAATATAATTGACTTGTTAAAATCCGGTTAATCAAAAAAAAAAATTATCTTTATAAACTTATTACATACAAATAATTTTTTGCGCACGTTTTCAAGAGACTATTTCCTCTTTTCAATTTATTGTACTAATTGCATTTGCTGCAATATATCGTCGGGTGGTTATTGGTTTGCCGCACAGAATGTTTAAAAAACATTATTACGGCGGCAAACCAATAAAAGAAAACCAAATAAAGATCATAAGCTTAATAAATATTTACAAAGACGGCTTTTATACACGCAAAAATTACTGTGCAAGTCTTGAGTTTGTTGGAGAAAACGGCAACAATATTCTATTTTCCCTTATCGCCAAAAACACAAGACTTTGCAAAGTAAGCTTTACATGTTTAAATGCCTTCATATTATTCGGCCAAATAAAATAAATAACTAACATTTAATTACACAAATTTTACTAGTGCCCAAGACTTCCCCACACAAAATAAACAACAGGGTATTTTTTAATACATAATGTTATGTAGGTAAGTATGCATGTGTATTTATTTGCAAATTTGTAGTGTATGTTTGTATGTATGTATATTTTGTTTTTTCGTTAAATATTTATGGTTGCGTTTGATGTTGCGGTTGGTATTGCTATTGGTGTTGAGATCGTACACCTGTTAAAGCAGCGTCGAAAGCGAATGCCGTTAGCTGCAACAGGCATATGAACGGCCGCCATATGATACTGTGGTGACGTGATACCGAAGTGATATCGGGTGAAGTTTGGCATATGAATTCTGGTTCAATTGTTTTTATTTTATGCTCATCAGTATTATTAGTAGAACCTGCAGTCCCATTAGCCGATGCAGGAGGCAGCTCTTCATCATTTTCGCCATTTGTCGTAATCGTAGCTTCAGTGCATTTCTCTTTAAGACTATTCTGTTGGTATAAAGCGGTACTAAGATTTGGACTGAAGATGGGAAAGCTCATGAATGGTATTAATGCCACACCTGGTATGGATAAAGGATGATGAAGAATATTAGGTAGTGGATAGAGTATACACTTATTTGGTTGAGTAGCAGCTGGCTTGGAGTATGTGGGCATATTGGCTGCTGTTACTTTTATTAAGTTGTTGGCCATATTTTTAGTATAACTATTATTATTATTTGTATTAACTGTTGTTATACTGCTAATGGTATCGGCCATATTGATGTGTGTTGTGTTCGCGTTTGTTTTGTTAATTATGCGCCTTTGTGAATAATATTTCAGCGTTTGGATTCTTAATAACTGTTGCTGCTGTTGTTGTTGTTCTGCATTTGCCAAGCCATCATTTATTTTAAACTCAGGTCCCATTTGTGTTATAGACACTGATTCGCCGACAATTACAACTCTTTTACGCTCTTTTCGCATTTCACCACGTAGTTTTTCCACCTGTTGATGTGCTTCATGTAGTCGTTGTGCGATTATACGTATACGAACTCTTTCCTGTTGAATTCGCCTATATTCAGGATTCATACGTTTTAAACGCTTGCGCTCACGTTCTCTTTCGCGCATAATCATTTTGGTGTGTGTGTTTTTTTTTTGTTTTTTTGTGTAAGATAATCAAATAGAAATTCCGAATCAGGATACGAATGTGCTCAGTTTCACTTCACAACAGAAAATAAACTAACTTTGAAAATGTTACATGCTTATCAACCTTATATGAGAAGCTTAAAACAAATCTAGGTTACCTGAGTGACTAACAAACAATCTTTGCTTAATGAGGGTTGATTTGGTTTGTCGTAATTGTTGTTCACGTCTAAATTACTTCTTAATGATTCTTTAATCATTTTGTAAGTTAAATTATTAACGATTTTAAAAGGTGAAACCGAAACTAATAAAGGATTTCTAAGAGGTCGAAATGAAAAATGCAACTGATATAAAAACCGATCAATACACAAATTGCAATTATTCATTCTTGCGGTATAAGCTTTTTTAAATCGGGTTTTTGTATATGTCGATAGAAGATTATCCATTGTATCGAAAAAAAATTAAAAAAAAATATGAGTCAGGGAATTTATATGTTAAAGTAAAGATATGTGTATGTTTGAAATTTTAATTATTAATATACAAAGTTTTAAGATTTATATTTTTAAATGCTTTCAAACACATTTATTTTACTTTTACACTTTCAAATTTTTTGCACATTTTTTAACTGCATAAAACATTTTGTTTCTTTGAAATTTTTTGTTATAAAGCAATTTCTTAAAAAAAATTATTTTTAAATGTTTTCAAACACGGTAGGAATCAGTATAAAATAAAATATTGTAAAAAATTTTTGACATTCACATGTTGTATCTAACGCTACAACCACACGTTCAATAAATGACTTTCAATTTCATTACACATATTGTGTGTCAAAATTCCTTGAAATTGATAGCTGTGACACAAATTGATAATCAATTTCATTTTTTTCCCCGCACCATTCTACCTGGTCCTAAAATCCTACCTGCAAAATCGCTATTTGTACGTCAAAATAAATGACGAAATTTCTGATATTTGTGACATAAAGGCTGGTATTCCACAGGGAAGCGTACTGGGACCAGTTCTATATACAATATATTCGTCCGATATGCCGATATATGAAAATATTACTATTGCTACGTATGCGGATGACACTGCTTTAATGGCAAGTAACAAGCTTGAAATAGAGGCCACAAATCAGGTTCAAAATCACTTGAATAGAACGTCGAACTGGTTCCGAAGATGGAACATTTCAATTAATACCGATAAGTCTCAACACATTACGTTTACATTAAGAAAGGTCATCAATCCTCCAATTTTTCTAAACAATGAAGAAATTCCAGGAACTTACTGTGTAAAATATCTTGGTATGCACCTTGATAAAAGGCTAAATTGGAAACAACACATAAAAGCAAAAAGAGATTACTTAAATATTAAAACAAAGCAAATGTATTGGCTGCTGGGACAAAAATCCGCACTAAGATTAGAAAACAAAGTACTTTTATATAAAACTATTTTAAAACCAATATGGACATACGGAATTCAGCTGTGGGGTACGGCAAGCAATTCCAACATAGAAATACTCCAACGATATCAGTCAAAAACTCTTAGAATGATAGTAGATGCTCCATTGTTTGTAACTAACGATACCATTCATAGAGATTTACATATACCTAAGATTAAAAATGAAATAAATTACTACAGTGCGAGGTACCTCGAAAGGCTTAGCAACCATTCTAACCCGCTTGCTATTATCTTACTAGATAGTAGTGAGGAAGTACATACGCTAAAAA